>PDIP01000088.1:69004-96504 GCA_002811645.1 Corallochytrium limacisporum
GGGAGGAGGGGGCTTGTGAAGTATATCTAGTCTCAGTTCCCATATCGTTGCCTTCTTGGTCATTCCTGACCTGCAGGATCCGACCAGAACGCGGGACCGTACCCACAGAGTAAACTGAAAGGGCCAAAGACGAAGAAGGGACCACCAGGAAACGGCCAGGCACGCAGCGATCGCGTACCACTTCTAGACTGTTGTGCTCATCTTAAGAATCGTCCCTACCCGCTCCTTCATGCTCCACTAATTTTCATCCATACTTTTATTATAAAATTAACAGATGTTGCTACCAGTTTCTTGTCACTGGTGTGTACTTTTTTGTCAGATGTTGTCTTCCTATTTTCGTCGTGGAGAAGTGGTGCGTGCCCGCTTCAGAAAGCACGACTTATTTTTGTCTGCCGTAATTACTACTTCTCCTCCCCATCACCCACCCACCCAAAAAACGCACGACATGAAGTACGTCTCCGAATGCTCACTGCGCTCCCATTGGCCGAATTGTGAGCCCCGCTTTTCTTCGCTTGCGAGTGACAACAACAAAAAACGATGGCGCCCAGGTGCTGAGGACGATTGCTGGGAAGGGAGAACTGACAGGCATGTGCATCAGCAAATGTCACACCATCGGTACAACCCCAATCTCCCAACCCCTCCCCCCCCAACTCCTCTTCCGTGGTCGCAGCTAAACATCTTTTATCGCACTTACACATCACGCTGACGGAAGAACATCAGCACTCTCTGATTGTGTGGGCCGGCGCTCGATAAGTAAATGTATATACTTTTTCTGTTCCGTTGCGGTCTGAGTTCCCGTAGCAAAACGCAGTTAGCGGAGAAAGAAAAGGCGGTTCCACAAAATACTTAGCACGGGTACTGCGGACTGCAACAGTGGAGGAGGGGAGAGGGGTACACGCTAAACAACCGTTGGAGTGCAGCTTTCAGTTCAGCAATTGCTAAGGCTGACCGGAATAGATCCATATATTATGTATATGGCCGTTCAATACCTATCTGCCCGCATCGGACGACTGCTACACTGATTCATGTTCGAGTTTTAACTCTTTTATCTCGAGCTTGCTGTTGCTACCTCAACATACAGTACATAGCACCCACGGCGTTGTCATAGAGAGAGAAAGGCAAAAACACGGGAACAAGCACTCGGGATCTTTTCTCAGAGTCAGGGAAGAGATCACAAAACTTCAATAATAAATCAATGGAAAAATTTTAAGGGGGAGGTGAAGCTCTGTTGATTTCTAACTATTGTAAAATAAGAAAGGACGGGGCCGCTGTGGCCAAGGGGACCGAGGCAGGTTAAATGTTGCACACTTTCAGTATTGGCATGAGAGGAGGTAACTGTAAGAGCTCCCCATTGTTCCACAAGCCTGTTCACTGTTTTCAATTGGTTAAGTTGCTGGCAGAACGTGGAGTGTCACCCCATCCCATTTCGGGCGTGTGTGAGATTCATCGCACGAGGTTACTATTGTTCAATTGTGTTGTGCAAAACCTCAAGGCCGTAAATGTTTGGTATGCACTTGAACGAAACCTGCGGTTCCTCTGGCTGGCATTGACTCTTGTGCAATGGAGAAGGTTTGGCTGAGCGGAAACGTTTCTTTCAGTGTTCAACGTCACGTTCATTCACAGCTTGAGACATAAAGCCATCCCAGCCAAAACTACCTTGCTTTGCGATAGGGTAGGGGCAACTTTTACGTAGATTTCCACGTGGGAAGGTAGTTTGCAGCCCTTGTGTGTCTTGCATTCCTCTAACCGCAACCTCCGATGATCACTTTCCGTTTCCCCATATACAGAGTACGCACCTGTTGTTCGTTCAGCGCATGACTTTGCTCGTCTCTACACGGTCCGTACGTTTGTGATGGTGCCCGCCAGCGTTCACCGGAGCGATGAAGAAAAACAACTACCAATTGTTTACGGAACGTTCTAATTTTCAACTGAAACAACACTGCAGAGCCGGGTATCAAGGCCACATGTGCAAGCTCTTCCTCTCTCTATATTCGATAGCGAAGTTCTCTTCTCCTCCTCACCTGGTTCCCTCCCCGACGATCGCAACATCCCCATGTGCCGAAAGCACACCAATCATTCATGTGTGGTGGTAGCTCTCTAGTTGCCGTTGGGAGGACATGACAGACCCGGGAGGGATGAGATGGTTAAGGTTAGGCTTGGAGTTGGTATGATTCCGCTTTGTGTGGCTGCTGTTAATCCGGTCCCGTCCACCAATTCCACTAACCTATTCATGTTCCAGGGAGCATGCCCATGCTCCAAGAATGGCTCACAGCCCGACGAAATTTCACTTCAAGATACAAGAGGCACGGCATTTGGGTTGCTCGCGTACACAGTTTCAAGACAAGCCAGAAGAAATATGAACGGAGACCGCGGCCAAGGGTCTCCAGCACATTGCAAAAACCGATGGAAAACGGGAGAAACAATGCGAGGACTGTGTACAGCACCGGCAGAGAACGGAGGAGCTTTAGGGGGTTGCTCATTCTTGACGTTCTCCGCTCCTGCTGAGGCGGTGTCTATGATACCGCTGAAGAAGGTATCATGGGCTCAGTACCTCAGTATAGAAGACACCGTACTTTTGCAATGAACTTTGCCCAAATACTGTTAAACAGTCTGCCTCTAAAGGTAACTTTTTTCTAACAGCTTTGGGCTCTTGGGCTCTTATGCATGGATGGGAGTGGGCGAGCAGTACTGCGGAAATGTAAATAGTGACGGCCAGGGTTCGGTGTTTGATACTTGCTGTAGGGAGACCCCCAAGGAACAGAAGTGTAAGCATGCAATATACCGCACACGCTCCGCAGAGCTGCATGGACAAAGTAAAGGCACATGAGCGTACCAGAGAGCGCCCAATGATTGAGCACAGAACAACACTGGCCCCAACAATTGTGAGTCGGACCACCTATATTTTCAGCCATGCCTGGGGCACACCACACTAGTTTCTTTGTTGGGGCCAGCAGATGCACAAATGAATTTGCTTGTGACATTTGCAATTACCATCGATGTCTTGTACTCGATCGGAGGGAGCGATAGGAGGTGAAGATGAGTGGGAGAAGACTGTAAAAGACCATGTCGTGACGACGATATCGGGCTGGGGACAGAAAACCAGAAAGAGAAGATCGACGATGTTGATGACCAGCAAATGTGTGGGCAACCTTATGCGCACACTCCTGCCAATAGATATCCGCGAACTAGTCTGCTCTTTACTGAAATAGGAGTGTACATCAGCTGTGTGCTAATAGGGCAACAATACAATCAGTGCCCTGAACGTGCACAGACCAGATCAATAAGTGTATGCGTGATGTCTGCCTCTGTCGGTACAATCACGGCAGTGGTATAATGCCTGGTAGTGGTGCAGCCACGGATGTGTAGAAGAAAAGCCTCGGTGGGGACGCTTGTGTGGCTTGGGCCCTCCAGGAATGTCGAATGATGGCACCTGGGGTGACGCTTGCCCAGTGATTGGCCAGAAACGACACCTCGGTTGGGGGCATAGTGGGGCTATGGGAAAATTGGAACAAATTGTTCGAAGGAGGAATTTTTTTTTCTCCTGGGGATGCCTCAACCGTTCAAAAAAAAAAGGGGGAGGAGGGGGGTGCGTCACCCACTTGATTTCGAAATTTCCCAAGCACACTACGCAGTGCAGTGATTGGGTCCCCGTCAGCTCCCTCGGGGTCCCTCTGCGGGAAAAGCGAGGCGCGCTCACCAAGAAAAAGACGAAGTTGGAGCTAGGAGTATGCTTCTCTTTTTCCGTGTCGGTCGATTCATACTTTCACTATGCATAGCAACGGGGCCCAATTTCTCCACCACCACCCTGGGGGTCGGGGTACCCCAGTGAACCCACAATTTTGTCGGCCCCATCTCTTAGGGCTTCTAGTGTTTTTCATAGTGAAAGAATGGACAAAAAACCCTTACACCTTTTCCAGGCTTCCTTCCAACCCCCAGTCATGGCGCATATGGCACAACGGTCAGGCCATAATAATCAAGAGAACGTAGTGGTTCACAAGTGTAGTATATTAAGTACTGGAAATGGAATGGATTGGAAAGGCTGATTGGCCTTACTGCCGAAGAGTACGCAACCGCAGTTTCGATAAGGCAATAGAGAATATCAATTTGAATCAATACAAAAAATCGTCAAAATAAGGCTATATATACATACCAGATTTAGTATGATTTATTAAAGGAGTGGTACAGTGGGCAATACTGAGACTACTTGAAGACCGTACCCCTCGATAGTAAATCAGTCCTCTTGATTTCAGAATTGTCTGGTTATAAATATATGACATGTTTTTGATTATTGACTTTGATTTCTAACCAGTCTGGCTCAAGAAAGTTTCTAACGAACGCCCCCCCCGGTCCTTTATTAGAGTCTCGTCTGTTTCAGAAACGGCCCCCCCCCCAAGTCAAGAGACCCGCGGCTTTCAAAATCCCCCCCCTCCTCCCCCTCCTCCTCCCCCCCCTCCTGCAACTCTCAGGGGAACTAGGCGAGCCGGCCTCCCCGCCGGGGGGAGCGGGAATCATCCAGCGGAAAGGAAGCCACACCAGCCACACTTTCAGTTTTATTTCGAGACAACCCCCCCCCCCGGGCGGGAGGGGGGGTTAGCAGTCGTAGAGTAGCAATTGAGCTGGGACTGTGGGGGAAGTGGCAGAGCTGGGCCTCCGCCTTTTCATTATCTTTTTTCTTCAAACGGCCGCGTGTCTTTGGGTTCCTCCCCCCGTCGGAACCCATTGCGATCGTCGCCCGCTGTGTGACTCGACACCCAAGCGGCACGCAAGAGAAAGTGTGGAGAAGTGTGTACCGTACCGAATCTACTGCAGAAAATAACTGGCGGTTGGTGCGGAACCAACAAAAATTGGTGCCGGCGTTAGGAGGTTTTCTCGTCTTGGGAAAAAGAAAATTTTCTTCCTCCTTTGGCAGTGCTCAGTCCCGAGTTCATAGTGAATGAACTAGATCTCTAGGACGCAGTTGTCGGGGGTGGTGCGAGTTTATGCACCTTATGCCTATGCTGGCTCCATGTCCACATGACATCCTCGTTGTTTTGCGGTATTAGGCAGCTACGTGACATTACGTTCGAACGTTCTGAACGGACATAATTACGGATGGGGTACACACACAGGTACACACACGCC
Organism: Corallochytrium limacisporum; assembly: GCA_002811645.1. Lineage (NCBI taxonomy): Eukaryota > Corallochytrium > Corallochytrium limacisporum. The sequence goes on from PDIP01000088.1 coordinate 74,126, forward strand.
TCAGCGGTGCCGAATGTTTTGGTTGGTGTCAGTGCTTTGTTGCGTCCTCTGTGTTCTAAACAATGAAGAGAGGCTGCTGATGGTAACCGCTGAACGAAGATAACACATCACCTTTTACCGGGAGGTTTCTACACGCGAGTGTATTCGATTCACGGTGAGAGTTGGTGGTGGATGTTTGCGCGGGCTGGTAGTCCAGACCACCACAAAACAGCGGGCGCCGCTGACCTAAGCAATGAGATGAAACGGACTTCCTTAAGAGACTTCCTCGCACTTCGTGACTGAATAAGATGAACAGATAAAGCCATCGTGCACCATGGAGAAGATATGAGTGTCCGAAGGCATACTCTGCAATTATACCATGGTGTCTGAAAGTGTTTGATTTTCTTCTGGTTGAGGGTCCGGATGAGAATGGTAAAGCATATAGGATGCACACATGGTATTCTTGACAGGGGCCCACTACCGACGAGTGATGACGATGCCAAAACATGGGAACAAGGCGCGACTTCCAAAGCTTCCGCCGGTAGAGCTACTATCACCCTAATGATGCACGACGAGTCAACTTGGCTCCAGGCCACCCAAGAGATCCTTTCTTTTTCTCATGGCTACTCTTGTTGTTGTGGCGTTGTTTGTCATGTCGTGCACCCAACATTGAAAACGCCCGAGAATGATGTGTACGGGTTTGTAAAAAGAACCCGAACTTTAATGGGTGTGCTTACTGTGTGCATGATGAACGCGATTGTGATGATGATCACTTGAACTGTCCACAATTGTGTAGGTACAGCGCGCGTACATCGCTGCCTCTGACCTTGTACTCGCAACGTGTCGGTGTAACACCCTGGCCGACCATACTCTCCCGGCGGGGGAAAGGTGGCGGTGTCGTGTACAGTGGCCCTTGCCGCGGGAAGGCAAGAGTGAGCAGTGGGCCCACTACTGAAACAAGGCGAGGGGCCGAACCCTTTTTTTTTTCTCGCCCTTTTTCCTTGGTGTATTTTTTACCGGCTCTGTTTTGTGTTTTAGCCCTTGAGGACTGCCTGACTGGTCACGGCTTTTCCTTTGGCTTTGCCCTCTCTCTCTCTCTTCCTCTCTCTCTCTCTCTCTTCCTCTCTTTCGCTCTCTTCTTCGCCGGGACTCGAACGCTCTCTCTCTCGTTCAGCCGTTTCGGTTTTTTTTTAAATTCTTCTCTTTTGAATATTTTTTCTTCCCTTTTTTCTCTCTCATTTCTTCTATTCACTCTGTCCCCCCCCTTCGACGCCAGCGGTGCCGACCGGGCCGGGCGGAACGCGGGAGGTCCCCCAGGGACCCGCGGCCCCCGGTACAGGGGGGAGGGGGAAAAGGGGGGGAGAACGCAGGGTTTGAGTTCTGGGACACTTGGATGTGTCGTGTACGTGTCGAACACAGGACCACAGTCATAGTCACATGCCTTCGAATAAGGTTAAGGTTCCAGTTGGTGCATAGAACCAGGGAGTGTGATGTGTATCTCTGAGAGACACATGTCTGGATGGAATGAATGGAAGTGTTTACGTTTTGTCCGGATGCCCGCGCCGTGGAAATCGACTGCCAAGGTACTTAAAAGTGATCAGAAGGCTCGGTATCCGAACGTTCCATGCAGTCCACTCCCGAATCACCTACTGCGGATACAAAAAGAACGTAGTTCACACGAAGCCACAAACACAGACATCATGGTCGCCGGAAACCCCAACAAGCCGACCACCCAGATCTACGACCTGGAGTACACTCCACTGCACAAGATCGAAGGTATGGTAAAAAAGGTCCACACATACTACCGCACTGGTAAGTCCCACGATATTGAATGGAGGAAGGAACAGCTTTGCAATATTGTTCGTATGGTTAAGGAGAACCAACATAAGATCGTCGATGCCGTGCAGGCCGACATGTGGAACAAAGCGGAATACGAGATCCTCCTTGGCGAAACCTTGCAAGTCATTGCCAATGCAAGCTTTGCTCTGGACCACATTGACGCCTGGGTGAAACCAGAGAAACGGGAAGGTGAAGTGGGCAACATCGGAGAAGGAGTATACATGCAGCCTCAACCGAAGGGAGTTTTTTGCGTCATTGGTGCATGGAATTACCCCCTGTCTTTGATCTTGAACCCGGCAATCGATGCCATCACGGCGGGCAACATGATCGTCTTCAAGCCGTCTGAGGTTTCTGCCCACGTCAGCGCTCTCTTCGAACGTCTCCTGCCCGAGTACCTCGACCCTTACGCCTTCGCCGTGGTGCAGGGCGCTGTGGAAGAAACCACTGAATTACTCAAGCACCGTTTCGATCACATTGTCTACACAGGCAGTAGTGCCGTGGGCAAGATCATCTACGCAAAGGCAGCTCAGTTCCTGACTCCTGTTACCCTTGAACTCGGGGGCAAGAGCCCTGTGATCGTTGCTGAAGATGCTGACATTCCCACTGCGGCCAATCGCATTGCATGGGGAAAACTGGTGAACGGAGGACAGACCTGCATCGCTCCCGACTACGTGCTGTGCCCAAAGAGTATTCAGTCACAACTGGTCACCGAGCTCAAGCGCGCCGTCACCGACTTCTATGGGGAGAACCCTCTCGAAAGCCCTGATTATTGCCGTATCGTCAATGAACGCCAGTGGCGGCGCCTGGACAGTCTGCTAAGCCGATGCCCCAACGCTCCGGCCTTTGGAGGTGAACGGGACTTGAGCGCTAGGTACCTTGCACCTACTGTCTTCGCAGATGTGACCCGGGACCACCCTCTGATGGAGGATGAATTGTTTGGGCCCATCCTGCCTGTAGTTCCTGTAGCGGACATTGAAGAAGCTATGGACTTTGTCAATGCTGGCGAGAAGCCCCTGGCACTGTATGCCTTCAGCGAAAAGGACGAGACAATCTGGCACATTGCTAACAACACGACTTCTGGTGGATTCGTCGGTCACGGCACCTTGGTGCACGCAACGACCCCCTCCCTGCCCTTTGGCGGTATTGGAAACTCCGGAATTGGCAGCTATCACGGCAAGAACGGGTTTGACGAGTTCAGTCACCGGCGGGCAGTGCTTATTCGCAACCCAGGTCTGGAATTTGTGAACACTGGACTCATTTATGCTCCGTATAACATGGAGAACGCAGACGTGCTGCCTCTGCTTTTCCGTGACCACGAGACTGGTACAATGAAGACCCTAGGTTCTATGGCCTACCATGGCGCCAGGGCAGCAGGAAAGTCTATGGGATTCTAAGTTTAAGGATGCAAGATTGGAGACGAATTTCTAGCCCAATTAGAGCTTCCATCATTGTTCACACAACCCCGGTATCATATTCATCTAAGATTCACAACGTCACATAACAGAGGACGTTAAACTGACAAATACAATTTATCAATTCTAAATCATATTACTAAGTTCCCTAATGATGTTGCTCCTCATCATTGAGATAATCATGAAATGCACTTTATCACACCATGTACGCGAGTTGGGTTCTTCTGCAAGCGATTCTCTTTGGGCAACGCGATCATTATTTCTTGGTCTCCTTGCTCTTGCCGCCAGAGCCATTATCGTTTTCTTTAAGTTCTTCTTCCTGCTGCTGCACCGCCCACATCTGCGCATAGAGTCCCTTTCGCCCCAAGAGGTCGGTGTGCGTGCCGCTCTCGGCCACGACGCCCTTACTCAAAACCAGGATGCAATCCACGTCCTTGACCGTAGCCAACCGATGCGCAACAATGATCGTTGTGCGATTTCTGCTGAGTTTCCGAATTGAAGACTGAATGGCTTGCTCTGTCTGGCTATCCAGGCTGCTAGTCGCCTCGTCCAGGAGCAGAATGTCAGGATCTTTGATGAAGGTGCGCGCTAGAGCGATGCGTTGCCGTTCTCCACCACTGAGCTTCAGTCCACGCTCTCCAACGATTGAATCGTAGCCGCGCGGGAAGGTGAGGATGCGGTCATGCATCTCTGCCAGTGCGGCAGCATCCTCGACCTCTGCGTCAGTTGCACTGCGCCGGCCATAGCGAATGTTCTCCCGCAGTGTGTCATTGAAGAGAACGGTGTCCTGGGGCACGTAGCCTACCGTACGCCGAACCGAAGTAAGGGTGTAATCACGGACATCAATGCCATTGATCTTCACCTCACCGCGAACAACGTCATAGAAACGGAAGACTAGACGCAGAATGGTTGTCTTGCCTTCACCGCTAGTGCCCACGATGGCAAAAGTCTTACCCGCTGCGATACGGAAGGAAATGCCGCGCAACACTTCGCTGCCGTCCGGGTAGCCGAAGCGGACATTGTCGAAGACGACCTCGCAGCCACGGGGCTGCAAGTGCCCTGGGGAATTACCGCGCATCCGGCTCAGTCCGCGAGAAACAGACCCGTGCATCGGCTGAGGATGCAAAACCATTGCGCCCGGTTGGTCATCAATGTCACTCTGTAGGTCCAAAAGGTCAATCAGGGATTCCATATCTATAAAATCCTGTTGAATGGTGCGGTAGTAGGATCCGAACCAGTTGAGGGGTTGGTAGAGCTGCCCTAGGTATGCGACCAGCAACACAAAGTCACCGACCGTGTGCTCTCCCTGTGCAACATCATACAACATGACAAAGAGACTGACGCCCATGCCAAACGTGATTAGGAATCCTTGTCCGACATTGAGCAGCGCACCAGCCATCTGAGTGTGATAATAGAGGCGTTGGTAGTTTGCCATCGCCATGTTAACGCGCTCGACCTCATACTCCTCACCCTGGTACAGCTTGACCGTCTCGTGGTTCAGAAGACCGTCCAGGGTTACGGCAGCGGCATCCTGGTCTGCGACATTGCGTCTCCGGCGAATTGTGGTTCGCCATTCTACGATCTGCACAGTCCAGATAACATACGCAACCATGGTAACATAGATGATGCTCGAGTAGAGCGCGTCAAACATACTGGCGAAAAACACCACCGCAATCACCATGTCCAGCAAGGTGGGGATGATGTTGAAGAACGCGGCGTCCAGTAGAGAGGTCAAGGATTCAGTGCCCCGGTCAACTAGCTTCAGCAGCTCACCTGTGCGGCGGCTATTGTGCCACTGCACACTGAGCTCATGCAGGTGGCGTGTGACCGTCACCTGCAAGCGCCGCTCAGCGTTCAGTTCCACGGGACACCAGAGCAAGTTACGTGCATTCTCGACAATGCCAATGCCTCCGACTCCGCCACCGTGGGCAAAGCGCAGGAGCAAGTAAATCAGAAGGAGCGTGGAGGGCAGATTCTGTTCCGTTTGGACGGGATCCTCACCAGCACTGCCTGGGGATGGCGACGCTGCTGTCCCTCCCATAGTTCTGTTGACAGTGTTGGCGACAGCTATGAGCAGCGCTGACGACGACGATCCACTTGACGCATTGCTGTCATCTATTGCACCCGCTGCTGCGGTCAACCAGTTTACAATGTTACGGTACAGAAGAGGCACCATCACGTTCAATACCCGGCCGAGGATGATCATGCATACCGATCCAAAAATGCACAATTGCAATCGCACGCTATCCCTGGGAAATCCAAAGGGAAGGATTTCACTCCAGAAGAGCATGAAAGTCGATTCAGCGCTGCCGAGGAACTGGCTAACGTCCGAAACGATCGACCCACCAACATCCCCGACATTCAAGCGCGAAGTGGACCGCAGTCGTCCGAGCGTGAGCTTGGCTGGGGCGGTTGTGACAGTTGCATCCGCCGTGTCCTGCTCAGGGGCACTCACTGTTCGCTCTCTCTCTGTCTCTTGCCGCAACGTGGCATTGCGCTCGCCCATTGAACCGTAGTCCACGGAGACCCGGTGGTGGCCTCTTGTACCCGTACCTTCCATGTCGATAATATTGTCACTGATACCCACCGTCCGTTCCTTGTAGGATGCCAATAGGGCGTCCTCTTCGGTTGCTGACGCATTGCTCTGGCTTCGTGATAGGCCTCCTATGTCGCTATAATCGTCGTCATCGTTCACCCCCAGCAAGCCTTGGTATTCACAAAAGTGGCGGTGGCGACTGCCGCCCGACGAAGTCCCGCCTCTGTTCACGTTCGCTCCGTTGGCGTTGCCCATCCATGCGTAAAACCCTTGCACGCGCGCCAGGTGTACTGAAACCGAAACCAGCAGCGCTGCCATGGCCATGCAGCAGACCATCGCCAGGCCACTCAAGGCCAGCGCCAGTGCCTCGTTTCGGCCGGGCACGCGAATTTCGGGGGCGCCCGAACGCGGAAAGAGCTTCGACCAAATGCCATACGCCTGACAAGTTGCAGTCCCCAAAGTAAACGCCATGGAAACCACCCATAGAAAGTTCGGTTGCACAACCATATACTCTTCATACTCGTCCCGCTGATCGTCTTTGTTTTTCTTCTTGGGCTTAGCTGTGGCTTTCCCCTTGTTCTTGTTCTTCTTCTTGTCGTCTGCGCTGTAGGTCAGGCTCTGCATCGCCTTGCGGCGTTTGATGCGCGCTGCACGGTTGGCGCGTCCACTGACCCGGGGAGCGCACTCTACGGACAGTCCGACCGTCATTAAGAAGAGTGTGAGTGCGGTAAGGGCAGCTGCCAGAATAACCGGCACCTTGGTCCAGGCAAGAGGAATGTGAAACCCTCCATGGTGGCCGCTGTGCTGATCTCCCGAGGGATTCTGATGATCACCATCATTGGCCGGATACTGCGGTTTCAGGTGCCCATTCATAGCCGCTGCAAGAAATATTGACGACGACGCCCCAATGAAACCGAGCCAAGACATGGCTGTGATCTGGTCACCCGTTGTAGTCATACGGTAGCTCCACTGAGACGGTAGGGCCAGCGGTATGCTTACCGACTTTAACCACTTTTCCATTGTAGGAGGGTTGTCCCGCAGGTTCTTGGTAGTGTATGTGTAAGATACATGGCTACCTGGCCGCACATGGCCATAGATTATGGCACTCACTGCAACAACTACTGCTACCGATGCCGCTGCAATCGTAACATAGTCAAAGACGGTATGCTTGAAGACCGAAGCCTGGCTCGGATCGTCCGAGAAGACTTCTCCAACATCAGCCATTCTTACCGATGACTGTGTCTAAAATACAACTAACTGTATGTTTTATATCAAAGTATTCATGACATTGTGGTGCGAACTGAAATCCATACAGGTAGATGACTTGGTGCTATAAAACCTCCGTACCTCCTGATAGACTTCCGTTCTGTCAAGCACCACTCCTGATACCGGTGTATATGTCTGATGTACCCGAACTTTCTCCACGTTAACAAGAAACCTGAATGGCGGCGAAAAGCGGAGGTAGAAACGACAGGAGAGAGCAGCAAGTCGTGGCCGCAGGTGACGCAGATCTCGTTTAGCCCGCTAGGGCGCGGTTGGTCCCGTGAGGACTAGGGCCGTAGGTGCAATCAATACGCCCAGCGGACCCTGCCCCGAATTCGGTCATACCGGAGAGGGTGGGAGCTTGTGCCACTCTCTGCGCAGGGAACTGAACGTACGGCGGCGCCAACGCAGAAAGAAATTAATGAACTTAAAACAAGCCACTTAGAAACTTTGTTGCAGTGCGGTAAGTGTCCATTGTCCACGTCCCAGCTCCCAACCCCGGGGGGAGAGAAGGGGGGGCAGGGGGGGGGGTTCCCCAGCTGGTCTCCCAGTTCAGATCCCTACCAGCTTCAGGAAGCTGATGGCTGCGTCTGCGTCTCGCCTTTGTTTATTTAGACGCGCCGTCCCGTCGGGACTTGAGGCCGGTTTTGGGAATATCAGCCCCCTATCATCTTTTTGGTACTGAATGAACCGGCAGGTATTCCTACGCGGCGTTATAGTGAATGAACGGGGCAAGCTGCGTTCCAGTAGTGAATGCACCGGTGAGACCCGCACGAAGCGGGCTCAGCGATACTGAATGTACCGAAAGGGAGGCGAAGGATTGAGTCTCAACGGGGTGCCGGGGCCGTGACAAGGAAATCGTGCGGTGGCTTGGGGACGAGAGGGGGAAAGGGGTGCGAGACGGGCTGACGCAGATCGTGGACAGTCGAGATTCTGCATGACATCTCATTCTTCATCTCTCGTTCACTTGTTCACCATAATGTATGAGATTGAGCATAGATATACATTTAATTTGTCAGTTGCGCTGCAGGCTCGGCCAAATATCCTGCACGTTGGTATTTGACCGGGATCTGTTGGGCGGGCGACTCACTCCGTGCTCAGCCTGATCACGAAGCGATCAGCATTGTAAAAAGTCAGGATTCACGTCTGTACTGATCTAAAAATATGACCAAGAAGCATAACCGGACAAAAAAGCGATCTAAGCGTCTCCTGCCACAGATCCTCGACAATCATGGCCGATTATCGGACACTTCAAGAACGAAACCCACTTTCACATCTTGGCGCTACAGGAGCACCAGACTGCGTCAGAAGTCGCCACGGAGAGCAATCGTCTTCCCTGTAGACGAAAACAGCTGTAACAACACCTCTCAAAGACATTGTATTCGACTAGAAGATGCTGAAGGAGGTAATGTACCTCCCACAGTGACTCCGTGGAGATCTCAAATGAGCCAGGATGGGTCAGGGAGACACGCCGAATCTGTTCATATCGATGACGATGAGGACAATGTAGATGACGCAATTCCTGAGGAGGTTCATCACCAAGTATGTGATCTAGGAGCGGGTGGTAAAATGCTAGATTCGCCAAGATCTGAAGTGGAACCAGGGCGTAGAGACCAACCCAACCTAAACCTCGCTCACAATCTGCGTACAGGTGGAAAACTGGGTGGTCATCTCCTCGATGACTTGATCTTGTACACCCACGACGACGCTGAAGTCACGGGAGCTCAACATAACAGTTTTTACTCTCCAGCAAAGACTGTAGACTCCGTGCAAGATCTTTCTGCAGATCGTGAGGTTCATTCTGATGCTATTGTGGGTCAGCAACTGATAGATGCTATTGGCAATATGTCTACCCCGATGATCAGTGTGGACTGCTTACCTGGTTCAGTGGTGGCCTCCAGCAAAGGAAACCAGCCAGTATTGGTTGCTGATGCCGATGCTCATACATTGGCGCTTGCTGATGCTCCTGACTCATCTGATATTGCCACCCAGACACCCTCCCGCAATTTCATCTTATCTTTTGGTGCCGGTGGCGGGTCCAGTGACTGTAAACGAGTGGCCAGAGAGCTTAACAATGAATTCTGTTCCGATTCGGAGGACGAAGAGGAAGATATGGCCTTTCCAATATTATCTACTAGAAGTGGACTAGGTGGTGATAGCGAGGGCCATACTGACCATGGAACATTCTTGGACCTAAACTTCGCGACTGTACGGATCCCCGTCTCCGAACTCACACAGCACCTAGAAGGACCTTGGATAGAGTACCGCCATCTGTTTGAAGTAAATTCTTCTCCCGACGCAAAATCTAGGCATATGAATCCTGGTAAACGCTCAGGTGTTGACAACACAGTGATAGGAGATAGGTCTCATCTTACCACAGAACAGCTTGGGTCGTCGCCGGAACCGAAGAAGACCTCGACACCGGCAAAGGAGCTGCAGGCGCTCCTGGAAGATCGGGAGGCACTGGAGAACAGAGGCGACGTGCCACCTTCCAGGGGAGGCTACCCCCAGCGCTGTGCCAACGTGAATTGCAGGGACTCTGGCAAAGGTGAAGATGGCCTTCCCGTCCTACAGATGCGTGTTGGTATGGTCTATCTGGTTGCCAACAAAGGCTTCACCAGGGCCAACGATATTCCCATGACCTACTGGGAGCGCTCAGATACTCTTTCGGCTCAAGAGTTTTCCAAGCTCATCCAGACTCGCCTGACCCGCCAATGGCACCATGAGATAGAACAAAATCTACAAGTCATTACTGCAAGTCGAAAAGTCAACGAAACTAAAACAACAACGGATGCGGGCAAACACTTCCCGAAAACCGGCAGAGCCAACCTCCAAGCAAACCTGGATAACGTGCAAAGTTTAATGGAACTGATCCGGCCAGGTCGCGCGGGGCAAGGCAATACGACTGATCGCTACCAAGACTTTCGCCGACGAGCCATCGAGCAAGCTGGTCTATTGAACGAGGGACTGCCCAAGCAAATCCTGGACCCGCGTCAATTTGTCTGGGACACGACGCGTTCTGAGGCTGAGGTTGAGAAGGAGAGTGACGCGATCCTGCGTCAAGTAACACGGGGCATGTTTTCCACTCTCCGAAAGCATGCCCGGTCTGCGCTAGCTATGGACGCAGTTGAAGACTTCGGGGGCAATCCACAGGCCAAGATTTGTGAGCCCTGTGTGGATCACTACTTGCAAACATTCCGTGTCCGCTCCACGGTTTGCTGCCTCTGCAACAAGCCGCTGGTGCTGACCCAATCATTCAGTACCACAGTACAAGAAATTGATGAATTGATGGCAGATCTTCCAGATGTGCTGAGGCCAAAATCGGAAGAGGATCATTTGATGGGTCCCAGTATGATCCAGAGGTTCTTTTCAAACTGCAATGTTTTGCTCTACGGTATGCCTGACTCTCCACACAACTTCTCTGTTGTATTGTGCGGTCAGATCGGATGTGCAGAGGCGTGTCATGCCTGGTGCTATTATGTTGCGCAATTCAAGGACAAGACAGAGAGCGCAGTAATGCGAATGGCCTCCAGGACGGCTGCATCAGCGCCACAGTTGAGATCGCCGTCGGGGACATCTTCTTCCGCAGAGGCACAGGTGCCTCGGCAGACGCGGTCTACCCAAGCCACGAGTCAAACACAGAGCACGCCCTTCACGCCCTACTCATCCAGCACCTCTCCCGCGGCACCTGCTCTGAATGACAGCAGTCCTGCCATGGAAGTACGCTTCAAAGAGAATCTACGAATCGCCCTGCCCACTTTTGAGTGTGCGTACCACCACGGTCTGAGAGTAGCGCAGGACATGCAGTATAGATATATGGACATCCGGGCCAAGCAGCGACACGGCCAGAGATCGTTTCTCAAGTTCAAGCAAAACCTACAAAGTTCGGACTACAGCCCGCACCGGCGTATGTATATCAGTCGGTCTAATGCATACGAAGCGTGGCCTGCATGCCGCACCTACCTCCAGCTGGATGACGGAGGAGATCTGCGGCAGGGGGTAGATCTGGATAAGATCCACACACATTCCCTGCATCGTCCGTGGAAGAGTCTCAAGTTCCAGGGACTGCAACGACCTGATCAGGTTTTGAAAGTCATCTACCGTGCACTGGAGACCATGACGGGCCAAAAGGGACTCACCACGACATGGCTCCAGAACCGGGACAACCGCAAACATCAGATACAACTGCAAGAGCGGAAACGAAAGGCATCGCAAGATTGAACTGTCCCGGACAGGAACGATACCTCCATGAAACCCATTCAAAAATTTTGCGGTGGAGACAGTATCACGTTAACCTTCTCTCTCTTGAGCTTTCTAAAATGTTTAGTTAACTTTGTTTTTTAATATCACAATGGAAGCAGTCACAGTCACCCGACCCATCCCAACATGGTCAGCAAACTGTGCATTTCCTGGCGCTGCAAGGCCAATCGTTCGGTGACTTCCCCCGCGATGTTGTGCCAGCAGGGCAAAGTGCCAATGTGTGTGCTCTCCTCGTCGTCGCTACGGTCACTGTCGCGCTTGGCCCATGCCTGCAAACGCCGCACTTCGTGCCAGTGGCGCCTGAGCATGCTTTCGAGTCGGTGAGGGTAGTCCTTGCCAAAATTCGTGGCAAGACCGCTGTCTTTGTCGCCGCCATCCCGCGGCGTGGAGGCCTTCACACGATCCCATTCCGCACCAGAACGGTCGATAACCTGACCAATCATCGTCAAGTGGTCTACTGCCAGGATTCTCCGCTCTGCACTGTCGTGAGCCATGAGCTGTTTCATAGAAAGGAAATCAAGCAGACGCTCTCGGAGACTCTGGCAAAGCTGTCCAACGCGAGCCCACACCTCTGTGGTGTCCGCCCGCAGAATGGACGGCGTGAGGGGCAGTGCAAGGGGGTTAACAGGCTGCTCAGGCTCCGCTGAAGGTTCCTCCACTACTTCGATAGCAGCTGTGGTTTTCTCCTTTGGGCCCGCGTCGTGCTCGAGCGATGTGTTGAGCTGAGCCTTGGAGGCAGTTCGCTTGGTGGACGTCAAAGTCTTTACCACAGTGCTCTGGTTTGTACCGGTGTTTACTCGCTCGTCGACCTCCTTGATAGAAGCCAGGGGTGTAGACATGGCCACAATATGCTTGCGTGGGCTCTTGGACTTCTTGTTTTTGGCAGGGACGACTGTCTCTATTTTGCGCCCCGGAGTTTGAGCCTTGAGCGTCAGTCCCGGGATCCGGCTTTTCGGCATGCGTTTCTTCATTGGCAGGAGGGGAATGGTCCCGTCACTGTCACTGTGCATTTCACTGTCGTCCTTTGCCTCGGACTCGGAGGGAACTGAGTCGTTTTCTTTGTCGCTGAGCGTGGATGAGACCAAACAGAGGCGCAGAGGGACTAGCATTTGACCGTTGCTAACGTCGCTTGGCTCGGCCTCGTGGTTGGTGGGTTTGCTTTTCGCAACCAGGGGAGTGGCCTGCACACCCACGAGCTCAGAAGGCGAGGATGGTACGGCTGCAATATCTGCAGAGGAGCTCATATTCGATGGGGGAGTGCTTCCAGCACTGCTCGCGCTGCTGGTGCTGTGGTCGGAGCTAGAGGGCACCTTGGCCGAAGCGGGAGTCTGGGGTGAAGTTTCGGTCTTCTTCAATCCCCCAGCACTCTTGACAGCCGCCAGACGTTGCATGGCGAGTGAAGTAGCACTCCGGCGGCCCGAGGGAGGCAGCGTTTTCACGGAGGCGGGATTGGCGGTCTGTTCCTTCAGGGCGGATCTGGGTCCGGGTTGTTTTGACTCCGTAGCCTTGGCCTTCTTTGGCACCTTCTTTTCAGACAGCGGGCTGGCAAGGGATCCCCCCTTCAACGCCTCCGTTGCAGCCACCCTGGCCTTTGCCTTTGTCTTCTTGAGTACGGGAACAGTGTTTTCCTTGTCCTCATGATCAACACCAGAATTGCGACTTTTCTTTGATGAGTCTACTTTCTTAGCTTTCTGTTTCTTTTGCTTACCCTTTCGTGACAGGGATTGATCTGTGGGCGTGGTGGTAGCCGCCTTCTTGACGGTGGCCATGGAATGCAACGCGGCTGGAATTTCAGTGATCGTTGCGGACTTGACCACGGGCGTTAAGGGGACAGCTGCGGTCTGCGGTGGCACGTTCTCCACATCCGTCACGACCATGACACTGTTTTTTTCGACCTGGGGTCTTTTTTCTCCGTTCAGGAGAGCGAGCAACTCCTGGAAGGTTTCTGTCTGTTCCTCACCTCCGTGTTCCTTCATTTCATGCATGAGTAGATCCTTTGGGGTCTGACCACGACTGTTTTTCAATGTCAGGGAGGCTCCAGAATCCAAGAGAAGCTTGGAAATTTCTACGGAAGCGGTGGCAATGGCGTCGTGTAGCGGTGTTTCCGACTCGAAACCGACTGCGCTCGCATCAGCGCCGTGGTCCAGCAGGAGCTTCACCATTGCAATATCTCCCTTACCGCAGGCTTCATGCAAAGGGGTCCAACCCGCATTATCGTTAACATTAATGAGCGCACCTTCCTTGATGAGATCGTTCACACGTTTGTGGTCGCTACGCAGGACGGCACGATGAAGAAGAGTCTCTCCACGGCCGTTTCGTGCCTCCAACTTGGACTTACTGCTTCGGGAAGGTGTGGAGCTCCGGGACCGCGGAGAATCTTCAGTCTGCTCGTCCCGCATGATCTGCAGCATAAGCTGACGCTCCGTACGTGGAGCACAACCCAAAACAACCATGGTTCGATTCTATGGTGTACTTTGTATGGTCAACGAAGGTTACGTTTTAATGTACAGTGCTGAGAAGGCTTGATCAGTAGATCTAAAATACCCAAGACCAACGAAGCATCGCAGAGTCACCAAAAGAAATTGCCGGTCAAATTATTTTTCGCCTGAGAATTTGGACACACCACGGGGTTCTCCGTTTTCTTCAACACCAACACAACAAAACAAATAAATGTATCAGGTAAAAAAGGAAACACCATTACGACCACATGAGCACTTGGAAGCAGCGCCAATACCCGGGGAGAACCGGCCTCTCGATACCGGTGAAACCCGCCACCCCTGTTTCCCCCAACTGGTCCTACGGGGTTCCCCCCCCCGTTTCCAGCTGTCTGTGGTACACTTTCAAAGTTTTCGCGCTCGCGCCGAAACAGAAATTTGACTCCCTTTCGCGCGTTAAAAAATTACCAGGGCAAAACCAATTTTAAAAGGCCCCAGAACTTTCACTACGTCAGGTCCCCCCCCCCGGGGGACACCAGTGGCTGGCAGTGCCACCGTGGCGGTCACCCTGGTTCTTAACTTGCCCCGGCACATTCATTATGTAGAGACCACACCCCGTGTATATTGGGTCTCCCGGTCATTGTGCATGGTGCGCCCGGACGTGGTTGTGTTTGGGGATTCTTGCAAATGCTACGATCTCTCGGGCCAGGTGCACATGCTAAAGATCGGGGTCCTTAGTGACGGGTGTTGGCATCACATCGGTTGAAACATGAATCCACTGATGATGCTACTGAAGTCGAGTCAAGAAGTGAGACGAGACTCCCCGGGGGGGGGGGGGGCTCTCGGCCAGTTTCAGCCCTTTTTCTTGCCAGCGGCATTGGGGCCCTCTTGCCTACCATTGTCACGTACACACTGTCGTCTTGCTTCCTTGGGATGCGCTTCCTCAATGCCCACTCCCAATTCCCCCCTCTTTCCCTTGCAGTCGGTTTGGTACGTGGGAACTGGCCACGGCGAAAGTGAATTACCACCGGTACCCAACTGCGGAGTACGTGGCGGGGTCACATTTACCACCTGCCCCCGGTGCGCCCGCCCGCCCGACCGCCCGGCCCCCCCCTTCTCAAACACCCCCCACCAAAAAGAAAATGAGAAGCAAAGAGAGAGAGAGAGAGACGGAGAGAGAGAGGGAGAAGAGAGAGAGAGAGAATCTAAGCCAAGAAGAAAAAAAAAAGTGAAGGAAAAAAATCTCTCTTCTCTTCCCCCCCCCCTCGGGGGATTTTTCCCGGTACTCTTTCTACGGGCGTCGACCAAAGAGGCAAAGGAGGAAATTTATCTTTTAAAGCGTTTTCAGTTGCGCACTGTCGTGTAGTAGTAGTAGTAGGTGGCCGGGCCGAAGAAGTAGGGGAGATGGCCGAGGCCGATAGTACCACCACCTGCTTTGGTCCCCCCCCGGCCCGCCCTCGACCCTTCCTTCTTCTTCTCCTCGCTCCTTCCCACCCCTACTTCGGGGTTAAGCCCCCGTAGCGGAGAGGGAGGAGTAAAGGAGACACAGAGAGAGAGAGAGAGAGCGAGGGAGAAGGTTTGAGCTTTGGTTTTTGGTTTTGGTTTTTTTTTTCCCTTTGGGTTCGAAAAGGTTTGTTGATCGAGAGCGCTGCAGTTTCCTTCTTTCCTCGGTAGCAGCAGTAGTAGTGGGACCACTTCTCCTCCTCCCCTCCCTTCCGGGCTCTCTCTACCGGTACGGTTCCCAAGCCCCCGGCCCCCGGGGGGGGGGGGCGCAGAAAGGAAGAGAGAGCGAGAGAGAGAGCGAGAGCGAGAGAGAGGGAGAGAGAGAAGGAGACTAAGTATGTTACCTCCCCCCCCCTACCTCCTCCAAAACATATTTTTTTCTTCCTTAAAGCGGAAGGTGGGTCTCTGTCGTCACTCCCTCTCTCTCTCTCTCCCCCCCCCCCCCAAAACCCCCGCGGGGCCCAAGGGGGAAAAAAGGGGGGGGGGGGGGGGGGGAAGAGAGAGAGAGAGAGCCGGAGAGAGGGTGGGGCCCCTATGGTCCAGGTACGGGAGGAAATTTTTATGGGGAGAGAGATTATCTCTTTTGTTGATCGGAACCGTTTCTTGAAGCAAACGACAAATATGGACGGTTCCGAAGAGGGAGGACAGAGAGCACACAGGCCACTCCCGCGGGATCTCCGATGGCCAGTGGCCTATGGGCAGTGACCGATTGGAAACGCTTGCCTGCTCTCCTCTTTGCCTTCCGTTTTGTTTGGGAACAGATGCGTTAAGAGACAATGGACACGGATTTAGGGGGTTTGGTTCTGATGGATTGCTTTTTTGTGTGCTTGGAGTGGTACTTGTGACGCCGTGCAGTAATGATCAAGGCCCTGACTACCCTACGCCTTCCAATCAATCCGGCAGAAAAGTACGCGCCTTCAGAAAGGAACGCAATGGCATGAGGGAGGAAAGGATTTCATGAGAACAGTCATAATCTACCTTATCAATATTGATCAGCCCACACGTTTTACACTCAATGAAAGGAAAATTGAACATGCCACCCACACGGGGCAATCAACAAAGCACGCGGGACAATTCTGCCAGTGACCTCCACCACCAGACCGGCTTCGGCAGCTTCCGGTCCCCCGATGAGGCTATGACCCAATCAAGCGACAGTATAGGATCACACAGCCGCCGTAGTCGGAAGATCAGCGATAGTGATTGGTCCAATGCTGGACCACAAGCCTTCCTCAACATTGCAGCGGTGAGAGAAGTCGGAGAAGAGGAAGATCGGCATTCTCAGGAGCGGCGTGAGCGGAGGGAGGCGCGCCGACGGCGGTCGAGCGTCGTGGATCCCAACTCAGGCCGAGGCGATGGAAACAGCAGTGGTGGAGCAGGCACAGAGGGGCACGACAGCAGTGTGCCGGGTGTAGACATGGGAATAGCCAAAAACGAACACGGCAGGAGCAGCGTGGACGGTCTCAGTGATAGTAGCAGTGGGGGCGCGTTCCAACTTTCTAGGACTCAGCTGGCCGTGATCTTGACCACCACGTTCATTGACTTTGCCGGGTTTGGCATGCTTTTGCCCTTACTGGCATACTATTTCACGATGCTCCCGGGATTTGACCATGAGCACAGCGGTTGGTGGATTGGAGTATTATCAGGCGCGTACAGCGCTGGTCAGTTGGTCGGCAACCTTACCTTCGGCTCCCTATCCGACCGTTACGGCCGTCGCAGCCTTCTCCTTGTCACCCTCTTTCTCAGCGCCTGCTTCTTCCTGGTCACGGGCTTTGTGTTCAATCTATATCTTCTTGTTGCGGTTCGGTTCATGACTGGTGTCTTTGCCACATCTCAGTCTATCTGCAGTGCGTACGTTAGCGACTTGACCGTGGGACGCACGCGCGGAAGATACTTGGGCCTCGTAGGAGCCTGTCTGGGTTTGGGGATCATCTGTGGACCGTTCATTGGCTCAAGTCTTGGCCTGATTTTCGGCGTCCAGCGAGGGTGGCTCTGGACCGCAGTGGTTGCTTCGGGAATTTGCTTTTGCAACTTTTTGTTTGCATTGAAGATTCTGCCAGAATCACCGCGATTCCTTACTCCGGAACAGCGAGAGGAAGCTGGGTATGGTGCATGGGTCAGTCCAGAGGAACAGGAGCGATTGATTTTGCGAAGGAAATTGCTTCGTAAGCAGCAGCAGACCACGGCGGGGCCAAACCATAGCACGGACGTCAACGGGAGCATTGATGCGGACTTGGAAAAGGCCGAGCTGCTGTCTTCGGAGACGAACGACCCGCGAACAATGAGCATGAGTGAGTACATTCATACTGTCACGCGGGCGTTGATGCAGCGTGATCTGGCCCTTCTGATGGCGGCACTCTTCTTTGCATCTTTTGTCTTTGTGATCCTGGAGAACTTGGTCGCACTCTACGTGAAGGAGCGCTGGAACTTGCCGCCTGAGTATGCAGGTATTCTTTTCGGTGTGTATGGGCTGATTATCGTCTTGACGCGCGCAGGCTGCTATGCTTGGGTGGAACGTAACGTTGGCATCAAATGGACCATCGTCATTAGCAGCGGTATCAGTTCATTGTGCATATTCGTGTTGCCATTCTACCGCAAGCCGTGGTCGGCCATTCTGAATAGTTACGTCCTCAGTGCAGCGCAGGGATTCCTGACTCCTTGCCACACTGTGGCCATCACACACTTGTCCAAGAACCAGTACGGTGCGATCATGGGATTCCGTTCGATCTTCAATGAAGGTGCGCGGACCCTGGCGCCGTTCCTGGGCGGCTTTCTCTACGATTTGCCAATGTCGTTCCCGTCAAAGCACGCACACGCCGGGGCCTGGTTCGGAGCGGCGTTGTTGGGTACCATTGCCACTGTTTTATTGATTTGCGTTGACGGGGACGCAGTGGAGTACCATGACGAGGAGGACGAGGAGGACGAGGAGGTTGACGAGCAGTCTGACACGATCGTCGTAGAGGAGAATGATGAACGTCAACCATTACTTCAGCAAAAGTAAATCATTCTAAGGGCACAATCCACATATCACTCAGTAGTCCGTACATTTTTAAGCATCATTATCATCAAATCATCATCATCACCATCATCACCACGACGTAAAGAATAAGTACACATACAACACTAAGTTCCGCGCTGCGGCCCAAAAAGTCACTTTTATTGGTAAAGCCGGTGGCAAAACCATCGCCGGTTGTATTCCCCGTTTCGAAGCCTATTCTCCAGTTTACATCTTGCTGCTGGTGTAGCTGGAGTACTTCTCAATCTCTTCGGGTTTCAGACAGCCCACAATGAAGGCATAGTCAATAGCATTTTCCTTAAGGTATTCGTAACGTCCGCTGGCGCCAAAGTGACCGGAGCCCATCTTTGTATCGAGGAAGACGTTGCGGAGGGGTGCATCCGGCTGCGACTTCAACATTGCAGCCTGGTGGTGCCTAATCATGGCTGTGTACTTTGCCGGTTCCCAGTATTGCACGCGCGGATCGTTGAGACCGGCGCGGATCAGCAGCGCCGGATAGATCGTTGTGTCGGTGCGCAGATTATCATAGGGTGAGTAGGAGAGCATGTAGTCAAAGTACTCCAATGACGTGTTGCAAGGACCCCATTCCTCGTACTCCTGCTCAGTTAGCGGAATGCTCACATCCATCATTGTGTTGATCACATCCACAAAAGGCACACCCAGAATGGCACCAGTGCTCATCTCTGGCGCGAGGTTCAACACGGCACCCATAAGCAGGCCGCCAGCGCTCCGACCTTCAATCGTCATACGGTCTGGACGTGTGTAGTTCTGCTCTTGGAGGAACTTTCCAACAGCCACAAAGTCTGTGAATGTGTTGCGCTTGGCCAGAAACTTGCCGTCCAGGTACCACGTGCGACCATTGTCGCCACCACCGCGGATATGAGCCATGGCAAAGGCAATTCCGCGGTCGAGCAGAGAGATGCGTTGCCGACTGAAACTAGGCTCCACGGAAATGCCGTAGCTGCCGTATCCGTAGAGATGAAGTGGGCTGCTGCCGTCCTGTTTGAACAGGTCCTTCCGGTAACTTAAGCTGACTGGCACCAGGACTTCGCCGTTGTCATTCGTTCCGGACAAGTTATCGCCGTCTCCCTTGGGCACAGGTACAAAGATACGTTCAGTGGCGTAGTTGGCAGGGTCGAAGTTTGGGTCCGGGATCTCAGCGCGCTTGCGAAGCGTTGCCCCCCGGGACACCAGGTCGTAATCCCAGGTCTCATCCGGGGTCTTCGGGCTCGAGAATAGGTATCTCACCGTCGGATCGTCGTAGGAATGAGCGCTGGGAACAAAAGAGAGGTTGTAGACGGCCTCGTTCAAGGCGAGGTCGTAGGCGGCGCCAGTGTTGAGGGTGGCAGATTCACCGGTGCGATCGATGGGGAGGAAGCGCAGGCTCTTAAGACCCTGGCATCGGCGGTAGAGCACGACAGTGTCTTGCTTTGCCACACAGTCCAAAAGATGAGTGGACGGATCATACTCGAGCACCGCTTTCTCGGTTTCTGAGGTCCAAATCGCTGTCTTCAGATCCGCAGGCTTGGACTGGCTCACTTGCAACAGCTTGAAGTTGTGACACTCGCTCTCATTAGTGAGGACGAGGAAGCCCAAGTCCCGGTGATGAGTCAGTGCGTACAGCACAGAGTCCCGACGTCCTCGGAAGAGCTGGCACTGTGATTTGGGATCGTTTGCATCGATGAGCCACAGTTCAGCAGCTGTCGAGGACTCAATCTCAACATAGATGAAATCTTCGGATGAGGTCTTGCCAAGACCAAGGTTGAACCGACCATTCTCCTCCTCAATGAGCAATTCGTCCGTCTTTGGATCGGCGCCAACAATGTGACGATACGCACGATAGGGCCGGAGCGCATCGTTGAGGACGTCGTAGTATAAGGTGGCACTATCATTTCCCCACTCTAGCGAAAAATACAGCATGTCCAGGCCCTGATACTCTGTATCTCCAGTCTTCAAATCCTTGACATAGAGCTTAAACTTTTCATCACCTGCCGTGTCCAGGGTATAGGCAACCTTAGTGTGATCCGGGCTGATGCGATAGGATCCGATGACCTGGTACTCGTTCTTGAGTTCATTCAGGTCCAACAACACCTCTTCCTCAGATCCTTCATCGACAGTTTTCCGGCAGTACTTCGGGTACTGCATGCCCTTAACGGTGCGACGGTAGTAAAGGTAGGGACCCTTACGCTTGGGAACCTCCTCGTCATCCTCCTTGATCCGTCCAAGAAACTCATCGTAGAGCTTGGCGCGCAAGCCTGCCGTTGGAGTTAGGTACTCGGAAACGGTGTACTTGTTCTCGTCCTCAAGGTAGCCGATCACCTCACTGCTAGTCTTTTCCCGGAGCCAGTGGTAGGCATCCGGGAAGTCACGCTCGTGATAGGTCCATTTCTTCGCGTCGTCCCTGCGGGCGACAGGAGTGGATGCCACTGACTTCGCGACAATGTTGGTCATAGCTTCTGGTGGGGACGCACTGAAGCTAGCTCTGCTGCGGGTGCTTATGCTCTGGTACAGGCTGAGTGGCGCTACCGTTGTTGGTGGTCCTTTTGTGAAGGGTCTGTAGAGATGGGATGGTGGTACTCCAATTCTGCAATGATACAATGACCTTGAATGGCTCCTTAGTGCTGTCGATGGTCCTCGCAGCATTGTTTTTGCATCGGAGCCTTCCAATGCTTTAAATACATTTGCTGACCGGAACACACTGACGAATTTGTGGCGTTTAAACAGCTAGCAAAGCACGGCCAACATCGAGAGCCACCGTGAAAGAAAAATAAAAGGGAACTACGGAAAATAAACAAAGGCAAAACACACCGAACGTGTTGCAAGCAACAGGCTGCGTGACCGTCCGGACGAGCACCCCCCTCGCGGTGCGCAAATCGATGGCCTCGGTACCACACAGTGGGAGAGAGTCGAGCTGGCGGGTTTTGCGGGGGCCGAGAGGGCAAACAATGGGGGCCCTTGGGTTTGTTACTTTGGCGGAGCTTGCCGACTTCGGGGCCCTCCCGGTGGTCGCGGCGAATGCGATCGGGACATAGACACGGAGTAGGCGGACAGCAGAGAAGAAAACAGACAGAGAGAGAGAGAGAGAGAGAGAGAGAGAGAGAGAGAGAGAGCGGCTAATGAGAATGATGTACGGCCCCCCCGGGGGGGGGGTCTCAAGGCTTTTCATGCATTTCTTTTTACTTTTTTTGTGTGTGCCGATGTTTTCTAAAAGATCGATAGAAAAAAGAAAATGATCGCGGGCGTATTGAAATCGAAGCGCTCCTGTACCGGCCAGAAGAATTTAAAGAGAAACCGAACCGAAACCCCTCCCCCCCCAACACACACAGCGCCCCTGTGCCGTGGAGAGTTGAAAAAGAACTGGCACGGAACCGTGGGGCGAGGGAACGAGAGAATTCCTCTCTCTCTCTCTCTTTTTCTTTTCTTTTCGTTTCTGGGTCGGCGGTTGTTGACGATCCTTCGCCCCTCGTTCCGTGGCTGGGCGGGGGGGGGGTGTTTTGCAGTTCCTTGTTACGATCTTTGTGTGGTGTGTGGAGTGGGCAGCAGGTTTGAATGGTCGGGCGCCACCGCTTTTGGCAAGGGTATTTGACCCTTGTGACAATCTGCACAGGCTTGTGTTGACACACGCCGACTAGCATCAGAGAATGCTATGTGACACAAGGATCTGACACACGTGGCCAAAGATCAAGTGGAGCGGCCAATATCTGGAAAAATTGAAGGTTGAGTCAGCCTTAAAGGAACAATATGATCTGAGGCAATGATCCGAATCAGAAAGTAAGGCAGAGGCAGAACGACCCGCAAGGCAAGCATTAGAAGCATATAGGTACTATACAGAACCATGGAGGGATTTCAAGCCTTTGCAGAACAAAATCTGCGGGACTATCGCATGTTCCTTCGAACTCAGGAAGCCGCGGGTATGACATTCGTGGAGCGCCTCAACATTGCTGAGATCGCCCTAGCTGCTGTGTTTGGGTACTTTGCTATATTCACACTGATCGGTCTTTGGAATCGATACACTCGCAGTCTCCTCTACGTCTCGCTGCCAGAGGTCGGCCGGTTGGAATGGTGCATGGCTACCACCCGCCTCATTTTTTCTCTGGTTATTTCCGCGCTGTCCGTACGAATTGTAGGCATGCAATGGA
>PDIP01000088.1:99004-110764 GCA_002811645.1 Corallochytrium limacisporum
CTGCCGCCATCGCCGGTTGCGGCAGCAAAAGCCCCGAAGATTGGAAGCAGTGGGCCACAGGAAGACTGAGGACCCCCGCGGGGGGGGGGTGTGATGTAAGAAATCTCTGACTAAATGATCGTGCGGAGTAGCGCTCGGATGCGCATCTGAGCGAGTTGTAAGCGTGGCGAGCATGAAAGGGGCGCGCCCGCTTGAACCGCAGCAAGCCTCTCTGCCTACCCTCTCAGAGCCGCAGACTGCACAAGTCCCAGCCTCACCCTAATTCATCACATCGCGTGCTCTCCATCAATGACCCGCATCAACCACAGCCTCTGTCATCATCCTAGAGGCCAGTACATAGATCTCAAGACTAATAATACGAGCATCCAACTGCCATGGCCTGTTTAGCATTCTTCAATAAACATTGCAGTGCAATGTGGCGATGGTCGAACGGCTGGTTTGCACGGACCGAGAGGTAGGTGCCGCACACCTGAACCCTTGCCCCCCCCCCCACACTGGGCTTCCTGTATTCACCGGAAAATGCCTGCCGCGGTCTTCGGTATTTAAAGGGGCGGGATATAAAATTTGTGGAAAAATAAAAGAAAGAGAAAAGGGAAAAAACCAAAAAAAAAAAAGAAAGAAAAAACAGAAAGGGGTAAATTTGAACAATTTACAAACAGCGCCAGAGAGAGAGAGACCTCGCAAAGGCAAGGCAAAAGGGGGGGGGGTGTGAGGCCAGCCAAAAAATCCTGCGAATTTTTCCACAAAGCACGCGTCACCGGTGGGCGGGTGGGGCTTGTGCAGGGGGGGAAGCCAAGGCAGAGAGGGCGAGACCCGCGACGGTTAGCGCGCACAGAGCCAAACACGGCCCCGAGGGACACTGCGGGCTGGAGAGATGGATTAAATAGACTCCCGTTTATCGGTTGTTTATGTACTGCAGGTGGTATTCATAACCAGAACGTATATTGTATTAGGGCTGGTGCAAGAGGGATTTGGTATGGACAAGTATGGGGACTTTGGTCACTGAGTATACCCATATACGCTGAAGTAAGTATATATAATAATAGCGAGAACTTTGCGCAGGAAACAAAAAGACGTCGGTGGCGGGTCGGTCGGAACCAGTGATGGCGCTACCAGCGGGAATCGGACTGCCAGGGTGGTTCTCTGTCTAGTCTGGCCTACGGGAAGGTGGAAGAGAGGCCTTTTCATCTTGGTGCCTTGTAACGGTATACAAATCATAATGCTGCTATTGCTTGTCACAGGTAGTATAACAAATATGTTTATGTAGTAAGAATGATATGCTTATGTGAATGGAAAATGGATGCAAGGGAATGATTGTGTGTGAATGAGTGAGTGAGTGTGTGCGCTTGTGCGTGTCGGTGTACATGCGGTGGCATGGCGAAAAAGAATTTTCAAGATTGAGAACAAGTAATGGCACTTTCAAACCTCATGCGTAGCGTACTTGTTGGCGAAATTGTCCCGAACGTTGCGTGCATGGGCGCTCGCGGTGTGCATCAAGTTGTTCTTCTCATCTTTCATCAGGTCGATGACGTACTGCAGGCCAACCTTGGTTTGCTCGTACTGTGTCTTGAAACGTTCTAATCCGAAAGATTCGACAATGGGGTGGAAGACAGAGATGCTACTGACAATTTTGGCCCGTGTCTCAGTCTCGGTCCATTGCCGGGGATTGTCGGGGTGCGGTCTGTACGTCACTGTCTCGCAGACGGATAGCACGTTCTTGTAAGTCAGGTTTTGTGTCGTGGTTTCCATGGTTTTGGCTTTGGAGTCGACGACAGATTTTTCGATCACCCACGCCTTACCGCCAGACACAAAGCGCTGCGCTACTGCGGGCACTTTCTTGGTCTTCAGCAGCAGGCGAGTACTGTACATTTTCCCTTCCGCTTCGTCTACCCGACGGTCCAAGAGATCTGTTGACAAAACATGACGCGAATGCGGATTGGGATATTTGCGCCAAAAGGCAGCGGTCACCTCTTCCCAGGGTGCCTTGTAGGTAGCCAAGCTTGAAAAGAATCGCATTTTATTGTACAGTGAACTTAGTCAGCTTGGAGTTCACTTAGAGGAATGATCAACTTCAAAAAGACCCTAGGTAATATCAAATTGGTTCGAACTGTGACCCAAATTGAAAGTCTCTATAATTTACAAGTCGTTCCAAATATGACCTCGGCCTATGGTGCTGATCCATAATGCTAAACACAGTCGTGAAAAACAGCAACTGAAGAACAAAAACCTCTTGTACCTTCAGACCAGTGGTGTAAATTTATTCGATCCATAATTAAATGTTAATATTTCCAACGCCAGCGGGACCGACATTATGTATCACAATCTTCATCACAGCCGTACATTTAATTGTCCACTTCAACGCAAAAGAAAGACAAACGTCCCAATTCCCAGTGAGCCAGCACCTCGAACCGCCCCCGTCCCTCCACACCTCCTCCCTTCCGCGGGTCTGTGTGGCCAATGGAACTGTGGAGACTACCCTCCCCTCTTGTGACCTTGTGGTGTGCGCAAAAAAAGAACCGGGCGGCCGAGAGAAAAAATCTCCCCTCCCACCCCCCATGTGAAGGGTCAGGAGAAATTAGCGTAGGCAGGTGAGAGAATTCAGTGCCGTGGGTGGGGGAGTGTGTGTGTGTGGAGCGTGGTTCGGGTACTTTCACTACCGGGCAGGAATCTCCTGACGTGTAAGAAGGCGGAGGAGAACCCCCGCAGGGGGGGGGATGCAAGTTGGAGCGGTGGGTTGTTTCAAAAGGGGGCCTAATTTTAGGAGGGGTGGTTGAGAATCGAGATATCCTCTCCTCCACACAGAGAGAGAGAGAGAGTGAGAGACTTCTTGGACAATTCAAGGAAAAAGAAGGGGGGTGGCAGGGGGTTTTAAAAAACGTTGACGTTTGGTTAACCTTGAATTTTTGACTTCCTTTTGCTCCTTTTAATTTTTTATTGTCTGTCCCTTTTGTTTCATTGCGCAGAGCTTGGAGGCGGGTCGCGGCGCCTTCAGGAGATTATCGCGGAACGGGAATCTTTCGCTACCGGTGCTTTTCTGTACCGGGCCCCCCCCCTTCCCTTCCTCTCCTTTCCCGTCACCAAGTTTCGGCAGAAACACGGAGCGGGGCCCAATTCCTTTGGCCTTTGATCCTGCACCAAAAAAAAGAAAAGAAGAGCCGTTCTTCATCATCGGTCGGATCCCTCTGTTGTTCCATTCCATGGCGGTATGTACTATAATGCCTAAAGTAGCACTCACGTACGTCTGCACAGTGTGGAACCGTCGGGATGTAGAGACCTCGCTCTCAGGCATTATATCAGGCCCCGCCTTAGCCCAGGGGGGAGCGGCGGCGGGGTTTGCACCTCGTTTTCATGGCACATGCTTGCGGGCCCGTCCATACTAAATGTACTGTAAAACGAAATGTGGGTTTGGTGAGATAGTAAAGAAAAAATGCCGGACCGAGATTTTGCAGTGTGGCTCTGCGGGCAAAACCCCACCCACCACCAACCGAAGAAAGGAAAAAAAAGGGAAAGAGAAAGCAAGGAGGCAGGCAGGGATGGGGTGTTCCTCTCAACGCCCGGTCTGCGCTTGTTTTACGCACAATGGCAGAAACCGCTGGGTCCCAGGCCACCACCAACCAACGCACAAAACACACACACACAACCCGCGCCACCGCCGCCAAACTGCAGCACCCGGCCCTGTGCGTACGAAAACCCGCCCGTCCCACCCGGACCTCAACTCTGAACTCGCCGAATCTCGAGAATGTCGGGCAGTGCGGCTGGCGGCCGTGGCCTTTGCCTTTCTCCCCTTTCCGCTCCGGAGGCGAGGGAGTCTATTTTCTGTTAAATGTTAATGATAGTTTAGGGTATTCAGCTATTTGTGTGGGATGGGCTGCCTGGGCATTTCGTTGGGGGCTTTCCCCCCCCCCCCTCTCTTCCCCCGTGGAGGCGGGCACTGTGCACGGTGGCCGGCCGATCAGGCCGTCCGGACCGGGTCGGACTCGGTCCGACCGGGGGATTGACCCCACATGACATTGCTCCTTTTCTTTCTTTGTGGTATTTTCCGGAACCTTTCTGATTCTTGATCCTCATGCGCATTTTAAAATGTGTAGAACTGTAAAGCAATAAAAGCTCATGCGGTGATCCATGAAATGGATGAAGTGAAAGTTAACAATGGATAGGAAACAGAACGTTCATCACGGGATCCAGTGGATCCGACTCAGATCTCTTTTGTATAAATTAGGAATTGACACCAAACCAGACAGACACAGACATAATCATGGTGGCCATCACAGAAGACGTTGTGCGTCGCGGTGCAGAGCACAACAATATGGAAATATGCACAGGCTGCGAAACAGGCCCTGGCCGCCAGCGACCTACGGTCATCGGTCGGCAATCAGTCCAGGAGCGGAGGTGCGGAACTTGCCAAGAATCAGGAGATGGTAAGAAAACTGCGAGGCGTTGCCGCCGCCAATGGTGAGGTAGTTGATCCGGAGACCATCCCTTACACCCCAGAGTGCCGAGTGCTGCTGCATGATGCTCAACTTGGAGGACCACAAAGCCAAACATGCAGCCAGCGTGAACCAAGGATCAAGTGTCAATGGTGTGCAGGATGAGGTGCGGACAGATATCCAAAGAGCGGCTCACGGCCGTTACATGCTAAGGACGGACGTGTGCTGCAGCCCAACGAAGGAAGCTATCCCTTTCCATCGATACGGACGAGCACGAATGCCGTCTGACGGTGAAATAGCCTAAATTTCTGGACACTACCGTAGTTGACATTGACATACAAGGACAAGGCACTAGTGCATACTTTGCCTGATGAAGTAAAGTCTGATAACTGCAAGGCACAACGATCAACCGCTACAGGCAGTCTGGTGGTATCCATGCCTTGGGCGAAGGGCACAATTATCGGCTACCGTCACGAAGCCGAACTGAAAGAGAAGGATGGACATACCCGAACGAAGCCCAAGACAACGAACAAGGGCAAGGGGAATGAGTATCTGGACAGTGGTATCGGCCACTTACAAAACACTGTGGATTACAAGAACATTGTTAAGGACTTGCGGGATTCGATCACGGGCACGATCGCACCCTTGGGCAAGCGTAATAGTCGGGCCGTTCAGAAGCCAGCGAAACCGTCCACGTCGACGACCCGGACGTGCCCCCCCCCTGGAATGTCAATAAGGTACAAATCATTAAAAGGAAATCAGAAGACTTCTGATCGCAAAATTGACACACTCTTTCACCAAAAAAACTGTGACGTAGAGAGACTAGTCAATTCTAACCGGGACAATTGATAATCTTTAAGAAAAAAAAAATGGGACAAGTGTTTCTTTCTGTATTGTCAGTCACGCCTCGGTTCCAGACCAGGTGCTACCAACCAAAATCATTCGTGGTCGAGGGTGGAGTGGAAATGCTCAAAGTCGTGCTTCTGCCCGGGTTTGTGGCGGCCTCGGTCCCGATGAATCCGTTCCGAAGGACGTGCAGGGCGGCGACGGTCCCAGTAGCGCGTACTGTCATCACCCTTGTCAGTCGGAGATTCAGATACGGCGCCATCAACGTCACTGCCGGCACTGGTGCTGTTGGTGTCCTCATGTGTACTTTCCGCTGCGGATTTCTGGGCGCGGTCAAGTTCAATTTCATCCTCGATCATTCGGTCGCGCCAATTCCAATACTCGCGACGCAGGACCTCAGGGGGCGGCAGGCGATCGCCACTTTTGCGTGACTTGGCGTCACGGTAGACAATCCGGTCAAACTTTCCTTTCGTCAACGTCAGCCTCTGCCATGCTCCGGTCGGCATACACACGTCCATGTGCATGTGGCCACCGCGTTTTATAGGGTCAAAGATCATACGCGGCCATAGCATACCTTGGTCTTGGTTCATCTGTTTGTGGTCGGTGGGCTTGCCTTTCTTAAATATCATGTAGCAGAATTTGTCTTCAACGTGGCTTTGTGCCTTGACCTTGCGGCTGAGGACCTGCGGAGCGATTGGTCGAACCTTTTGCGTGCGGAAGCATATTTTCCGCCGCATGGTGCTGTCAAGCATGGCATCTTGCTCGGCCTCTTCCGCAAGCTTGGCCTCTTCTTCGCGCTGTAGCCGCTGCGCTTCCTGCCAGCGCCGCTCTGCATCAGCATCGTTGGCATCATTGTCGTCACCATCAGACCATTCAGAGCCACCATCATCTCCGCCGGCTTTGCGGCCGCCAACCGTCTTACCGCTGCCGACCAAATGCCCAAATGCTGCTTCGTGCTTGGCGTCTGCCTTGTGCGCTGATCGGGTGGACCGCCTGCGCTCCATTTGGCGCGATAGACCCTGCCCCGACAGAGCCAACGGACAAGCGTGCATGTGGGGGCACGGACCCACGACATGACCCTCCATTGAGGTACCTTCCAACCCGACCAATAGATCTCTCGCCCGCAGCGTGATGTCGGATCCCTTGTGATCCCCAAGCTCGACAATCACAAGGTAATCCTTGGTGCGGGACCAAAGCTCCAGGAATAGTTCATCGCGTTGTTCATCGGAAGCTAGTTCAGACAGGGTATATGCAGCAATGACCAGGTCCTGGTCGCCAGGGTTGCCAAGGGGTAGATACTCACGGAAGAGTACGTTTGGCAGTGCCGGTACACGCGTTTGGGTCGAACCTGCCCACAGTTCGTACTGCGTGGCCTGTTCGCTGTTCTGTGGCCGCACAGCCGAATCCCCGCCGTTCTGTAACAATGGATGGGATCCGGACGGTTCCATTCCGTTCGAACGGACCGGTGGGCTAGCATCGTTTCCAACCTGGCCCTTCTCGGCGAAGCTCTCTTCGTAGAGCCGGGCATCCTCGTCCGCGTCGACGGTAAAGAGCTGCTGGCTCAGGCTCAGCATCGGGGACGACGTATCGACCGCAGTGATGCGGGAGCTACCACGACGTAGATGCTGACCCCAAATCTCGCGCAACGCCCACAATGCAGTGCCCGTGCCACTACCAATATCAAGGATGGAGCGCGGCATGAAGTCCGGGTCGCGGCTGGCAATTTCCTTCAGCACACATAACGTAGCGGCGTATACCGGAGCCAGCATGCCGACGGCGTACGCAATGGACTCTCTCGGCCCGTAGTTCACAGTGTATACGCCCTGGGAGAGCAGTTTTTTGACGCGGCCGTCGATCTTCACTGGTTGGCCAATCTTTCCACCGCGATTCATCAGAAAGTCACGCAATTTCATTGTATCGTCACGGAGCACACTGCCCTTGGATGGCGGCGTGTTGCCGAGAATTGAAAGGAGATTATTTGCCAGAGGCTTCGGCAATTCCACTGTCGAAAGAGCGTGACGGCCACGGTCACCTTTAAACGTGAGCTGCGCGAATCGACGTAATTCGCGCAGGCTCTCCTGGGCGGTAGCGGCCGGGAGAGCAACCTGTTCATAGAGCGAGGGATCCTGACGCAACTGCTGGAGCATGTCCCACACGTCCATGTTGCGATGAGCTACGCCTGCTGGTTCAACACTATTGCCATCCTCAAGATCGATTGGTTCCAAAGTATCTACATCAATGTCTCTGTCGCCATCAGTGCCATCTTCCATAGCACCCAGGGCAAGATTTCCGTCCTCTGTGGCTGTGTTGTTCTCCTCATGGCCTAACGGCGGCAAAGAGTTGAGCGTTTTGGCCTGTTCATGACTTAGCAATGGGTTGTTGGTGGTGCTTCTTGCGTCCCTTTCTAGCGCTACCATTAGCTCCTCGGCATTCGCTATTCGTTGTCGCGTGTCCTCTTCAACGCGGCTCAGCTTCGTTCCAAAGTGTTGAATATATCGCTCTTCGAGTTCCACCGAGCGAGGCAATTTGTAGCCACGCCCCGTCTCCGGGTCTACAACATCTACCGTAGCCGGTACCCGCATCTGAACGTCGTGGGCCCACGGATGTCCATGGCGCAAATAAATTGGCTTTCCCTTTTCCCGCGCAGGGCGCATCTGATCCAATCTCTCCGAAGTTAGCTTGGCGAGTTCTTCAGGAGTTTCCTGATGAACCATGGACTTTTCCGTGGACGTCTTCTGTTCTTCTGCCCAAGCCTTTAGCCTATCTGAAGTCTTACGCTGTTGGTCAAATGAACGTGGCATCACTTCGCCTTCTATAGTCTCGTTCATTGAACTGTCTGCTCCGGTGATATCTTCGCGCTCCTCCCGCGAAAGCCTCCGAGCATCATCGGCTTCGTACTTGCGTGCCACCAACCGTTCGCGTGCGATACGTCGAAGGTCTGTGGGGCTTGACAGCGACTGTTGCTCCAACCCTTCCTCAACATCTTGTTCAGTGGTGCCAAAGAAGCGCGGGTGGCCCTGCTCCTGCAAAATATTGTCTACGACTCCTTTGGCTACACTAGAGTTGACCCGGAACTCCTCCGCAACAAAGCGTGCCGCTGACTTGGGGTCAAGGCGGCACAGTTCGTGGAAATTGGGTAGCTCGGGCATGCCAATATGCAGCTTCGGTTCCTTCGGTTTCTTTGGTTTTTGTCTTGTCTCTTCCAATGGGTCCTGAGTCGCGGACACTGCCGCCTCACCGTGTACAAAGACGTCCAAAGTCTTACGAGCTTCCGCAAAACTCATGTTCCCGTGCTTCTGAATCATTTTTAATGCCGCAGCTGGATCCTTCATGGCTAACTTACGCATCGCTTCGGCAGCGACATCGTCATCGGTGCCTTCCTCTGCGACCGTAGCATTGGTGGGTTTTGTTGGTTCACTAGAATTCAAGGCCTCAGACTCTGCACTAAACATAATCAGGGGCTCCGTTCCCGGCCGCGCATTCCTACCTTTCCGTCTGCCTCCCCGAGAACTAACAGTGTTCACATTTTGGGAATTCCCTGAAGATGGCTGATCACTTCCATCGCCAGGTCTTCCCCGCGGAAGCAGCAACGTCGGCGTTGCATGATACTGCCGCAGCAAATTGCTTGCTATGGGTCGATTTCGCTGGCCGAATCCCAGACGCAGAGCACGGAATCGCAGCATTCTCTTTCAAATTGAGAGTGCCAAAATAGTAAAGCTTACGTGATAACTTCCTGCATGGCTACGCAATGAAGAAATCTGCCATAATCAGTCTACTCCACCAACATCTACGTCGAGGAGTAATGTCTCATTTCAAACATCTCTAGTCCTTTGGTGAAGTAATCGAACCACGTTCTCCGTCCAAAGTAGCCGTAGGTTGCCGATGACTCCACTTCATGCCGACCCAAAACAATAGTCCCAAAATTGACGAAGAAATAAAAGCTCCTATCTACATCAGAGTGAGCACTTGAGTCTCCGTCTTCCCGCACTCTTGAGACTCGCCCCCGCCGCATGGCCCGCCCGGCACTGAGACCCGCTTCCGACATCCCTTACTGTACATTTGCTATGGAATTTCCCAATTTCGATACTTTCACTATGGCGTCTTCTCCCAATGCCTGCGTAGTGGGGAACCTAGGTAGGGCGGGAGGAAGGCGTCGCCACGTACAGCCTGTGCCTGAACTCGGCCACCGCAAATGACATGCGCTCACATGGCCATAGTAACCTGTCATGCTCAACGCTTCCCGGAAAGTTTTCGACGTCAACAATGCCTCAAGATGTCCATACGGTAGCTGACAATTTTTTTGGGACCAACTAGAGTCTTAGTTTGACGCACATTGAGCCTGAAACGAAAAGTTGACATATTGGCATCGATGCAGCATAAGTGAACATGTAGCGCCATAATGAATGAAAGACTGCCAATCACCGCTAGTGGGCATCTAAATCATCAACATTTTTGGATGGAAGATGTCGGGTAAGATAGGAAATAGTGGGCGCGTCACCACTGACCTTCTAGCACAGCCGCTGCCAAGACCACCTACTTTGGTTGCAGTGTATCCTGCGGACTATCACCATCCATGAGCATGCTGTAATTGTTCACAATAAATTTATTTAGCCATGTTAAGGATTGCTGAATTGACAAAACGCCCGTGTGAAGGTGGCTGGCGAAAATTGTAGTCGTGGTCAATATTCAAGAGTAAGCCTTTGCGGAATACATGCGAATGGCACGGGATGAAAGCAAGCCCTGAAACCCCAGACTTTGAGTCTGCGGAACACCAACCGCAAGCAGTGAAGTCTGCGACATGTTCACGATGCTTAAAATATACTTACTTGATTCTTCATCATGTTCTCAACAACACAGACGCTTCTGTGGAATTAAAAGCAATCGATGGAAATTAACCTGCCAGCCTGCTCCTGTGCATTGCGGACCTCCCCCAAGCGACTCTAAATTTGGACATGATAGTCCTCTACCTAGGACAAAGCAGCCTCTTTGGTATGGAACAGTGGGAGGCTTTCATGTGAGGCGACTGCGATGCTAATTTCTTGGTCATGACCTATCAAATGAATGATAAGAAGACCTGATAAACGAGATAGTTTCCGAACGTGATTTCTCGATAAATAGACAGTCACCTATTAGGCGAAAATGTGGACATGGCGGGCACAGGTATCTCCGGCCCAGCACGAGAAAGTATTGCTAAAATTACACAGCTCGAGCGCTTGATGCATGCTCGAACGGGTGGATCCGGAAACACGGTATTTATTCGCATCTTGGTGGCTTCTAGAAAAAGCGCTTCGCACCATCTCCCCCCGCCCCATAGGCTGCCCCGGCTGTTTCTTCGCCCCAGGGATGATATGTCACTAAGATACTTGGAACATGCCTTGTGTACCCACAAACACTGAAATGTAATGAAACGCGACAGAAACGAGGTGAACACATCCATCGTGAACATCATCCTGATCACCATCGACCTTTGTTGACAGTGGTTCTTCTTCTATTTTTTAAAGTGATGATGTTGTCATGGTCATGTACTCCGTCGAAAACGGGAACATGTTCACAAATGGGGACCAAACTAATGGAGTACAACGGGGCTCTTGTGATGTACATGGTATCTTCGTGAAGTCTGAGTTTGCAGTGATCATGGTTTGAAGCCGTCTGGAGTCAACAGTCAAAGGGAACCTGACGATGCCAACAATCACTGCTGTCCAGGCGAATATTCAAATCAACCAAAACCACATTTTCCCACCGGGGGGGCGTGTTGAATGTTATTGTAATCAAGTACTTACCGATTGCTCAAGCATTAAGGTTTCATGGGCATGATACCGACATGCATGGTGTGACAAAAATAGAGACCTGCATTTAGGGAGGCAGACCAGCATCACAAAGCGCATGGTTGTGTTTTGGTTTGTCTCAAAAGTCGTCATTTGAGTCAGGCCCTGTTCCCCATTATTTTCCCAGATCTCCCAGTAGTGAAAGTACTCCAACGGGACCCCTTTTTTTCCTGGCAGGGGCTCGCTGCTGGCGTCGGGTTCCCAAGTCTACGTGTTGAAACGTAAAGTCTTGTTTTTCTTCAGATATGATTAGTAGTAAATGTACTACTGATTTTCCTGACAGCATTGCAGTCGTGGCTGTCCAACATCGGAAAGGACAACGAAAGAAAAGAAACCCCAACAATTTCGAGCGGCTGCAGTTGGGGGTGGAGGAGACGAGCGAAGAAGATCGACAAGGATTTCCGCGATCCCGGGCCCGTGTCTGCGGTACCTTCACCACCCGCAACCAAAGATGGGAAATAGAAAACAGCCATCCAGCGTGGGGCACCTGTCCGCTCTTCCGACCCGCAGCAAACCCGGCCACTCTCTGGGAGTTCGATGGTCGGCGCAATTTTTTGGCGGACGTATTAGGGTATAAAATTGACAGGCAGACAATCGATTTACTTCTGTTCAGGGGAAACGGGAGGTCAAATGATTGCGTGGCGGGGGAAAACGAGGGGGGG
>PDIP01000088.1:111053-145281 GCA_002811645.1 Corallochytrium limacisporum
GAGCGAAAAGGTCGAAGCAGCCACGAGCGGTGGCTGCCTGCTTTTCCCGCTCGTGGCTGCTTCGACCTTTTCGCTCGCTCTGCTTTTTTTTCTCCTCTTTTTTTTCTTTCCTTTAAATCATTCTCTTCCTCGCTCCGACCGCCCCATCTCTCCTCCTCCTCCTTCCTCTCCTTCTCCCCTCCCCACCCCTCCTTCCTCTCGGCCTCCCGTCCGACCGGGGCGATCTCTCTCTCTTGCTCTCTCTCTCGCTCTCTCGTCTCATTCGTCCTTCTCGAGGGGCGCGCGCCCGTGTTTTCCCTTTTTCTGCATTATTTCTGTGGCTAGGGGAGAGGACGTTGGACACCGTGTGGGTCACCACGGAAAGTTTTTCCAGTTGCACGGCGGGCAGAGAGAAGGTGGGGGAGAGAAGCACAGTGGTCCGGCTATGCCTCTATGGTTGCGGTGACTGTGTGAAGGTGGGAAGGTGGGCTGGGGGTTGGGGGGGAGGGGAAGCCGTCCCCCCACCCAGCCCCTAATCGCGTTGTCACCGATTTTTCCATTTTTTTTGGCCGTGCTTGTGTCCTTCTGTGGTGTATATGTGTGTATGTGTGTGTGTTGTGTGTTTTGTGTGGGTGTGTGTGTTTTGTGTCTCGCCTGGCTTTTTCTTTGTTCTTGTGCTGGCTCCCCTCTCCCTTCCAAAGGTTGTTTTCATTATCTCTTCTCCTTGCCCTGTTGCGCTTCGGGACAGGGTGGAGAGGTAGGGGGTGGGGCCCCCTTTACACGTCTCAGCGGCCATGGCGTGAGGGTAGAGGGAGGCGTCCAAAGATCCCGTGACCAACCACTCTCCCGAAAGCCTTCCGGAACGATGAAAAAACACACACAACGCCGATGTGAGAGAACGGCCCAAATTTAAACACACACACACACAATCTCGGGGAAACCGAAGCCGCGAAACAAGGGCCAAAACCGCCGAAAATTGTCAGCATCGGGAACAAATGAGCAAGAATCTCCCAGAAATTCGAATTAAAAGGCCAAGGAACTTTGGGGACCATCCGGGCTATCACGGGAAACCAAAAAAAAAAAAGAAAGAAAGGAAAAACTCGGGAATAAAAGATTGGCCGAGTACCGGAAATCACCACTCTGGGGCAGGGCGTGTGTGCCCACAGCCCGAACCCCCACCCCCCCTTCCCTTCTACCCTCGGCGTTGCCCCTTTGCCTTCCCGCCGTCCCCCAACCGCTGCCCATCCCCACTCCCCCGCTCGGGCTCGGGTGTTTCCTCCTCTCTGCCTCCCTGCCCTCCTCCTCTCGGTCTCCCTTTGTGTTTTTCTCGCGTCTAAGGCAAATTACCCCGCAGTGCGTGATTTTGCCCTGCCCAGTGGTCGCGCTGGACCCCGAGTTTTCCTTGCTGCGGAGGGAGAGATTCCCGGGTGGTCCCTCGCGGGGTTTACAGTACCTCGGCTAGGGCCAGGCAAAGTGTGGGAGGACGGGCAAGTGGGCCACTCGGACATGGCCAGGTTTATCCGCTCGGTAAATGGAAATTCATTTTTGCCTTTTTCGTTCGTTTTATGTTTTTGGTATTCAGACCGGAGACTTTTTCGGCTTGGGGAGCCCATTCGTCCTCTCTTCCCCTTCTCCCACTCCCCCCCTCCTCCCTCCCCCCCTACCACCACTCATCCCGGACCGGGAAAAAAGTAGGGGCCCCACTCCGGCAGTACTGAGAGCATGGAAGTCAAATCTAAAGGGGGAGGACGCAAGGTGACACACGAAGAATGCATAGTTGTTTCTGGAGAATGTGACTTTTGGGCAACACTGGAGACACTCACCGCTTTCTTAGTTTTATTTTTTTAACGATGTTCTGTCTTCGTAGACGACGTGCATAGCATTTATTAACGTGTTTGTGTATTGTGTTAGCAACAAAGATACGTCTTGGTGAAGAAATGTTTCCAGTACATCCGAATAAAATATTTACGGAATCGGGCAAATTCAAAAACCTATTAACAAGGTCACACTCTAGCAAACGGGATCATTTTATATTCTCAGCAACAAAGCTCTCAACATTAAATTTTAGACCTTCGGGTTGAAATTTTTTGTATCCCACTTACATCAAAGGACTCAGTTGAAAATATCCACTTTCCCCCATATGGCCTTCAGCGGAAGAGTCAATGTAATCTTCTGCTACACAGAAAAAAAGTGGCCAGTCGAAAGGCCAAGGTTTGATATAGACACCATTGTTGAATAAGTAGAGGATCAGCAAAAATTTAAACAGGTGCAAATGGCGGAGACGGCTCCCTCAGTTGCAACACCGGCGACTGCCGCGGAAAGCACAAGAACGCAGGGCTCCGGCAATGACGCACAGACAACGGCTGCTACTCCAGTCAGTGTCCCACTTAAGAAGCAAACGGGACCCCCTACAACAACCACGGCTCCTGCAGCAGGGTCTGTAGCGGAACACACTGCAACCGCAGCTCCTGCAGCCGCACCTACTGGCAACGGCAACCCTGTGAACGATGCACACGTACGGTCTGTGGAGCAAGGAAAGGAATACAACGAAGAGGTTTCCGCCCAACGCAAGTCTTCGGGCATGGGCACCCTTGACCTGCTCACCGGAGCTGCACAATACATGCAGGTACGCGAGTACGAAGAGGAAAAACAGCGCCAGACGTCGTCGCGAAGTCAAAGTTCGCATGGCACCGCGACTGCCCCGAACAGTCGGCCGCAGAGTCAGCCCGGGTCCTACGGTGCCAACCACGACAGTGGCAGTCGCACAGCTGTGGCGTATTCCTCGCGCGGTCCTCTGCTGGACCAGGCACCCAAGGCTCAAAATGAACGGAAAGCGGCAGAACAGATTGCGCAGCGCACGAAAGAGGCAGAGGAGAGCGAACGCGTGGCCAAAGGCAGAATGCAGCGCAGCCACGACCTCAACAGTCTGCGCCAGAAGGAACGGCATTTGAACGAGCAAGGGGAACCCGTCGGTCGTCGCATACACAATGCGGAGAATGGTCAGCAAGATTCGAAGGCTACGGTTCCCAAGGCCGAGCATGACTCGGGCCATCCCCAGATGGCTAAGGACGCCTCGGTCCTGAAAGCACCCGAGGATGTGCTGAAAGACATCGAAAGGGAGCACGAAGCGTACCGTAGAGCATCCTCTGCCCATAGCAACCCGGCCCCTCCTACTGCCCAGAGCTACTATGGACAACACCACCATTACACGGCTCCTGACCGCAGGGATTCTTACGCATCCTCGCACGGCGGCTACCACGACCCCCGGGCGTCAACCGGTTCATATTCCGGTACAGCGGGCACGGCTACATACGACCAGGGTGGCCACTATGCCTACAACAGTCAGTACTACAATACTAGCAGCTACTACAGGCAGCCCAGTGACCCGAGCAACAGTGGCTACACCCCCGTGGCGACCCAGCAGCAAGCGCGCAGGAGACCCTCCGTCCATCACATGTACCCGTCAGAGTTGCCCAACCCTCCCTCTTCCACCCAAAATGACCAGTGGGCCGAAGACGAGAAGCAGCGCCTGCGGAATCACTGGGACAATTACTATCGTCGGTACTATGCGGACTACTACCAGGATTTCTACAAACGGTACATGACCAATGTGAAGGATAAGGACGCACCTGGATGGGATCGGCAGCCGGTCGACTTGGAAACGAGTAATCGTGCGTCACAAACAGAATGGCATTTGGTGGATATGAAGCGAGGAGTTATGCTGGAGTCCAGCGAAACGGAACGCCGCTCTAGTGGCATCGTGGGAGAAGCAGATAGTGCGGACACTAAATCTAAACGCAAAGGTGGTCGACCCCGCAAGGATGGAACGGGATCCCGAACCAGCATCAGCGACTCCCTGGGCGACGGACAGAGCCACTCCGGACAAGATCAGCCTGGCAAGCGTGGCCGTCGCTCTAAAGCCGAACGCCGCGGCAGCACTCCGTCGTCGGAACCACGCGTCAGTGCATCAATGGGAGACGATGACAGCGGCAACGGTGAAGACAAGCTTTCCAAACGTGGCCGTGGCCGTCCTCGGAAAGAGGAGGGACCAGCGGTGCCGGGAGAGGTCACATGGCAATTCGGTAAGTCAAACATGTGGAGCGACATGACCAGCAAAGTCACGGCCCAAGAGGAGGCCCGTGATGGAGATCGTAACCGTCGAAATACCATCCCTGAACCTCCCAGCGGCTCCTATCGTGTGTCAGCTCCTGCGATGAAGGGTGGTCAGGAGGGCGCCGAAGCAGAGAATACTGATCCAGCAACGGCCGCGGCAGCAGCAGCGGCAGCAGCGGCAGCTCCAGCAGGAGAACCGCCCAAAGCAGCCAAGCAATCTGGTGCTGCCGACGGCCAGAGTTTGTCTAAGAAAGGCAAGACAAGCTTCGTGTTTGTGTCGAATGAACCGTCCAAGAACAGAAGCAAGGAGTCATCGAAGATGCATAAGTTCACATTTTTCGGACCAACTATGAACAGACCCGTGGGCGGCGGTACTGATTTCAAGGGAGAGGACCTCGACCGCGTCGGTCGTCCCAAGATGCGCCGGGCCTGGCAGGATGGACCCCTAACCCAGGAAGAAGCAGCCCAGCAGAAGAAAGGGTCTGATGAGTACGAATACGACAGTGTCATGGATATTGTCGTAAAACCATCCGAGAATCCGGACCAGCCGACTGGCATCCCTCGGCAAAAGCCCATCCCTGCCTCACAGAAACCCGCACTTCCGGATGGCCGTGATAAGCAGCCATACGTGAGCAAGCCAACTAAGGCACAGATGCTCACCAAGGAAGAGCAGGACAAGAAAACAGCAACGTCTGCAACTACTGGTCAGGCCACAGTGGTTCCTGCCGTTATGGATACACGGGGATCGATTCAGGCATCAACAAAGGATCTACTGGACTATGCCCAGTCCACGCGCGAAATGGTCACCTCGGTCATGAAGTCGACCAAACCGAGACACAAGCCAGCGATACGCAAGTCCAGCGACGGTTTCCTCTCACCCGAGAGCTCCGAAGATGAGGACGAGGATATGGAAGACGAGAGGGACAGCGATGATGAGGACGTTGCGGGAGCAAGCCATGGCATTGCTTACAATCCGATGCCTCTGGGAAAGACCTTCCAAATGTCTGAGGATCTTAAGAAAGCCCTGACCCCCAGGCCCGCTGCTGCTCTGATGAGTGCGAGTGCGACGAAGGTTGAGGGCGCAGAAACAGACTCTGCCGAGGACGGCAGTGCAGGTCCCGTCAAGCGTGGTCGTGGCAGACCGCCGAAGGCGGCAACTCTGAAGGCCCGCGCTGCGGCTGCATCGGTAGCTGACGCCACGAGCACAGCGACTCCCATGGCAGTCGATCCGCTCCGCCGCTCCGCGGGCCGCGGTAGCACGGGTCGCGCCCAGACTCCCACAGCAGGCGCAGTCCCCGAGCCCAGAACTATCCCCCAAGCTGGCAGTGCGTCCGCTCCCGCAACTGTCGCCAAGAAGGGCGGTGACGTCAAACTCGAAGCCACAGCCACCCCGACTGCAGGCGGGAAGCCACCGCTCCCGGACCGGTTTTGTGATTTTTGCCTTGGCAAGGACAATGAGAACCCACGAAAGACTGTTAAGGAGAAGCAGATCTTGCTGCACTGCTCGGAATGCCCGCGTGCGGGCCACCCGGAGTGCCTACAACTGCCCTCTGAGATCATTCCCGTGCTGCACTCCTATGATTGGGAGTGCATCGACTGCAAGGGATGTCTGCACTGTGGTTTGAAGGACCAAGAAGAAAAGATCCTCTTCTGCGACAAGTGCGACCGCGGCGCCCATCTGTTCTGTCTGGACCCGCCACTCGAACAGGCTCCTGATGGAGACTGGTTCTGCCAGATCTGTGAAGGTGTACCAAAAAGTCGAGTGCGCAAGGTCGACCGCAGCGCCGAGGCTGCCATGGCCGAATCGCGGCACAAAGAGGAGCTGGCAAAGGCCAGCAGAGAAGCTGAGAAGAACCTGAAGAAGCGCTTCGGCACGACTGCGGGCGCGGAGACCGCGGGCAATACCCCGGGCAGCCACCAGAAGCGCAAGGCCAAAATCAAGACACCGGGTTCTCGAAAGAAGGCAAAGAAATGAGCACGCGATCGGGTGTCCCAGAATCGCCACAGAACACAAACACACACCCACACACAAACAGCCAAAAGAGTTTTGTTTGGAAATTGTCTTTTAAATGAACTTACAAGTATATCTAGGTCTTTTTACCATGTCATGGGTCTACATCATGTTTCCGCTCACCACCACCACCACGTATTGATTGCGCCGACCACCTAATGTCCCACAACTCGATTAATGTTCAAAACTGGTATGGGATCTATTTCACACGCAGCTCCACACCGAGCTGTTCCGCGGCTTCCTCCATGACCTGCTCGTGCATAACGTTCACTTCCTCACCCCAGAACGTGCGCTCGAATGAGCGGTACGTGATGCGGAAGCACTTGGATCTTCGCGACGTCTTCGGATGCTTGAAGTCATCGATCAATTCAACCTTCTCAACTACGTCTCCGTGCAAACCACGCACGAGATCAAAGAAAGTATTGTCAGAGAATCCACCGCTCTGTGCCTGGTTGTCGCCACTGTCACCTTCTGGAAGCCAGAAGGCGATATCGCGCAGCGCCGGGCTGTGGTTTGAGAACGGCTGGTAGCGCTCCGGTAAATCTTTGGCTGCCTTTTCCGCACTGAACTGAGACAGGAACCGTTCGTCCCGACTCCAGAAAAGGCGAATGTCTGGCACGGCGTAACGAATCATAGCCCATCGTTCGATGCCCAGTCCAAAGGCCCAGGCCACACGGTCTGGCACTCCAGCAGCTGCCATGATATCCTGCCGAGTCACACCACAGCCTAATACTTCAAGCCATTCACCACCGAACTGGATTTCAAGCTCGAAAGAAGGGTGCGTGAACGGGAAATACGCGTCGATCCAGCGCATTTCGGTGTCCTTGCCGAAGACCCGGCGACAGGCGCCCTCCAGACTGCGCTTCATATCCTCCACGACCAAAGACGTGGCTTCGGGCGTGACTCCGGCTTGGTTCAGGTCCGAATGAACCACAGACGGATCAAAGACGGCCACTCCATCGGCCAATTTGCCACTAGCCCGGATCTCGTCCTCGGTCAAGGCTCGCTGCGCGTCCACTTGATGAAAGACCGGGTAATGGCTGGCGTCGATCTCGTCCCGGCGGTAGACATCGCCAGCCAGAACCCACGCGTGGTGACCCGACCGCAGCAAATCCGCCTGGTGTGCGGTGCAATGCGCCCTGAACAGCTGATTGCGGTTTACATAGTAGTTATCATGCCGACTACGGGCCTCGTGATCCGACGGGAAGAGCAGAGAATCAAAGTTCTGCTGAACTGTGACCACCGGGTGATAATCACTGAAGGCGGCAAAGCCCGTTCCCGAGGCAGAGTCTAGCACGTTGGATGGAGGCGGAAAGTCAGAGTCTTTGGCGTAGCCGTCAGCATCAGTAAAGTAGCTGAAGATCCTGCTGCGAACTATTCCGATGGGATGGTTTTCGTCCTGGTGAAGGTTCCATCCCACTTTGCTCAGTACTCGATCTGTGACGTTTGCGTAGTCGTCGAGTTCAAAAGCCTTACCATCAATGTCGATGGTGCCTTGTTTTGGGACACTTGCTCCACTACAACGCGCGGCCGAAGTGACAAAGGGCGCAAACAATCGTTGCGACGTACCATATACAATAGCCCGGCGGCTGTGCCGTAGAGCGTATCTGTAGACGCCTGCCAGAGACATGGCTCTTTCTGTATTCGTTGAAACTAAGCCCTCTGTACTGAACGGAGCAGCAAAATAAAAAGCTCTTATTGATTGCTGTGTTTTTCCAGTCACATCCTTGTTTTTAGTTTAGCCAGCTGATCTGTCCCTTACCACAGTGGCGTTGACTATGATATACCATAAGTTTACGAGTCTCAGTCTTGTCCATAGCTGTCAACTTGCGTGGGCCTGAACCTTCCCCGAGGTTGTTGGATACGAGCGGCAAACCAACATTGACCCGCTCGCCGCCGCCAGGAGACGAAAGACCCTGGAAGCTGGCCAAGTTTTGTGTACAGTAGCGGGGAGAGTCGCACCTCGGCCACAACCACGGGCGGCGGGTCGAGTCGCGTGGGGGGGGGGAGAAGATTGCGAAGCCCCCCGCCCCCCGGGGGTCAGAAGCGGGGGTTTGGTGTGTTCCCTGTCGAACCCGGTCCAGCCTTGAGGCACCCTCGGCAGCAACTTCATGCTACTTCAGAGACGACTGAAAGGACTATAAGTCACCCGGCCGACAGAGAAGGCAAGGAGAAAGCCTACTGTTCTAGTAAAATAATGGCGACACAAGAAGCAGAATTCTAAAGAAAGAATGGAGGATGACGTGTTTGTGGACCAGAGAGAATCCATTGGTCCGGTGGCTCCGTGTGCCTGTCCGCAGGAGCGTGGCTTGATCATCGCACTCTACAACTATACAGAGCACTTAATTTCAGAGTCTGAGATTGGCGAGACTATTGACCTTTTGGAAACAGAGATCACAACGCTGCGCAGACGGGCGGCAGAATCAGAGGAGGGACTCCCAGGAGTCTCCGGCAAACTTCGAATCGGCGTAGAAGGTATCAATGGGACTTTTGCGGGACCTACGGAGGACTGTGAGGCTCTCTTGAAGCTTATTGATCAGCAAATGGCTCGGTTCAAAGATGACAGCGCAGATGAAGATATCAACCGATGGTCCAGGTTGTACTCAAAGTCCGTAGTAGACTCAGGATGTGCGCATGTATTCCCTTGGGATCATCTGCGCGTAAAGCATGTGCCAGAGCTGGTACCGTTGGGGATTGAAGCCACAAAGGTTCGACCGGGCAAAGGATGTCATGTCAGTCCGGACGAGTTCAGAGAGTACGTGTTGCAGGCGGCACGGACCAGTCGAAACCCAGGTCAAAAGAATGTCCGGGAAAGTGAGGGAAAGGCAACCGCAGATGATGTGGTCCTCCTGGACTGCCGGAATTGGTATGAATGGAAATTGGGTCATTTTGAAGGCAGCATTTTACCACCAACGCGGAAGTTTAGTCAGCTCCCAGAATGGCTGCAGCGCAACGAACA
The DNA here is from genome assembly GCA_002811645.1 of Corallochytrium limacisporum. NCBI lineage: Eukaryota > Corallochytrium > Corallochytrium limacisporum. The sequence continues at coordinate 120,116 of PDIP01000088.1, forward strand.
CAAGTTCAAGGACAAGACTGTCGCTATGTACTGTACTGGAGGCGTACGCTGTGAGCGGGCAGCGGCGCTCCTAGAGCCGTTGGCAACTCGCGTGGTTCAGCTGGACGGTGGCATCCATCGCTACCTGCGCGAAGAAGCAGAGAATATAAACAGAAGCCGGAGAGGCAGCCAGAGTGAGCTCGAGGTCGAAACCCGACCAATGCAACCGTCCCTCTACAAAGGCAAAATCTATGTCTTCGACGCCCGGCAGAGCATCCGGCCATGCAACACAGCGGTTCCTGCGGCTGATGATGCCATTGTCGGCGAGTGCGATACCTGCGCTGAATCGTGGGAGGTGCTTCGACGCTGTTCGAATCCGATTTGCGGTGAATTCGTCCTTCGCTGTCCGCGGTGCTGGAAGGAACTGAGCTACTGCTGCCTGGTCTGTGCGGAGGCTGGACCACAGAGCCTGGAGGCCGCCATGAAAGCACAGACGACGGATCTCACCACAAAAACGGACGACAGAGGCGCCCAATTGGAGCTCGGTAAGAGTCTTCTGAAAAGGGCTAGAAAGTCTCGCGGTGTCTGCATTTGCGAAAGACAAAGGGCAGCTGCGCTGCTGGAGACCTTGGCATGAAGTGGGTAGGTGACTGCCCATGAGCAATCCCTATTGACGGCACAATCCTGATAGAAGGTATGTAATCAATATATAAAGGAAAATGATCTCGGAGAAATAACAATCTGTTGTGATGACCAAGAGAGTGGATATTTGTCCTCTAAAGACGTGACGATGGTGAATGCGAGGATGGATGCCCACAGTTCTTCCGCGCGGGACCATGACGATGATTGTAGTCGTGACCCGAGCGTGGTCAGCCGGCCTCGCAAGCCTTCAGCTTCTCCACCGATGCCTGCGCTGCTTTCACAAGTCCCAGTCCACGATGGTCGCCCAATGCAGCCAATCCCAATGCAGTCATGGCGTAGCCCACGGCAAGGTCATGTTCAGAGTCGTAGAGGATCAATGATCCACCGTATCCACCCCAGCCCTTGGCTCGGAGTCCATGGATCTCAGGCGTGAACAAACCCCAACCACCTGTGTTATATTTCACAGGGCGGTAAAGAACCTTGTCCAGTGTCTTGCTGTGATCCTCCGGGATGGTCTCAGCATAGACCACCGTATCTTCCGAAAGAATCCGCACACCGTCAATCTCTCCATGGTTGCAGAGCATGGCCGCAAGCCGTGCCATGCTCCAGGCATTGCTGAAACCGTTGTGCGAGGCACCAAGCACGGCCTGACCGACTGGCTTGTTGAAGTTGGTTTCCGAATGCCTAATGCTGTAGCTCAGCGCTCGCCGTGGGTAGGAGTTTTGGTCCCGGAGACGGGGAATAAGCTTCTTCGAGATCTTGGGCATCTGGTTGTACGGATTCGTGTAGAAATAGTCAGCTACCGCATTCGGCAGTATGGTCTGGGGCAAAATCTGCGTGAACATGTCTTTGGGGCCCATAAAAGTTAGTGGACTGACTCGCTTCAAGTGTTCTAGCTCCGTGAGGCCAATGTAGAACTCGATGCCGAGAGGGTCACAGATCTCTTCCTTGGCAAATTCGCGGATGCTGCGTTTCTTGGGATCCACTCGGCGGATAATTTGATTGACGTACAGACCACGGGTGGTGGCATGGTAGCCGAAAGGCTTGGGGTAGCCTTCAAAATTTGTGGCCTGGGCGGCCAGATAGTCACCTAGCGCGTCCTGGTTCTCCGCGTGGCACTCTTCGACCGATAGGCGCCGGTCAAGGACGGCGAGCCCGGCGCGGTGCTGCATGAGATCCCGGACTGTAATTTGTTCCTTGTCATTCTGAGCGAATTCCGGCCAGTGCTTAGCAATTGGGTCGTCATAGTGGAGATAACCACGGTCGTGGCACACGGCAATGCACACAGCCTCCAGCAACTTTGTGCTTGAGAAGACCATCTGCAGACAGTCTTCCGAGTAGGGGTCAGCGTTTCCGTCGGTTGGATTGCCGCCCTTACAGCCGCCCACCAAGCGCACAACCTCCTTGCCCCGGAAGTATACCGCCGCACTGGCTCCCAGATCGTTACCGCTCTCGATCGAGTGTTGGAAAAAGTCCTTGACGTCCTCAAAGCCAGGTTCACACTTCAGCACAGTGACCTTGCGGTGGGGTCGGTCTCGGTGCTTAGGTGCATCGTAGTTCCAGACGGCACTGAGGTAGTCCATGATGATCACTGGTTGCAGCTAAAGTCTCTTTGGGAATCCTCTGGACTGCGTGACTCAACAGTCCTTCTGAATGATGAGCACTGACGCGCCTGGTATCATTTGTTAAGTACCCTTCAGTCGAGATCACTGTGGGCTAAAGATATCATACCCACGCCTCCTCAGTGGTTCACTGTGCACTGCTCAGGTTAACCTCGATATCATATTTCCTGGCGGAGGTGTGGTCCCACTGCGCAGCGTACCTGAACATTTGTGTGCCTGTTACGCGCCCTTACAGTGCGTCGACTCACGAACACTCACACACACAAGCCAGCCCACACCCCGTGAGGGATTAGCCCAAAAGCGCGTTCGGCCCGACGGGGCTCAAGCGATAGGGGGAAAAGGTGGGCGGAACCCGTGCCCGTGTATTATTTTCGTTCCGGCTTTGTGCGTGCGTTGAACAAGGGCGGATACATACCCGTGCAAAGGGGTAGAACAGCCCCACTGCAGCACCACCACCACACACACACACACACTCCTTTTTTATCATCAGTCCGGTTTCCTCCCATCTCCGCAACGACCAACCGGGTACCAACCAGATACCACTGGACACACACGTATCAGGAGTATTGGGGTTGGGGTAAGGCCTAAGCCTTCTCTCTTTTCTCCCTCGCTCTCTTCTCTTTTCTCTTTTTTTTTTTTTTTCCCTTCTGCCCCGGGTGAGGGGCGGCCCCCCTCCCCCCCTCCCTAAGTTTCCTTCTCTGTTTTTGGTCATTCTATCAGCCGACCGGTCACCAGACAGCCCAGCGTACGCGTCACCACTTCCACGAAGAACCATAGGCGCAAAAAGCTTATATTATTGTACACAAGCAAAGAAGAAGAACAAAAGGGAGAAATAGACCACCAAACCGGGAGCCCGTCCCACTTCCCCCCGTCACCTCCCCGGGTGGCTTTAAAGACATACACACACACACACACACACAGAGCCAGCGAGGGGCCAGGAAGGCAGATGCGGCGGCGGCGCAAGCGAGGCCTGGGTTGTATGCCGGAAGACGGGAAGAGCATGCCAAACTGAGGTACGCACTGGGAGCCGCAGTCCCCGCCAGTAGAGCACTCCGTTCAGAGGAAAACATGGGTATATAACCTGACAGCCGCTGCTGGTGCCGCACTCCTCTGAGCGGCAGCCATGTATGTGTGTGTGTGTGTGTTGGTTGTGGGGGGCCCTTGGCTTCTTTTGGAGGGCCGCGGGGGTGAGGGTTAAAAGTGCGTGACCTGCGGGAAGAGAGGAGAGAGATTGGAAGCGCCACTACGCGGTTCTCCCCGCCCTCCACCGTCCTCTCCAGGGCCCAAGGGAGAGGAACGACGGTGGTGCGTTGCACCACTATCGTCGCTCATACAGCATCCCATTTCTATACTGAACGTATGGACAAAAGATGACGACAAGGGCAAAAGGACCGAAATTTGACGACGGTGCCCCTTTTTCTTTTTGGGTGTTCTTGCTCTCCTTTGGTTCCTGTTCCTCTTCGGTTGTCCTTTTTGGCCCTCCGGAGAGTGTGGTACGAGTCGACAAGTGCTTGAGCACCACCGCGACACGGGAACGAAGCGAGCGACAGCGAGAGAGACAGACAGATAGACAGACACACACACACACACACACCGCGAGAGAGCCAGTGCACAAGAACCGGGAGCGATGGGACGAGGATGTCGGAGAGGAAGGAGAAGGGAAGGAGGAAGGGGGCCTGGGGAGGACACCGGTTTTGGTGGCCTAGAGAGAGAGCGAGAGAGAGAGAGAGAGAGAGAGGGAGAGAGAGAGGGAGAGGGAGAGGGAGAGAGAGATAGTTTCTTCAGCGTGTTTTCGCGTTTTTGCCTCTTTCCTTCGGGACTGGGTTCGGCACCCCTTTTTTGCCCCTTGTCATTATCCCTGGTGCCGGGAGTTCTAAAAATAAAAATCACCGTGACCAGGTGGCGAGAGGAGACCCCAGAACGCGCAGAAGCTTTGTACACCGACTCGCCTTCTGTGTGGTGGTTGGATCCAATTCCGTGTACAGCATGCACGGAGGCTGTAGATTGGATGTCTAAGGCGATGGTTGCTGATCACAAGTGTGAGATAGAGCATGACACAGCGCCGATGAGGTGGCAGGACCGCGCGTTACCAACCCGGCTGCCTTTCGAGAAGTTACTCAGGTGTGCGGTGGAAAGAAAGGGGGGGGGAACCATAATCATGAAAATTAATATACGGAAATATTTATAACCGCCATTGAAGTAAATAGATTATACGGACATTTATAATTTGGTTTAACCGTCGTTCTCAGGTCCACCTGGGAGGGTGCATGAGATTGGGGCTGAGCGTTTGTGCTCAGAGCCACGGTGGTTCGACGACAGTCTAAGAGATAATCTTCAGAAGCAATAACTATCCTAGGGTGCAGTGAACGATGATGGAAGACTATACTATGTTATGCTTTATAAATGTTGGGAATGGAAACATGTGAAATGTAAAAGAAAATGGATACGCGGGTATGAAAGGTTTGGTTTACAGACCTCGCTCGTCACTCTTCGTCGCTCTCAGAAACCTCTGTAATCTCGTGGTGCTCTGAGTGGTCAGTGTGATAGTCGTCCTCACTCTCCTCCCTGATGGTCGCCGTGCAAGTGGAATTGGATGTGGCTGATAGGCTGGTTCGATTCTCGTGGCTGACCACCACGCGACGCAGATCTTCTAGCTTGATTGGCTTTGGCAAGAGACCGTCAAAGACCTTGTCAATCTCGGCGGTCTGACTCAGGGCACTGATGGACACCATGGTGCAGTCTGGGTACGTTTCTTTGAGCCTAGTGGCAAATTCGTTACCCTTCATGCCTGGCATATCAAAGTCGACCAAGGCAAAGTCAATGTGCATAGAGGGATCAGCACGCTTACGCTCCTGGAGCTCCTCCAGGGCAGTCTCCGGTTCAGTGAACGGCAACGGGTCCACATTGAACCACTGCAGCATCTTGACGATAATGTCAACATTAACGACGGCATCATCCATGACTACAGCCTGCAAACGGTGTAGTTCAATGGAGGAAGATGGGCTCGGGGTAAGTCCCATCTTCTCCGGCAAAGTCTTGGTGATGTTGGTGGTCATGTGGCTGGCGCGGTGCGAAGCAGCATCTACAACGGGAAGCACCATCTTGATGGTGGCCTTGGTTCCCTGGCCAGCAACGCTAGACACCTTCAGCGTGCCACCCATAGCTTCTACCAACTTCTTGCACAACGGTAGTCCCAAACCAGTGGATCCAGCCTTCTTGTTCTGGGCCGTGTGCATGCGCTTGATCGCAGAGTTGGGCTCAAAGATGTAAGGCATGATATGAGCGGGGATTCCAGGACCATTGTCAACAATAGTCATGATGACTGCCACCTTGTCCTTGGCCTGGCCCTGTGTAGAAGACTCGACACGCAGTGTTACACGATTCTCTGGTTCACAGGCCTCTAGAGCATTGCGGATCAGATTATCCAAAACCTGGCGCATGCGCACGAAGTCCATGGACACGTAGAGTTGGTTCACATCGTTGCGCACCACGCCGTCGAAATTGGCCACTTCGGGAGTCTGCTCGCTGGCGTGAGCTGACAAGAGATCATTGAAGAAATTCTTCAGGCTCACGGTCGAGGGCTGAATGCTCAACTTGCCGGTGTCAAGACGGTGCACATCGAGTAAATCGAACACAATGCGCAGGACTCGCTGAGTGGCCTCCTCCATGGGAACCAAATAGTTGCGGCAGACATCCTCACGCACAAGGCCGCCGACACTGAGCATCTCCAGCTGTCCACTAATGACCTGCAACGGATTGCGCAATTCGTGGCAAATGTACGAGACAAACTCAGACTTGGCGGACACGGCTCGCTCCTTCTCATTCACAGCTGCCAGCAGCTGGCCAGTCTTGACGCGGACCTCCTTTTCGACTTGGCTCAAACGGGTCAGGGATACGACCAGAACCCACAGGACCATAGCACCCAGCAAGAGCGTCACGGCCATAATGAGAATGGTGCTCAGAATCGCAGAGCTGTCCAGGCTGTCCTGAGAGCACTCTAGTCCAAAGTTGGTTGGGCCAGGCCAATCAATTGCGACATTATCGTGAACGACGGCGCTGTCGGCCGGGAAGGTTGTACGGAACGGAACGCCCTCCCTGGCTCTGGCTGTGTCGTTCAGGGTTACACCGCCAGGCATCGGTCCTTCAATTGTGTTCAGGAGGTGAATTGGGAACCGGCCCACATTGATACGATTCTCGTAAAAGAGGAAGTCAATGTTGGCTGTGTTGGGGGAGTCCCTATACTTTTGGAACATGTTGTTGACCAAATCCTTGGCATTGAACGAGGCCTGCACAATCATACCAATGGATGATAATGAAGAGTAGACAGGGGTCGAAAACTGACCAAAATTGAGGCTGGTAATTGAGAACAGGGCACCATCACCTTGCAGGAGTACTGGCATGACAATGGTGTGGTCACTCTCATAAGACTCATAAGACTCCAGAGTTAGAGCCCGCAGGATGGTTCCTTCAGGCGCCTCATCATTGGGAACGACAAAGATGTCAACATTTCTTACACCGCCAAACTCACGTTCATCATCGTTGTCGTAAATCTGCAGTGTCGGATATGAGACCGGAGTCTCGGCCATCACGGCCGCTTCGCCGTAGATAGCTCCTGTGTCAGGCTGCTGTACCCAAACAGTACGCATTGGTGCTGAGGTGTGGTTCTGAGCGTACAGGTCGTACTGAGACTCGGGCACAGCCCAGCCGGCGGCAACACCCGAAAACGTCCGTAATGTACTATCATTGTCCGCCAAAAGACTGTTATAAATCTGTTGAATTGTTTCAATGTCGGTCAAGTTATCACCACCGACCCAACCTTCGGCGCCAATAAGTGAGGCCGTCGAAATTTGCAGAGCTTCCACAACCTTGATCTGAATGGCAATTTCCCGCTCGAACAAACTGGCCACAATACTGCACTGCTTTTCTAATTCTCTCTGTTGACTATCGACCTGTGACGTGTACGTCAGCCATCCCAATACTGCTGCTAATCCAAGAGTAATGGTAACTACCAAAACAATACTGATCTGCAACCGCCGCCGCCGCCGTAAGTCTCCAGGAAAGCTTCTACTTGACTGGTGGTCCGATGACCACATACCGAAACCTTGACTTCCGCTAATACTGTGTGATCGCTCTTTACAGAAATCTCCATTTGAGCCCTCCGAATCTCTTGTAGACTCCGGATCCTGTACGGAGACCATTTTTGTATTTGTTTCCTCATTTTCTGTACAGGAAAACCGATGGATCGGGTCCTCTGTGGGAGAGTCCCTTGTTGGTACCGATGTCATGTTTGGTGTCATCGTGGTACGTTTCCTAATTCCGAGTTAAATTTTCAAATATCCCGGGTTTATTCCTTAAGTCTTCATATTGAACAATAACTTCGAATTGTATAAAATATATCCCGAAGCCGATCGTATTGAGTATTTATGATGCAATCGTATGTGTATGTAAGGCGTTCCAATCGCAGTGGCTCTGTTTGTATCCGTTCTCAAAAACCTTCACGCTAGTGATTTATTTTGAGTTCTGTTATGATTGGTTACAAAGTATATGAATACGAAATTAAAAGTACAAGGCGCTGCGTACAATGGTTTTCGCACATGGACACCGTTCGTTACGAGGGTGAACACTGGAGTCCAACGCATCAAAAGATAACATAGTCGCCTAAATTGCTCGCTTGACGAACAAACCCCTGCCACAGAGCAATCCTTGCTCTCCTTCATCGACAGCACTTATTTTGACAGCGTTTTGTATGGGTAGACGCTAGTTCATTCACTATGGGACGCACCTCAGGACCAATTCGAAAGGGTTGACTTTCCTCGGGCCATTTTTTTTTTCGGGTTATCCGATCTATTCTCCCCTCCCCCCCTCCCCCCTTCACCAATTTCCAAACACGTCTTTTCTTGTCCCACCACCACCAAGCAAAGCACCACCACACCTCGATGCTGGCTGGCTGACTATTGGGAAAGAACGGATGATTTTTTTTTGCTTTTCTCTGTTCAGAAATAGAAAAAGGGGTAAGGTAAATTTTCCCCTCTCCGCTCAGTCAGAGTCCGTCCCCTAATCTTGAACGGTTCAAGAGATTTCTGTAATAAATCACAGTGCATTCAATACTGAACAGGGGTACTTGGTGTCTGGACTTGAGGTACACTGGCCTGGATGGTAGAGTGTATCCCTCCTTCCGATTTCGTGCTTTTTTTTACCTCTCGGAAGAAATTTTTTCAACAATCCTTCGTTCTCGTCACAGCAAAATCTCTCTCAAACCCTCAGTATATTTAGTACTGGATTGAGATTCATGCCCTAGAACAAGCCGTCATACAGGAGGAAAGAGTGTGTCTGGAAGGGCGCAGAGTGGCGAAGGGGGAAAGGGAAGTAAACTGAGACCATTTTTGGGCGGAGCGAAGGGGAAGAAAAAAGTTTGTGGGCCCCCCTTTCTCTTTTTTTTTTCCTCTTTGTTTCTTTGTCTTGCCCTCTCTGTTACCCCCCCCCCCCCCGGGGGGTACACGAGCCCGAATCTCCTCCCCTCTCCGACTTCATTGGTTTAGTATGGAACAATTCACGATTGAGTGCCTGGGCCCATTGTCGCCTGAGAAGAGAAATCGGTCCAGGGTGTTTGAGTTGGGGGGAGAGAGGAGAAGGGGGGGGGAGGGGTGAGAGGGAGGGGGGAGAACACCCGGAGCAGTGACGAGAGAGGTCGGAGCCGAGAGAGGCAGGTGAGGGCAGAGATAGGTAGAGAGAGAAAAAAAGGAAGGAAAAGAGCTCTATATTTCGTGGCTGAAGTTGCTATTGCAAACTTCGAGGGGAGGGGAAGGGGGTGTAGGCACCCGTCTGTTTCTTTCTGGGTGTGGACACACCTGACTAGGACAATTTTGGATCAGAACTAAAGATAAGCCACATGAAACGGGAAAAGAGAATTATTGAGATGTGATTTGATTCCAAGTTTTCCTTATGTAGTTAACATATGAATCGGACCCTAATGACAGCGGAGACCTATTAGGCTGTCCCTGTTGAGCGTCCGTCATCTCGCTCACTGATATGCTCGGTTGTGCGTAAAGATTTTGTGCTTGGGGCGTACTTACCCTCAACTACTTACCTCTACCAATTTTTGTCCATATATTTAGCACTAACGAGCACAAACATAACCATGAAACCATCTACTGTGGTGTGGCTGATGTTGGTGGGTAGTACGCGGGGACCCCAGCCAACGCATGGGTTGCTCCCGATTGTACCATCTCCAAAATTGGGCTGCACGATCCTATCCTGACCTTACCGAACCACTTTTTCGGCCAGGTGTGTTTAATATCGAATTGGTTACCCATCCCATGCAGCGCCCGGGAAAGGGGGGGGGGGGCCTTGGACAAGGGATGCGCAGCGTCGGGGGTGGCGGAGGAGAGAGGGGAGTCGGATTCACTTCCCAAGAGTGCAAAAAAAAAAGAGGGGAGGGGGGGGGACTCGGAGGGGGCCAAGGTTTACGATTAGGAGGGGAGGCCATGTCCCCATGCTGTCTTCATACACGTTTTAATACTAAATATATAGAGCTTTGCCACCCGTATTTTCCTAAGACGTCCTGAAACAGAGTAGGGTGGCAAAGGATTTACCTCACAGACGAATGGTGCCAACCAAAATTGCCAATGTTTTGTATAGTAAAATTGGATCAGATACGCGGAAGCTCCTGCGGCATCATTCATTCTGGCGAAGAGAGCACAGAAAGAACCAGCTCAGCCAACCCCAGTTCGCCTGAAATCCGCCGAACAGGCTGAGCCGTGCTGCGGGTCCATATGCGAATACTGAAGAAGTTTGCAACACCAAGAATTGGTAGATCTCTCCCACTTTTCGATCGAAGACGGCTGGCCGTGATACCACCCACCACCACCCACTTACCTCAGCCAGTGGGTCCCAGTTCTCTGCTACCGGGGTGGGGGGAGTTGGTTGTTGATATTTTCACTGTGTCTACTTGGATACTGTCACTACTGTGAGGTAATTTATGCATCACACGGCGAGAAGGCGGTCCGATTAGAAGGTCCGAGAGGGGGATAAGGGGGGGTGTATACACGCATGCCAGGCCTGCTTTGTGGGCTGCCTCGATTCATAAACTGCAATATCCCATGAGCGGAGGACGAATGCGCCTATTCCAAGGTTGTTCAACCTTGCCCACGATGTATACGGAATGCACCTGTCCTCGGCTAAGTTGAGCGTGGAAAAAGGAACACGACTAGGTTAATTTGATCATTTGGAGCATCGTACTAGTCAAGTAATACAACTATTACAGTAATGGGTGCACCTGGAGGAGTATGGTTGTGTGGTGATGACTTGTCCAGGTTGGTTCACACTCTGGGACTATGCGCCACTCGATCTGGCCCACAGACAAATTGACACAACCGCTTCCCAACGGGAGCGGCGCAGCATAGATTTTCCTCTGACTTAGTTAAGTGGTACACAAGGTCTTGTTATCAATGGCACTGTGGTTTTTCCATAGGATTTGACCGTCTGGGAACTCCTGTCTTTTCGTTGATGAGTGGTTCATAGTATATGTAATGTATTACAAGTTTTCGAGAAAGTGGAGCGGTGGGGGGGAGTAGACCGATCTCAGGAAAGTGTTTCTGCTGCATTCAAGCTGACCACGAAATCGCCGACAACGGCCTCCGATGCCATTTTATTTTGGTGAAGTATAGGCGATTTATGGACTCAAGTTAGTCCAGGTGTGCGAGCAAGGAAAGATCCCGAGTCCGGTGTAATGGGTTTATTGCTGATCCGTTAGTCGGTATGATAGTACCTGGCATGATGGTTGATTCGTCATTAGGTGGGGGCGTCCCCTTAATGAGCAAGTTCATCCAAAAGGCAAAGTGTCACATCGCAAACCCCTTCGCGGTCGCAACAGGTGATCGCTGGCTATAGGTCGAGTTCTGCTGAACACAAGGATCGGAACTGGAGTCAACCCCCCCCCCCTTCCCTGCTCGCGGCCAATACTAGAGCCCGGTTGTGCCTTGTTGGCACCCTACTTGACTCCAATAAAGTGCCCATTCCGGATTACCTAGAAAATGTAGGCCAGCGAAGCCAAAATGGAACCCCATATGGTCTCCTGCTGAGAATGCTGTCAAGCAGATCAGAAGATCAAGCGGGTACGTCTGTATTCTCCATACTGACACTATGACCGATCTAGCGCTATCCAGACCTCGCACCCTCTCGAGAAATGAAACTGATGACTACTTCTGCTGCAGTGGTACCGACGGGAAGCACCAATGCTAGCTTTATTCCGCACGTTCATTATGCGAACTGATCGAGAGTGGAATTTGATGTGAACTTGGTGGTGTCGGGTCCCCGGAAACTATCACAGAACGTTGCAATTGCAAAAACTCTCCTGTCCGTGTTCTCTGTCTTCTCCCCCCCACCCTCCTAATCTTCTCTCCCTCCCTTTCTGCACCGCTTCGCAACACTCCCCCCACCCACACACTCACGAAGCCGAACAGCAGCCGGCGCCCCCACAGTCTGAGGGGGGGGAGAGAGAGAGAGATGCAAGACTGTCCACAGTTATCTCCCATCAACCAAACGATCGAATAGGATTTGACAGGCATCCCTGGCGCCAGCGATGGGGGCTTTTATGTTCCCGCGGGCAGTTTTCTCAGCACTGAATATCGGTACATTCATACACAAATCTCCGTACTGCACATGTACTCTCTGTTTAGCATCGCACAACGTAAATATCCCAGGTACGCACCTCCTAAATTACACAGATCGGTTACTTGGCAAAGGGAAACCTGCTCTTTCTCAGTAGTTCACCCTCAAAAGCTTAATAGCCGCCCCCTCCCTCATCTCTCGCTCTCGATTTCCGCGTCGTTCTTTCGTGTGACATTGGCACGGGGCGAGGTAGGGCAGTTCATCTGTGGTCGTGGATTATACGGTCTCAATAATACCCAATATAGACGCCGTTAGACCATACCAAGCAGACGGCTGAAAGATTTTGCAGCCCTGCGCGTCTCGCACGAACAGGGTCACCATAGTTAATAGTTTTCGGTGCTCCAACTTTGGCCCATATATTTACTATGCGTATATGATATCTTGCACCTTAGAAAATTCCCTACACAATGACGAAATGACCGGCCCCTGCAGTACCTGAACCTGTGTCCATCCCTTCACTTTCTTGCCGAATAAAAATTCATAGTTAAGGTGCCGCTGGTGGGTATTGCTAGATTTCTTGGGAATGTTGGGACGTGGACATACAATACATTGCAAATGGAATGAATTACACTTCCTCGTGAGATTCTCGTTCAAGCAAACAGATGAGCGCACTACAGCACGGAAAGAGTTTGAAGACTTGACTGACTACTGACTGAGACTGACTGCGCCACACAGGGGTGGAGGATTCTGATCTGTTCACCAGCGGGCCCTTTGCATTGTACGGGGTAGGAGCCAGGGTTGTTTTGAGGAAGGGTCTGCTTGGTAGTGAGGGTGTCCGTCCTTCTCTGGAGCGCCTGTGATAGACGCCTGCATACAGTGAACGTTTGGTTCAATTCTAGAGGAAGTAATTAAAATACGAAAGAAAGACGTACTAGAAAACTAGGAAAACACCAGATCGACGATGTCCGACCGAGTTTAGAAAACTGCTGTGCGATCGAGACCTTGCCCTCCTGCTTTTTCTCGATTTATGTGTTCCAAACCTGTAAAACTGTACAAGGGACCTGAATTAAGAAGGATTGTGATTGAGACAAATTCTTACCTGATTTTTTTCCCTCGTCACGATCAACGGAGAACCAAGCCTCTCCATCGGCGTCGCCCCCCACACCCCCCCCCTCCCTTCCCCTCCGCTACCCACTTCTCCTCTGGAGAGTGGGGCGTTCTCGCTCTGTCTTCTTGGGCTTTGCCCTCATTCCTGGTCACCCAGAGCGCAGCAGCCAAATCCCGAGCCAGACTTGGGTGGGGTTCTGTTATTGCTGCACAAGGTCTGAAATATGTTTTGAAACTACAGATCGCATCGGCGAGAGGTAACCATTTTTAGGGAACGTGTTACACGTTGTCGACCAATAGTGGATAGACTGCAAGTTTTACGCAGATACGACTCGATTTGATGATACGTAGGCAGAACGGGGTACACGATTTTCGGAAAACTCGAAACCTCTTCTATTGATCCGTTCCCAGTACTGTACCAGTGTGAACCCGGTGGCTTTTGGTGAAATTGCCCAACATTTTTCATAGTAGCAAATATACAGCTAATCTAGCCAGTGAAACTCTAATTGGGGCGTACACCAATCTTGCGTTGCTGGTTTCGAGGTCGCGCGGCCTCGCAGCTCTTTGCTACCTCTGGTACCAGCGATGAAACAGAAAACGCCTTCTTGCTCACGTGGAAACACAGCCGCCGACCCGCAACGATACTCATCAAGTGGGTTCGGGATTTTTCTGTTCGGGTGGAATATTGGCGGTAGTTCCACCCGAATAATTGGGTAGACACGAGCCCTCCGAACCGCTGTAATTATCCATCGATCATCACTTTTGTCGGGCACTGACTTCTTGGCATCATACCGCCATGAAACACCTCGATGCACCCGTCACAGTCGGCAATGGAGCTCTTGGATGCTGCAACATCCCTAGGACGCACGGAGAGGTGATGAGGACTGCGGGTGCGGACTGCGGTCGCAGTATGATCTCGGTCCACACTACATAGATCTTAAGTCTTCCCCATCAAACTCGAGCAGTTCCCGCTGCTCCGAAAGCTCCTCGTGTGCACTACGGCAATATGCGATTGGGCCAAGCAACTGTTCCTTCCCATTATCATGGAAACGGTGGAACTTAAGTGACGCAGAGAATATTATATCTTCGCATAATTTTCGTGCCGATTGAGTGCCACCAGGCTCGCACTGCACGCTCAAAAGAACTTCAATACTAACTCAGCAAGGTACCACCTTGCTCGGACAGAGTTGATCATCGCTCGTACTAAGTGAATATTATAGAACCCGGGAAGCGCATGTGGAAGGAGATTTGCAGGATCCCTTTCTGCAAGTTCCATTCAGTAGGTGCCATTGCAGCAGCATAATATTAGACGTCAGTGAATAATCACAGAATGTTCAGGATCCAACCGTTAAAAGAGGAAGTCCATGCCGTGCGAGGGCGTATTCTGCCTCATGAATTTTGCTCGGCTCAGTGATCAAGTGGCTTGCGAGTGCTCGTGATGAACCCATCAGGTCTGCAGCCGTGAGGGCGGACCTTGCTGCCAAACAGGCGGAGGATCCTCGTTCTGAAAGAGCGTCTGTGTCTCCAAGATGTGTGCAGGGGAACGAGCATCTGTGGATTCTATTAACGAAACTGTGACGCCGACTCTGCGACACCGAAACCCTCTGTATTGATTTTGGGTGTTGTCCTTGCGCGCACCTTACTCTTCGTACATCAAACTGCTATCTGTCCTATCCACTCGAGATTGTGGAGAACAGGCAGTGTGCCAAGGTAGCGAAGAAAACAACAAAATCTTTCAGAAGTCTGCGGTGGTGGCCTGGCTGTAGAATGAAGTGCACAGTGCTGAACCCACCAAGGACACTGCCTTTCAGCCAGACTCTGCGGCGAGACTGGTCACTGACTTTTGCACCATATGAGTAGATATATACGAATTTTGGAGAGATCGAAGGAATACGTAAAGTCCTTTTTGGCATTTGAGTTTTCTCCGCGCGTACTTTCTGTATGGTCTACTCTCACTCTGGTACGGCCGCATCAATAAATTATCGCACGGAGATTGAACGGTCATGAGTTCCTGATGCTCAGGATTAGTGAAACTATGAGAGGGAGAACAAACCCAGGCGGCCAGTGGGCGACGGGAAAGCAATAGGAAACACAGGAAGGGTGGGAAGGGGGAGTGTAAGGGGCCGAAAAACTGTGAACGCTGTCTACACTTCCGACGGACACAGCCAAATACGATATCCGGACATATTTATAAGAATTACTATATTTATATTGATATACGTACGGTTTTCAATTTATTGAAGGCGGTCAGAAGACATACCCAGTAAAATTTGTAAACAAAAAAAAAAAAAAAAAGAAGTTCGCTGCTGAACAGTCAGAGAGACCTCGGCGGGATATTCACTTGACTGTAAGCCCGGTGCTGTAAAGCTCCGTGGTTTGGGTCGGTCTTGAACCCACAATCTCCAGATCCGTAGTCTGGCGCCTTATCCAATTTGGCCACGAGGCCTGATAAGTCCTGCAGCTCGTAACCTGGTACTTTGAGTACCGGGTTGCGCTTCGCTGAAAGAGGTGGAGAAAAATAGCAATATATAGTACTGAGTAATGGTTGTCCCGCGTTGCCCCCCATGACAAAATGTATTCAAGATATATATTAGTTTTTCCCTTCCTCGAATATCACCGATCAAACCACGTTGAACGCTCCAGGTCCCGTCCGATCCCTGAAGATAAGCAACGTCGGGTCAGGTTAGCCATCGTGGGAGACCAGATGGGAATTCCTGATGTTGGTGGTCCTTTTTTTTTTTCTTTTTGATATAGATAATGTACCAGGGTGGAGAGCCTCCCCTTTTTTTTTTGAGTTAGTTGGTTAGTTTGGTTTCTCGTCTTAAGAGTTGTCTCAGCCACTTTGAACCTCGGTGTTGTTTCCTGCCTGTTCTCGTTGGTTAGTCTTTGAACCAGGGGCCTATTTAATACTCGCCGGGGCAAGGGACGAGTCTCGAATTCGGCTGTTTTGCGATTGTCGGTGAACCGGTGAGTCCGAACTGTTTGAAGAACAGAAGAAGGTAAAGGGTCTTTCCCCCTTTTTATCTGTTGTCCGAATTTCCCGCCAACTCTTTTCTCGCCTCTTTGGTGCCTGTATTGCCCCACACGGACTACCCTCCCACACACACAACTGCTCAGTACAGACGGCGACAGCAGGGGTACACCGAGGAGTGTCATCGCACGTCGGGTCAGAGCCGAGCTCCCGGCCGTAAACCGCTACATGGAAGACTTTGGTGTGCACGCCGTAGACAGTTCATCGTTTACATCGTCTTTCACTCAAAGGGACATGGATGACGGTGGAGTTTTCACATCATCTGAATAGATCGCGCCCCCTGACAGGGAGCAGAACTTAAGAGATTTTCTGTAGCTGTATACACACGGATTACAGATATATCACCACTGCCCGTGCCGAGCATACTCTTCAAGATTGCTTGACGCGGCGTATGAGTTGGGTGGCATAAAATCGCAGGTACGAAAGGAAATGTAGGCCCAGTCCACTAGCGAAGGGAATTCGTCTTGGCATACAATCTAACTTCATATCTAGCATACAATATTGTAGCGTGTGCATTAGTTTCAGGCGTCCTAGACTCTGTTCAAGGGAAAATAGATCAGAGGCAACCATGGAACATTCTATACCGGATAGGTTTGACCTGAATGAGACACTGCTACGTGTCCACCATTTCCTTGAATTGCGGCATTACTTTGGCAACCCGGAGGAGTTCACCTTTGTGCCAGAGGTGACCCCACTTACCGCAATTAGTTTTGTTGTCACCGTCTGGACAGCCTACTGGCTGCACATTCTTATTGGTCAGCTTATCCTCGGTGGCTGGGCTCGGAACTTAGTCCTTGGGAAGCAGGAAACCACACGGGCAGCAGCGCCGACAAAGAGTCATGGACCGTCTTTGATTGACTACGGTGTCGCCCTCCACAACCTGATTCTGACTATTTGGTCCGCCCACATGGCCGGTTGCATCGCGTACGATCTATACGAGGCTCATCAGGACAGTAAATTCTCAGTGTATGCATTTTGTATGCAGCAGGCTGAACTGCCCCAGCCTCTCGGCCGCCGGGCCTTCTACCATCTATTCATCTATTACGTGAGCAAGTTCTACGAGCTCTTCGACACCACGTTCCTCGTGCTCAAGAAGAAGCCGGTAATCTTCCTGCACTGGTACCACCACAGCATTGTCATTGCTATGGTCTGGCTCTGGCTGTACGACCACTTAGCCTACGGGCACATCGGCATGCTCTTCAACACTGTCGTACACGTCATCATGTACAACTACTACATGCTGTCAGCCCTGAAGATCAACGTGCCCTGGAAGCGCTACATAACCAGCCTGCAGATCTTCCAGTTCATGTGCTCCTTCGCTTTGGCTATTCCGTACGTCTATATGTGCTATAGCGGTGGTTGTCTCGGATGGAATGCCTTCATCTTCTCGTGCTTCACAAATGGCTCATTCCTCCTCCTGTTCATCCAGTTCTCGAAGCGCACCTACGGTTCCGCGAAGAAGTCTTCTGCCAGGAAACCCGCCGTCAAGAAGTCCGTCACCAACGGCAAGAAGCGGAACTGAACAGACCCTCACAGTCAAATTGTCTTTTCTCTAAACAAAGGTACCAGAAGTCATTCTCATGTAGTCCTAAGAACGCACCAAAACGGACAATTCCATCTGTATATAATGTTAAAATCCGTAATCTGAGTTTCCATTAAAAGTGCAGTCAAGTTCTTACCTTCTTTCAGAAATTTGATGTTTTTGGGGCAGCGCTCTTCAGGCGAAATCCACCCGGTAGAACAGACGGTCGCAGGACGCCATTCTCATTAGACTTTGCCTCATACCATGCAGACCAGGAAATGAACTCACTGGGTAGAACAAGAGCCTCCTCCTTTCCCTTGTCAGCTTGGCCAACGCCACGAGTCACTGCCACAATGACAAAGCCACCC
Source organism: Corallochytrium limacisporum (assembly GCA_002811645.1). NCBI lineage: Eukaryota > Corallochytrium > Corallochytrium limacisporum. Next base: position 137,996 of record PDIP01000088.1, read on the forward strand.
TCGTAAGATTGGGCCTCTTGGTATGTGCCCTCATTCATAACTATGACGTTGACGGGTCCCTGGCAAGAGGACACGTCGACTGGGGCCAGGTGCACAAGCAGACCAACAGCCTCACAGCGCCGCACGAATTCCTTGAATAGATCCAGGCGTCGGACGGCAAGGCTGATCAGACCCACAGAAGCCATCGAGTTGGCGAGCGAGTGCGTGAGCAGGCCTGACACCAACAGTGGGTGCTCATCGTCGTAGACAATGTCAGCGCCGAAAATAAGATCGTATGAACGAGGCGGCACAGAGTCTAGCTGGTCCCACTGGAGTCTCTTGATGGACACGCGGGCACCACAGAGGCCAACCGAGTTCTGGGAAACATTTTCATTGAGTTGCTTAATGACGGCTTCGCTACCGTCGGTAAAGATCAGTTCATCGGGGCGCACGTTAGCCTTGTGTAGAGTTTGCATCAGAGTCACAGCTCCCAGACCCAGGCCGGAGCCAACCTCCATGATGCGCTTACCTTCCAACCAGGCCCAGCCGTACTTGTTCTGAGCGATCCACCGAGCCATGACCTCAGAGGCACGCCACACGGCCCACCCAGTCTCGCCATCATCGTAATCCATCTCTTTCAGCTGAATAATCTCATTGTCGATCTTATACTGGAGCATACGCGACCGGCGCGCTGTGGATCCAGACATGTTTGCCAGCACAGTGGCAGCCCGATCAGTTACATCAGTGTTCTGTAAGCTCAGCAAACGTACAAGCAGACCTGAAATGTCATACGTGTCCAGTTGTCGCAGATAGGCCGCATCTTGATCACTCACAGAGATGAGCTCATCCAGCAGCTTGATGATCTCCCCATTGCTTGCCACATCTCCCCGCTTTGCAGCAGGGTACAGGGCACGCAGCAGGTCGATACGGCGCGCGAGTTTCCCCTCGGCGCGCCACGACCCGGCGTCGAGATCCGATTTCTGTTCCTCAATGTTGACGATGCTTGAAATTTTCAAGAATAGCCTGCATCAAAACCCATGAAATACGTCGCAGTGAAAGGGCGTTTGGTGTAGTCTATTGTCGCAGACGGCTTCTGACCTCCCTTACGTTGGCGCGTCTAGTAACTTGCTTGTATGATCTGGTATGTAGTGGCACGCCTTTGCTGAATTTGGTGGCCAAACTTTGAATTGAAATCGAGAAACCATTAAATGCTATACTGTTTTCAGGTGAGGCATCTTCATATACCAATGACTCGCCGGACAAATTTACTATAACAGGACGAATGATGTAAAGCTCGCACACGCACCCGCGTTGGCCCCCCCCTAGGCCCTGTGTCCACCCTCTTGCAAAGAGAAATTCGACCCACTCACCCCTTCCCGATTCCCCGCTCCACTCCCCTCCTCCCCGAGCGGGTCGAGAGGCTGGGACAGGGGGACGGGCATGGAAATGCCTGCACGTTGTGCCCTTCATGATCGTGCCATTCTCAAACTGTGATTGAGTAGAGCGGGTAGGATGTCTCCGTAAAGATCATTGCATTCGGTGAGTAGCGCAGTGATTTCTTCCAGGTCGAGCTCACCATTTTGATCCAAATCATAGACCTTGAAGATGCAGTCTATTTCGTCCCGCGTAACCTGGATTTGTTCTTGTGGTCGCGCAAGCCGGAAGGCTTGCTCCAATTCTTTACGGTCAAGCTGGTGATCCCCGGATACATCGTACAAGCGCAAAAGAAATTTAGCCTGCTCGTGGGGATCATCGGCTCGACTCTTAATTTGGTCTTGCATAGCTTTCAGGCCTAATATGAACTCACGGAACTCAACAGTGCCATCATGATTTGCATCAATAAGATCGAAGAGCGTTGTCGCCACACCTTGAGGTAAGTCGATCATCTTGGCAAACTCAGGAGCCGTAATCGTTCCCGAGTGGTTCTGATCCGCCTGGGTAAACTGTTTGAAGAGCTTGTACAAGGCATGACGAATGTCTGAACATTCAGCCACATCCTGCGCCATCACACCCACATCTTTGAGACCAGCCCGGATGGCCATGCCAAGAAGCCGAGCTTCGTCTATCCAGTGATCTGTGACTGTCACATGCCTCTCTTGCAGTGCTTCGGCCATCGCAACCCGGACCTTAGAAGCATACAGATTAGCGTTGATCTTTTCTTCCCTGCTTGGCCGGTATAGAGGCAGAAACTCGATGGTTGCAGAGTTGTACAGCTGGAAATAGTGTCTGAAGATAATGGGAAATAGTCCATCACCCTGGGTGCACCAAGCAGGATCAAAGTTGCGACTAGGGTACTGGACAACGATGGGCTGTACTGGTGCACCTGACCGGAAAGAGCCGGCCTTGAAGTTGATCAGTGTGTTGCCACTCTTAGTGGTGCCCTCCGGAAAGATTAGCAATGGAAAGTCTTCTCCAGCTTTTCCACGAGCACGAGAATCAATGGCAGCCTGTACCTTATGCCGCGATGCTGGATCAAACCGATTGACAGGGATACCCCGTGTGATGCGCATGTACTCCCCAGCAATGGGCAATCCCAAATTTGATGCCTCTGCCACAAAGCACACGGGCACTCGTGTGGCAATCAAGAACGGGTCAAGGAAGGAAATATGGTTACACACTAAAAGCGATGCATCGGGATGCAGTCTGCCGGTGACTGTGATGTGGTGGTAGCCTAGGCAGAACAACAGCACCCGGGCAAAGAATGGGGCAGCCACCTCAAGTAATTTTCGACGCCATGGTGCCAATATAGGCGGATTGACTGTCCTTAGCCCATCTTCTAGAGTACGGTTGAGACCAATGTTGACCGGAATCAGCACCAAAAGGTACAATGCGATAACTGTAATAAGAGTTGCTCCCATCCGCAAAAGTGCTAGAGGAGACAGTACTATAGCCTTGGTCAGCTCATACGGATGATGCCAAGGTAAACCAGTCTGTACGAACGGTTGAATCTTAGGACCTACTTGGTCAGGCCAAACTGCAGATGAGCGCAACAGAGGCTTAGCCGATGGCACTGATCCCGAAATGGCGGAACGCTTGAGTCGTTCCTCTCGAAGCGACTGGGACCTTCGGAGCAAAGCGGCCATCGTGATCTTTATCTTCGATGTCTCTAGCGGATAGAATCCAAAAAGCTAAATCCTCCGAGTCGGTGCACTGACAGCCCAATTAGTAGCACAGCATGCATCATTTGGGACAGGAACTTAAGAATCTTAAAACGCAGGGCATCTACGCATTCTCCAGACCTTCGTGGTGTTGACTGATTCGTCCCTCTGGAAGATGTAGCAGCAGTGGGAAGGATCCTACTCCCACCCGACACGGGTGTTTGTGGTAAAGCTCTGGTATGGATGAATAATGATTACTTGTCTCCTATGGAAATAGGGAACCAAGATGATCACCCGCCTTAGTGGGAGACCATTGGGGATGAGTTACATTTTGCACTTCGATACCTCAAATCCATCCCTGTGTAACCGGGCAATCCCGCTTAGGAGGTATAGCCCTTCAGAGCGCGAATCGAGCTAGCTAGCGTACGTGCCATACTATGAGGCGGTCAGGAATTTTTTGTGGCCAGAATACAGAAACAGATTCTGTGTAGATTCGTCGTTTAACACAGCCCCGACGGAAAGGGGGGGGGCTGGGTGGGGTGGGGTATCCAGTTCTGTCTCTGCCTGGGGGTGGCACCGAAGTGCGCGTCCAGTAGACGGGGCCTTGGGGGGGGTGGCGGCGCGGAATTGTTAACCCCTCACCTAAAGCACCCTGGGCTGCCGGCCACTTGATAGAGTGCCGCTGGGCGACTGGGCCGCGTGGTGGAGGGTGGGGTTTGTTTTCTATTTGCCATCATTTGATCCTCGAGCTATTTCTGGCCTTCTCATCAAGACAGAGTATAAAGGTTTAGCTCCAAACCATCTGTGAACATCTTGAGAAGGGATGAAGGTTCGATTTCGGCACCCATGGGCGGGAGAAAATTTTAGACGCAAGAGAGCATAGTTAGTTCGAGGAGCCTGCAAGGACAATGTTTTACTTTATTGAACTGGATCACGATGTGCTACTGCACTCCCAGTTCTTTGACAAAGATATCAAACAACACGTAAAGAATATTTTACTTCAAGAGGTAGAGAACCAAAAGCTTCCTCGATATGGGTGGTGCGTCATGGTCACCAACATTAAGTCGATCGACAAGGGCCGGATACAAGAGGGAACTGGTATGGTTACCTTCAAGGTATCGTATCAGGCTGTCATTTACAGACCCATTGAAGATGAAGTCATTGATGCTACTGTAGGACTTGTGAATCAACACGGTGTGTGGATCGATGTGGGACCAATCAGGTGCATTGTCAGTAAGTTGCACCTGCCTCCTGAGTTTGTATATGATCCCCACGGATCCGCTGGCCAACCGTGCTACAAAAGCGAAAAGAGTGAAGGGGGAATGGAAGTTATTACCACCGGTACAGATGTCCGTGTTCGCATGTTTGGAACGCGAGTAACTGACTTCTCCGCTGTGTGCACCATGAAGGAAGAGTATCTGGGTATCTATAAAACGTAAGTCATAGTCTTCCGATGGCTATAGAATGAAATACATACAGTAATTACAAATAGGAACAACTACCAGTGGGATCAACTATGTTCTCGCGTCCGTCACTTCGGTTTTTCTGTTTCTTGTTCATGTATCCAGCATGACGACAATCATCAAACACGGTCTCTTGGCGGGACCCGTATATCCTGTTTTGGACCACAGACCTCAACAGACCGTATTGACGTGTCTTCATCCTTTGGAACTCAAGCAGGTCCCGTCTCAGGTTCACAATCGGTCGCGGCGCGCCGAGCATAATCAGTGGATGTTGAACATATGCAAGGGACCAGCGGCTAACAATTGAAGTCCCGTTCCAGGCCTAAATGGAGGCTCCCCGAGTGGTCGCGTCCCCGACTGCTGGCGACCGACAAAAGATTACACTTTTGGACGGCCCGTGCCCATTGGCACTCTTTAGACCTTACCCACGAAGCACCCGTGTTTGTCTTTTTTGGTTTCAGTCAATGTATGAGTCAATGAATGGTTGGTATACTAATGACTGCCCCAGGAAGGAAAGCCTGGCATTGGGAACGGAAAATTTTTATTCGGTAAGGACAACTTGCTGGGGATAAGGAGAGAGAAAAATTTGTTGGGGATAACGAGGGAGAAAAATTCGTTGGGCTTGAAAGGATAAGAAAGTGTGGTTCCAAGGGCTTATGAGTGCGCGCTCCCCTACTGAATCTACGTCATGATAAGTGTGGCAGTTTACTGGCACGGTCGTCTTCGTAGACTTAGGAATCCTTCCGTATTTGGGAAAAAACAGTCATACATCCTAGCATTTGGGCCAGGAATGAGATTCTTTTCGGGGTATACGCAGAAGGGGGTTGGTTGGTCGTGCGTGGTGGGCAAAGCTAAGCACTGGCATGCAATGGAATTCATGGCATTCAGGGCTCGTAAGGTAGAAAGAGCGCGGTGATCAAGCTGAGACTAAGAAATGATTTGTGGCCAGCCATAGTTGATCGTATTAAGTTCTGCGCATTTGTACAACTGTGTGGTCATTACAGAATCACACAGAATAACCTGAGATATTTCAAGGGAAGTAGTGTCGCCTATTGTATCGTTGAGAGCGACCGCCATGAACCACCACAATCACCACCACAGCCATGCGACTGGCATGCACAGCCACCACGCCCATGCCCATGCAACCGCCATGCACCATCACCATGGGAGTACCCTTCACCATCGTCGTAATGGCTACTATTCTCAGCAAACTGACGTCCGTTTGTGCGTGCAAATTTTGAACACTATGCTTATCGGGAACATACCACCTGCAAATTACGACAATGCAAAAGTAACACAAACCATATTAGAGAGTCGGCCCACCTCGGCGAAAATCACTCCGCTTTGGAACCTTGAAGGAACCTTTGCTAAAGTGTTTCCGAAGGACATGTTGGATAGCCTGGTTTCCCCGTTGTTCTATTCATACATGATTGACGGCTTGAATGTCCATCTGAGTGCGTTTTACCAATATCATGATCAGATCAGAATCTATAAGACAGGGCGACTCCTTCCTTTGATTCTAAGCTGTGGCCTCTTTTTGCCTTGTGTTTATGGTGTGGGCGTTAAAATGGACAACACAGTGCTGGTAATGCGAAGCGCTATCTTTGCCTATTTGAACGCTATCAATAATTTCTTAGCCCCTGTGGGTGTCAAGGTCACGTTGACGTTTGTTGAAGTTCCTGAATCTGAAGTGGACAAGTTAGACAGTGTTCGCAAACTGATGAAGAACGGTGAGAAGAATATCACTCACCACCTAGTCCTCGAACTCGTCCAACCAACTAGTGACCCCGTAAGTGTTCACACGTTCTCCGATCAAGCTATAATGCAGATGCAGATCACAGAAATGGAGCGGCTGATGGTATACGACATGCGGATGAATCCAGCACAGCTGCTCGTATTGCAACAGACGATGGCTTCTATGAGGAACCGAGCACTTGCAGTATCTCCAAACGCAGGGACTTCCGCGAATGTAACAGTGCCTGGCACAAACACCGGACAGATGCAACCGCAACCGAGTAGCCTTCCTTCATACACAGCACAGGCACAGCCTCAACTGATTGACGTCCCACCCCCATATATGGGACCAAATGCCTCGAATGCTGCGGACGCTACACCACCGGAAGCTAAAGGCAAATGAAATGCCAACGCACGCAACATAATATATTCGTTTGTTTAAGCATGTGAAATTTAGGTTGGAATTGAACTCAGGCAGTCAGGGTCGGGCATCATCGGTGACGAGTGAAGGTGGGGTGGCCGCATCCGGGCCATCGTCTCAGCACCAGAGACCCCCCCCCCGGGGGGGGCGGCGGTTCAAAATGGTTCAGCTTAGTAGTGGTGAGATCCCTAAGCCGTGGTCTCCTTGGTAAAGCGACAGGATTGGGGAGAATTGACTCGCCATTGTTATAAATTAGGCCAGCGTTCAGCCGTGGTGGGGGGCTCCACTTGCATTTCTATTGCCAGTATTACCACAAAAATCGTGCGTTCCCCTAGTTGTCCAACAAATTTACATATAGTTCAGGGAAACAAAGTGTCGTTTATCAGATCGTAAGGGAAGAAATACCGTCCTGTGCAACTGTCAAGGGTTTCCGCCCGGCCTTATGTAATACAGGCTTGCATATACACAGGTTGACGTTAGCCTCATGGACAGCCTTCCACATCCTTCTGCCCCACACTGGGCACGTCTATCACTGCTTGCTGATTACCGTGTTCAGTTCGGTCTCCCTCTTGAAGTGTGGGGTTAGGGTTA
>PDIP01000089.1:5948-16835 GCA_002811645.1 Corallochytrium limacisporum
TGTTTCCCGCCACAGCGGTCGGGATTCGAATGAATGTGATTTGAATAGATTCGGCCTAATATTATGAGACAGAGGGTGGTATGCTGGTACCGTGGTACAAACGAGGGCGTAGGTGAACACAGTACGGAGGAATTGGGCACCGGAATTTTCATTGTTCCAACTGGTGCGATGGACAACATTTTGCAAGGGTCTGTGCACTGGTGTCGTTAGTTCTAATGCTAACTCCGTCTGGTGCTAACTCCGCCGACTGCTAACTCCACCGACTACTAATTCCACCGACTGCTAACTCCACCACCCATGACCAGCACGAGCACTCAATAACAACAATCTGTGATGGATTCTGCAAATCCTTCGCCACTCTGTTATCTCGTATCTTCCTCCATCATCCTCCATCGATGGACGGGGTTGGGGGTTCGCGTTGTCTTTCAGATCTTTTTTTTAGACCTTCGCGTACATTACCTTCTTAAGCCGGGTGGCCCTATCCACCAAGTACGAGAAGTTTCTACGGGTCTTGGGGGCGGAGCAGGGAGTTTCTGTTGGTCTTCGGTCCAAAACGCCCAGTTTGTGGGTGATGCACGGACAGCATAGTGAACGTGATGGTCAACATCTGTGCGCAGAAGGTATCCTGGGTTGGCAACGCAACCGATGCATTTCCTTTTTAGGGTGAGTGATTGGTGAACAGGCCAGCATCGCGATTTTGAACTCAATATGCCGAGTTATATGCCATCTGGTACTTGTTCTCCCTGGATATCTCCCTAAACTGCGTCGACCACGGTGTAGGCGACGCAACAGGACCGTCCTTACCGATACCGGATCGTTGACAGTCATATTGGATGTTCGGGGTTAGAATGTTAGTGAATCTGATACTAATTGTTCAAGCCAGGCATTCATGAAGCCAAGCACGATAAACATTCAACTGCTCTATTACACTTCTCGAGTGTGATGCGGTGTTAAAACCTCATTGCCCCCGCATCCCCGGAAACCAGTGTCGATCGGGACGCTCAGCCGTTGCAAAGCTTTCCTACCAAAACAGCGGTGCATCCTGAAGCGCCCCCATCACAATTTCTTTTTCAAGCCATCCTTGTTTTTCCCAATATGGGATTCAGAGTGAAAATAGAAGTTGAAACTTACAGTGTATCACATGCGACAGCACGACAATCATTGCCCGTAATCGACTAATGTTCCTTGTGGTGATATTGAACGGAGCCGTTGCCATTGGTACATGGAGACTAGTTGAACTCCGTTTCGGGCAGTGTGCGGTTGCTGTCGGTTTTCCTCGTGGTTTGGCTGGTGGCTATGTCTCTACGCAGGCTCATATTTGTCACGTCAGGGGCCCCAAAGTGCTCGCAACTTTTGCAAGGTTTCGTCATTTTCTTTAGTTCACTCATTGCCCCGCTCGAGCAGCAACCCAATTATACCAGTCTAACCTAGCCCTCCCACATTCCTTCGCATGAAAGTGGCACGGATTTGGTTGGCTCGAGCTGGTCTCGCTGCGCTGAGTTTGGGTATATTGCTCTCGACAGAAAAATCTTGCAACCAGCTGCTCTCCAAGCCCCTTGCGGGGTGGGGGAGGGTCCGAGAGCGCCGAGGGGGGTAGGGGGAGAGATCGTCTAAGAGAATGCGGGTTTGTGGCCAGTGCGTTCACATATCTGGATCATATATATCTTCACTCTGCATCGGATTGTTATGCCTTGTCCTGACGCTTACGCAGGCCCTTACTATTTTCATTTTGGTGTCTTTTAAACCAGTGGTCGTCTCAGGCCGGTATCACATGAACTTGTCCTTTCCAGTTGACTTGAGCCAGCTTGAAGCTACCTGTAAGTGGTACTAGCATGTTGTCCGCCGTGCGGCTATCAGTACATTTTTGCGTGCAAGTGGACACACCACTTCGTACAATCACCCTCTGATTCTGCTCAGAGTACTTCTGAATGGCAGTTCACGCTGTGCTCTTCTTGACTGTTCCTAGCTTCGTCACTGATAGGACGGGACGCGTGTTGCACGTCTCTCCCGAAGTGTTACATAGTACTTGGCAGAGGTTTCAACTTGCCCACACTCCACATGTACTGTTCGGTAGTCAGAAGAGCACCGCATGTGAGGAATTTTTGTAACTGCTCTTCAATCAAATGCCTAAGATGTGACCTCAATCCAATAGAGAGGCACGGCCTGGAGCCATTCCATTTCAAACAGTCCCATCTTATATGCCAGCAGACGAGGGAAGGCCAAAGCGAGACTGTGTACCGAGGCCAGCAATTGGGGCTAAAATCATAGTCTACAATCCCTTCCCGCCTAGTACTTTGGATTCTCAATATACCTCCAGCCAGTGACCGCATACTGCCAGAATTTCAATACTGGCCCATTGCCCATAGCCAATATTAGTGGGGAGGGGAGTACCCTGCTCTCTATCGGTGGGTCACGGCGGATCCCCGCGTGGCCAGGGGCCGGGAGAGGACGGCGGTGTGGCTCGCCATAGTTACTTGTTCTCCCGTTCGAGAAACTGCTGCCAGAGGACAATGGCAGATAATGTATTTCGGAATCTTAACTTTTTCATTACCAAATGACACTATCTTGGTGAGCACGATACAGACATAATAATATGGAGAATTCAATAGCAGAGCTCCTGAAAGGGAGTCGCAAACGGGATCCCAGGTCACTTATTCGAAAATTTCACCAGAATTTACGAAATTTCCAGTGGTCTTCGGACGAAGTGCAGAACATTTTGAAGCACAGTCATGAGTTGGTTTGTTCAGGAGCAGGAACTATCCAAAACCTAATTCTTGGTTGTTCTATGCTGGACATTCTGTTCACCAGGATTGCCCGGGAAGAAGTCCTGAGAAACGGGGAAGACCTAGTGCGCTCCAAGGATTTGCTGTCAGAAATCATAACCAACGTTTGTAAAGGCATTAGCAATGCTCATACAGTCAGCTCTGATGAAGTGCCAAACGGGCAAGATGAGGACGGCCATCCGACTCCCCGCATGGCCAAACTATGCACAATCGAATGTATCACAGCAATGTTGGCATGTATCGCGGTGCATGTAGGCCTGAAGTCGATGATCACGCCCATTTCAAGAAGTCAGATTGTTAAGACATGCATGAATTGTCTAGAGTACGGGGATAGTGATCATAATGGATGGATAGCAATCCTTCAACTTTCGGGTGTGGCGATACAAGTGTTCCGAAAGGAAACTTCGCATCTCTCAGATACTGTTCGGAAGGCTAGGCTGAAGGCAGTCGGGCACAATCCGAAATTGGATGCGGCGTTGCTGAATGTGCTTGGCATAGTAAGCGCAGGTGCCCTTACCAAGGATGCCGGCAAACCCAGTACCCTCTTCGAAAACGGGGCAGGTCTTTACGGTACAATCATTGGCTCTATAGTAGGAGAGTCGCTTACCTCTGAGGTTGTTTTTGATGAATGGAATCTTACAGTACCCATATCGCCGGTCCGGACTCGGAAGGATGCGGTTTCGTTGATAGAGGCCCTGGAGCGAGTACGCTCCTACATCACAGTGGTCTTGAAGCACAACCCAATGTCAGGAACCATTTCAGTCCAGCCCATTGTCAAAACAGCGCTCGATGCCATTACGTTTCGAGTAAGCCAGGAAAATGTGGTTTCTGATGCGCAGAAACTAGTGTGCGAAAAGATGCAGTGCTCCGCTCTGCAAATTCTCAAGAGCTTGGTGGAGGTCCTAGGGCATGACTTCTCCCCAATGATTAGTCAAGTAGTCGTGCCCGTGACTCGTTTGCTTCAGTCGAGTGTGGAAAGCAATAGGAATCCAGCAATTGTAGACAAATGTTATCGGTTCCTTTCTTCGTCTGTCTCTACCTATGGTGGCATCTTTAGCGATGCTGTAGCGGATGTCATCATTTCAAGTACAACACAAGTATTGCTCTTGAACATGGAAGGGACGAGTGTAGAACAATCGGAATCACCAGGGAAGCGTCGGAAATTGGATACCAGAGCAACCCGGGTGGATGTAAGGGGAGGCTCTACGCCTCTTGAGTTCATGGCTCAACTCTCTCTACTTGAGTTCTTGAAGGTTTTTATTGGATACGAGTCTCGAGAGAAGTTTGTACGAAGCCAACGGAGTCTAGTCACTTTGGTTGCCGCTAGTACTGTCGCAGACTTGAATGCAGTGCAAATCGCACGCGATGTGCAGGTTGAAACGACAATTGCGAAGATGCAAGTTTTGAAGACGGCCCTTGCAGAAATTGGTCATGTGGATGCTTTGTCTGCTCTCTTCGCGGTCAAGCAATGTCGATCTCCTATCCTCAGGCGGCAAGCTACTGCTCTTCTTGCTGTCGTTCGTGAATCTGCACCGGTCCGACTTCCTCCTTGGCATTTCAACCCGAATCGTTTTGACCCATTCCGTGATCTGACCCAGACCATCATGGCGAAACAAACTGGAGATACGGCTGACGTAGTGGATGATGAAGGTGAACAAGAGGAAATAGCCGTGCGTGGTCATGCGTCGCCCGCACATGCCAGCGAGGACGCTGTGGAAGCTGATAGTGCTGAGCGAAAGGTTCGCAGACAAGCACAGACGGGTTTGCAGAGGGAGGCACCCATGCTATCAGAACCTGTACAGCCTGCTCCGCAGAGTAAATTCCATGAAAAGATCTTGAATCCGGTAGCCGCTCAATCGGAGGCAAACCAACTCGGTCCTCTGGTCAGTGAGACGAACGATGTGGATGATGCTGTGCGGGCACCAGTATCACCGGTTCAGGATGCTAGCGACAGCGATTCTGAAGAACTTCCAGAGTTCAATGATTTGGCACCACCTGATGAGGACTAAGGTGTAAAGAAGTCATCAGTGCGAATAAAGAAAATCTACATATTCTATTGTTGTCACACCGATGTGACCCCGCTGTTCAATAATCAAAACAGGTCTCGCAAAGATCCCTCGGTGATTGGCAGAGTAATGTGAGAATCCCGAACTGCATCGTGGAATACACTCAGATGCACACTTTCCATTCTGCCATCCTTGAAGCCATTCTCTGTGCCAAAGTTTTTCCAGTAGCGTGGATGTTGACCAGAGCAGATTTGGATGCGGATTCGCTCCCCCTTCCTGAAGCGCACGGCAGTTGGCCACATCTTGAATTCTACTGCGTACTCGTCTGGATGCCCGGGCGTCTTGCGTCGGCTCTCCGGAGTAAGTCGCACATATCCGTCACCAATGTTTCTAGATGTTTTCATACGCTTAGAAACCACACATAAACGGGCGACAAAGTCAACATGTTCGAGACTAGAGGTGACCCACATCTTGACGGGGATGGCACCAATGACTTCAATATCCCTCTTCAGCTGCGGTGTTGTGAAGGTAACCACATCTGCTCGCTTCTCGAAATTGGTTTGCTTCTTGGTACCTGCACTGCGAGGGTGGAAAATGGCACCGCCTGATTGCGGAGTAGGGTTTGTTGGGTCATACAGATATCGTGTTGGTTCCACATCGTGTTCTTTGGATTGCTCTATACTAAGCTGACCTCCCCGTTGCAGGTAAAGTATGCTGTCCGTTGATGGAGGTGGGAATGTTTCGAAGTTCTTCCATTCTTTGCTCCCCTGTATTTGCAGCTTCACCCGCTCACTGTCCTTTGGACCCGAGTCCTTGTCACCCTTGAGGACGCGATTAAGCCAGTCAACACCGCTCCGAATGCCATGAACCATGGCCCCGGGGTGGAAGTGATGCCAGTTACCGATGATGATCCAGACATCACGGTCAGCCTCACGCATGAGCTGGTATTCGTCTACCATCTCATTCAAGAAAAAATCGTGCCACCCGGCAACAAGGCAGCTGGGAGCCACACTCTTTACCTTATGACGATAGTCTCGGATCTGCCAGAACTCAGATTCCAGGGGTGTGTCATGCTCATTCTTTAACAATTTTCCCAGATTTGTCTCTGCCCCTGGTCTGCGGGTGACAACTTCATCAATTTGGTCGATGACTGCATCATGTGCGAGAGCAAGCGACTTATCCAAAGGAGGCCCTAATACCTTTATGGGCACGGTCCAGAGGGGTGTGTCGGACCGAAGCCGATATGTGACATGATGCCACGCGAGCGCTAATCCATAGGCTACACCACCGTGTGGACGTAATACATTATAAGGCCGTGAACAGGTGATGATTGGCACCATAGCGTCAATGTCATACATATCTTCACGGTTAGGGAGGCGATCATCTGGCAGCATGGCATATTGCACAATGCCAAGGAAACTAGGCCCCCACGCACCGACTTTGGGGCACAGCTTGAACCAAGCTTGTTCATGAAGCCATTTTAAAGTGTCTTGTCCATCTTCGTGATCTGTCTGCATTGGTTCGAATTCGCCCTCAGAGTCACCGCGCCCTCTGGTATCCTGGCAAACAACATGAAAACCATGGGTAGCCAATAAATAACAGATTGTATCCACATGTGAACGATTATATGGTGTCCGAATTAAAATCGTTGGATACCCGTTGTCTAGAATTTCTTGGCTTCTACTACCATACTTGGTTCCACGTTTGAAACAGTTTTTGCTGTGTTTCTTGAGCGGGTGGTACACATCTGTGGCCAATCCAACGCCGTCCCTCATCCTTACCATCACTTTTTCTTGGCAGAATGCGCTATATTCGGCGCCTTTCATGCCGATTGCCCAGCCCAAAACCCTTCCGATCTGTTTAGCCAACAACATGACTTGCAAATTGGTCGCAAATCAGAGACAGCAAATGCCGTAGTCATGTCGGTACGAACCACTGTTTGTACACCATTCTACTCCACCTGAAACACCACCAAATACTTTTGCGCATTGGGCATATCAAGAGGACACTGTTTCGTGTGGCAGCGAGGATGTGATTGTTGTTCACAAAGTCCGCTTGTCTACAACGCATCTCCGTTGGCACACATCTGTGGCGGAAGGGCAGCAGAGCTACTCTCTGCCGCTGTGCCCACTTTACGGGACCCGCACTTCATTCCACCGCGGTGTACGTTGACACCCCGCCCCCCGGGGGAGCGGGTGGGGTTGTTGCAGGCCAATGTCCCAGTCGATACTCAGCTGGCCCGGGAATCAATTCCCGCTCCGCACACCCACTGTCCTTTCTTTTTTCTTTTTTGTCCTTTCGTTCCAAGAACCTTCCCACCCGCTGGTCAGCCATTTTTCCAGGATCCACGACGCCCCCCGCTTGGTGAGGGGTCGGCTGACAGTCACGCAGGACACAAATTGCCGGTCCGGACACCCCACGGCCCGGTCCGGCAACTACGCGGTAATACCTACGGGGCCACCAGTGACGGCAAGGAGGGGAGAGGGCTTCCTTAGGAAGTTTGCAGCTTGTAACCGCCGCGGCTGCGCACCGTCACAGAGACGGGCGAGTTTCTCTGCAGGCCATATGGAGAGCTAATGACTCGCAGTTGAATAAAAATGGAAAGTCGTAGGTCTCATTTCATGTAATTGAAGGAAAGGAGGCGGGGCGGATACCATTGCTCACAATAAGAAACTATCGAATGCAATTGGCGTGGTGAGGTGCCAGGTTCAGTCTACCAGTATCCACCCGGGCGACATAGGGGTCATTTTCTGTAGTAAGAGTTGTGCCGTGTTGGAAGTCTTGTGATTCAATCGAATATTCCTAAATCAATGAAATATATTGGTGTCCCGTTCCGAAACTCGGTTTTCGCACGGGAACCGCACCCATACTACACACCATGTACCTTTGGTACTGGGTATCCGGCTGTGCAGAGTCAGTGACGACCGAGCAACCCGGCCCCCAACGTAGAGAGTGCGACAGAGGTGGAGGATAGAGTGGCACACACACACTCATATGTGTGTGTAAAAGAGAGGGTGGGGTCCGGACCCAGCATGGAAAAGGCAGACATCCGACAATAGTGGGAGAGACACGCACAAGAGCCCGTTGGTTCAAGGTTAGCCAACAGTATCGCATGTGTATCTCGCCGACGACAAGAACTGCCGCAATTGGTTGTACACATGTGTACCGGCGTACCATCTCATCTATGTACGTTTTCTCAAGGTAACGACACAGGGCACGGTCAACAAGCCATATACCGAAGAGGGATTCAGCCGGCACGCACAATCCGTGCAAATCAAGACCTTCCTCTTTGGTACAATACCACGCCAACGATTTAAAGCGATTTGCATATTGGAAGTACAGTCTGCGTTCAAGGTCGAACCTTTACGGCACCACTGCCAAAGTGTTTTGACGAGTTCCTGCTTTCTTGACATCCATCAACCCACAACTGCAAACAGCCCGTGTATGTCTGCATGTGCTGTTGTCTGTGATTGATTCCATCCAACGAACGGAAACAATCAGTTTTACATTTTATGACCCCCGTGCCCACCGTGTGGTGTACGAGAAGTACACAGACTGTCTCCACAGAACAAGTGGAATACTGCAACGCCATATCATGTCAGAGTAATAAGCAACAGTTCCATGGCATCATCCGAGTGACCTTTGTTCTTGCCACATGGATGCGGTGATCCAGGGTTCTCCCAAGCTGTGAGGAAGGATACCAGGATGTCGAACGTGAATGAATGCCATCAAAACCCAGCATGACATATTTTTCACAGGACGAATTACATGATCGCATTCACCTACCATGAATGATTGGCGCCCTTCTTGAGCAACCAGCAAGACTCTCGTCAGTCTAGGGCCTGCCTTCTTCCCATTGCTCCTTCCAAAGGGGCAGCGAGGTGGCCCCAGCCGATTCATCTCGTATTGCAATGAATTGATGATTGCGAAACTAAGGAAAGCAAGCCGGCACAGGTCGTGATCATCGTTCTCGTGGTGTGTTGCTTCGCTGCAGGTGCAACTGCTACCAATACTCAACGATGAAATCAAGAAACGTTCAAGGGAAGAAAGCTTGAGCAGTGGAGCAGAATAACGAAAGATGCTCTTTGATGTCAGAGTGTCAAGGTGCCTCAGGGGGGCCGCACTGCTTTTCGCATAAGACTTGACACTTTGGGTAAGTCTTACTGCCATTCTACAAACAGTTACAGTTGTGCTATGCACAAGTTTCACCAGTACAGGCAATCGGTTCCACCATCACTTTTTCTGTGACGGGTGGTGTCCTCCCTTTCTACCATGCACAAAGTACCGGAAACAATTCTACAAAACCTTCCAAAGTAGCAAGCGCTCGAATGCAGACCTCACGAAAGTTCCTTAAAAGCAGCATGGATTCGTACACAAAGGAGGAAGGGTTCGGCGAACATTCGGACGAGAGCTAAGCATAGAAAGGAGTGTCGGGAATTTTGCAACTCACAAATGGCGTCCTCTGCCGGTCTAATTCTCGAAAGAAGAAGGTAGGGGATGCGGGGCGGGGGTATATCCTGCAATCAGGACCGACGATGGAAGGAAAATTGCTGTGAAACGATGGCAGCTTTTGAGTTCCGAGTCGGAAAGCAGGTTCCTCACAGCACGGTCTAACATTAGCACCCCCCGCAGCCACTCTTCCCAGTACTCTCAGAACTTTCATCCTATTTTTGCATCGCCTGGTATTGCGCGGAGGATGCCAGGGTCACACAAACCACTTGTTTCCAGGCAGTTCCGCGGTATCGCTATGGTTTTTAATGTAGCGGAATTTCTCGTAAGGGGTTGCGGGCACTTATACATGGAATACGTGGCGGGATGGCGGTAAAGCTTTGGTGACATCTAAAAACATGTCGTCCTTGATACTACCCATACGTTATGTTGGTATTCTCTGACTGCTTCAGGTCTCTCCATCCTCCTGGGAAGCACAACAAGATGAAGCAGCCTTGTTCTTTGTCTGTTGTTGTAAATGGTCATTGAAATCTTCTGCCGCCCTCACAGTTTCAGAAGCATGTTTGTTGACGTCTTATTGGGTGATCAACCCTTAGTCAGTCGCAATCTGTGAGAAAGAGTTGTCTTTCAGCTCCGATTTCGATGACTTGGAGCTGTCTCGACCCGCCGTACGACAGCGTAGGCATTTGTTTTGACGCACGATTGGTGTTTGCGAAGGAGCAAGCTCACCGCTGTGTTTGTTCCACGCCCACGTACATATTTCTGGTGCTTCAAACCCGTTCTCTGGCAAAAGAATTGCCGTTGGCTGCCGTCCACAGTAAATCATAGTAATGCCGGCATAAACCGTACATGCAGACGGAATGCCAACACTGTGTGGCTGCAACGAATTGGAATCCGATCTGCATGGTGGTGTTCTGAAATCGAACGGTACATCCGAATTTGCGTCTCCTATCGTACACCTCAATCTACTCAGACCATATCGACTTGCGTGTATCTTTCCAATGCGGCCCATCCGTGGTTTGAGGGTTTGAACAATTTGATCTAGTTCATGTTGCTCCCACACATTACATGAACTTTTGTGCTGCATTAACTGACTCTTGGCCAGGCAAAACCTCAGGCTTCGATCACCAACTGCACAGCTTAGGTTTCGGTCCACATCGGATACCGGTGATGCGATGTGTGTGTGCATTACTACTGACTCCAAACTGAAGGACCGGTTGTCAAGAGTAGGAACAACACGTTTGACCGTGTGATGTGTGGGACAGAGACATTTGCCACCGGGCCCACAGATGAGCTAACAATTAGGCTGGTGTTCGCCCAAATGCCTTCCTGTCCTTTCGTTCTCTTTTGTACTATTACCTCCCTTCCTTCACTTGGCCAATGGAGAACACACGGCACCACGGGAGGTGTAAGCAGTGAAAGCACTGAAAATGCTGGCTTACCCGATGGTCTGTCCAAGTAACGCGGGAAGTTGTCGTAGGAAGGGGAGAGGAAAGACACGAGACGGAGGAGATCCCGTGGCAGGCTCTGGAAGGCGCAAGCAGCGCAGAACGGTTAGAACGGTTGGGAGGGAGCAGGAAGGCCCCCCCCCAAGCGCCGAGGGTGGCAATTTTCTTTTTTTAGACGGGGCCCGTTGGGGGCCTGGTGGG
>PDIP01000089.1:17056-32652 GCA_002811645.1 Corallochytrium limacisporum
GGGGAGAGGAGAGAAAGCAAGGGGAGAAGGGGGGTCCCTCCCGCCGGGGAAAAAGAGAGGCCCGGCCCCCCCCCGCCCGGGGAGGGGGGAAGGAGGGCGGGAAATGAAGGAGTGTTTCCTTCTTCCCCTCGCGGGAGCAAAGGGGAAAGGCGTGAAGACTATCTCCCTCATGAATTGCGCTTCCAATAGAGGAGAAAGCGCCTACCAGGCAGAAGGCTGCTGGTGATATTCTTCCAAGGTGCAGCTTCGGGTATAAAGACATTTCTTGCTCCTGAATTGATGACATGATGTGGATCAAGTTTGAACCCTAGGCGTTTGCCGAGTGCTCTGTGCGATATATTGTGATGTCCTGCTCCACCATACAACCTCTTCCGATCATGAATAGCGAATCCCTGGACAAGATTCGTCAGGCTGCCATCCATCGGCTACAGAAGCCTTCTACAGATCTCAATTCCCCTAAACAGAGTCGATGCACTTCGAAGAGAATCCAGGAGTACCGCTCTGATGTGCTTCGCCGAAGGAACCTCATGGTTCTCCAGCACTGCTCTGAGTAAGGGAGCTGCTTTCTATCATCCATCGTTCGTCATCCATCATCCATCATGCACACGTGTTTTCAATAGAATCTCCATAGTCCGATCCTGCATAGGTCTACCTTTAGGCTCACTACTCGCCGTGTCAACGAACAGACAACTCGCATTGATCAGATCCAAGATGATCTGATCGTTCAATATTACTCTATCAAGCCAGTTCTCTTCCGCATGCACGTCATCCAGGATGATATGGTCACTAGTAGTATTGCACTCAGAGAGAAGCACAAGAAGGATGCTACCAGCCCTTTGATATCCAATGTGTGTCCCAAGGGATGCTTCTATTCATAACGCCATTGCTGTGAAAACAATTCAAATCGTCATTGCCGTTGAGTTGAGACAGTCATGCATTGCTTGCGTAAATGGGATAGCTCGGTACCCGGCAAAGCATATTGCGTAAAGAGGTTTGATCAACTGAGCTAGGCATTGTGAATTCCATTTCGCTTCTGGCATTCTGAATTAACCAGTGTTGTGTGCTCAGTTTTAGGGGGGGAGAGCAGACGCAGCGACGAAACACTTCGGATGTCTGAGCTATGAATCATGTCGAGGGAGGCTCAATCGTATCTTTCTCATCATCGACATGCTCAACAGTTCATTAGGCGTGATCGCAGTTTGTCTCCTTCAATATAAGAGTCTCTCAACATCTGAGCATATGTGATAAGTGCGTGAATGGACATACATGTACCGTCATGAAAACACTCATCGGACGTGTTTCTTGTCAACCCAACGACTTCCCACTTTACCAAGATGGGTCGTTCGTGTGCCTGCGAACGTGTTTGCGTTGCGGCCATTTCATCAATACCCTTGAAACTGAGGAAGTCGAACTACAGCATTGGCCACTGCATATTGCGCTACGTCAAACTGCACACACGGCAGGCAAGACGATCTTCTGACGATCCGGAAGCTGACAGCGTCCCTACATTGTGAGAAGATCTTCCCCCCCCCCACACCCCCAAAAGCTACCCATATCATAATTACACTTCTTGGCTTTGTGGGCTCAATGGGCACGGAAGTCCTACTGTTTGAACGGATGTCTGATCAGTTAAGTCTGTGCACTGACCGTTCTGAATAGATTGAGTTGACCCTCACTGGCTGCCGGTTGTCAAAGCAGTACGCGTCAGGACCGACGCAAATCATTCTTCTATAATCTCTCGGCTTTGTTTGTCAGAAATTAGAGTCTTGAAGGATCTTCTACGTCCGGCAGTAGTAAACATTCACGCGACCGCGAGTGGTAAGAATGATTAATTGGCGGAACGAGGTCGCAACATATTTAAGGGTCTATTATGCAGACTGCGGTAAAGGTTTTCCGACTCGTCGAACAAAAATGTTCGCTCTCCTGACCAGATGCGCCCCACGTTGTAGTCAAAACAAATGGTTTGTTTTTCTGTTTTGGCTGTTGGGACTGTTTGGTGGGTGCAGGACGGTAAGGTGGTATCAGCTGCTTTGCGTCAATGTGAGGCAACTATTGGAGGGCAGCCACACGGCCGGGCCATAATCACTCGCAGCCACGTTCACACATTTCTGTGTATGATCATCATTCAACGTCTGTAAATAAGCTTCGCTCCGACAAACAACGAGTCATCCACTGTGGTGTCATAACGATGTTCAGCCGGCACTGTTGTGCCCCTAGTCAACTACTGATGTGCATCATAGACGCGTAAACGTCCAGTTCACTGGATAATGCCTGATACTGTTGTACACAAATTTACGAAGAGATAAGCAGTGTTGTACCGCTGGGATGTTCGACCAATTCTTTTCTACTATGTTGATGCATTACAAGATCTATGTATACAGGAATGTGTCATCTATTCTATATAGCCGCGGTGGAAGGGAAGCATACGTTTCTCGGCCTTAGCGGAGTGCAAGCACTCACCAGAAGCATTCCCGTAGCTTGCCGATCGATGTCCACCTCGTACCTAATCCCGTGAACGGAGGAGTAACATGAAGCGTCCTGGACAGGCCTCCTGGGCTTGCCCCTAAGTACCAACGGAGAGAAACATGAGTGTATATTCACCACACCGGACTCGGCTCCCGTGGAATTGGCAGCCTTTACCCACATTCCGTGCTGTACCGACCCTAGTTCACATATATACACACATACCGATCCACAATTTTGCGTTCCATTTCACTGTTTGATATACCTACGTTTTTAAATACGTCTTGCCCGGAAACCCCCAACGGAGACGGACTGCGTGGTAGCTCCCGGATCACTGTGAATCCAATAGGGACGACTGTTTGGATGCAACCCAGCGTGAGGCACGATTATGAGTAATACTCTTGCTTGTGCTATGGTATTAACGAATAAAAGATACATAAGAAAGAATTTCAGCAGATCCACGATTCTCTGAGCAACAAACTAAAGTACCGCCCGCTGCCGAAGATTGCCATTCATAGATATGTGGCGCAGTTCTTTGTTTGCAACTGGTCTGTTGGCCACGACCGCAGGAATGATGCTGCTAGTCGATCCTGAACAGGTTCGAACAATGGTCAATGACTTTGCTATTCAAAATGGCTTCGAACCCCTACAGCCCCAATTCTTTTATGACCGCACAGCAGGAGGCCTGTCCATCGCCATTGGCCTGATCTACTTCAAGGCCTATTTGGAGAACAATCGATGGTGGGCGGAAACGTCTCTGCTCGGTCGCGGTGTTGTCATTGGTGCATCAGTTTATGGATATTTTGCAACGGGAAGTCCCTTGTTTCTCACAACACCACTGATAGAACTGCCCTGCTATATCTGGACTGCATTGGGACTCTACT
The DNA here is from genome assembly GCA_002811645.1 of Corallochytrium limacisporum. NCBI lineage: Eukaryota > Corallochytrium > Corallochytrium limacisporum. The sequence goes on from PDIP01000089.1 coordinate 20,404, forward strand.
TCTATCCGTGATGAGTGGCCCAATTGTAACGGATCAAGATCGTTGTATTTCTAGTAGTATACATGAATAGAATAGATACCTGTAGTATTTTTGTTCAGTACGCATATACTCTTTACGGGAATTGCTTGATCTACTAAGGTGCGCTCAGCTGTTTCAGCGCCACTTCGGCATCTGTCTGCTGTTTCGTACGTTTGAAGCGTGTCTTGCACGTCGAACAGATCCACCGCGGCTTATCCCGCTGGCAAAAGACGCTGAGGCACACTGGACAGACGTAGGCGACATCACAGACCTCTTCGTGGCAAAAACAGACGGTGCGGTAGTCAATATCGCCCGACCCGTGCTTGAGGACCAAGCCACGAGCTTGCGTACCGACCAGGTACTCACTCATCAGGTACACAAACAAACTGTCAATATCGTTTACATGTCGGAAAGAACCATGTGATAGGTATGCAGCCTGCTGCATGCTCGCATTGCCACGCTTGTTCAGCGCGACACAGCTTACGGGGATATGGTATTTTTGTGCTGCAAAGACGGCATTCATAATACCTAAATGGTCCACAGGCGAGTCCGGCGAGACCTTGAGGACCAGAATGGAGGGTCTTACCTCATCACCCGGATCTAGCCCCTTCAAATAGCGGTTTATGTAGCAAAGTGCCATTCCCAAGGCACTGCCGATGGATCCTTTTGCCTTGGACACACCTACGTCCGGAGGCGGTCCTGAGTCCTCGATACCATTGACTCCGTCTGCATTGGTTTGCATCTTTTCTATCTGTCTTTCACGTTCCTGTTGTGCAAGGCTCCTTTCTAACATAGTGGCTGCCATAGCCCGGAAATTTCGATGTAGTACATCATTCACTGCAGCCAAAACTTCGTATTGTCCTTCAGATACTCCTGATGGTGCCTTACTTATTGACACAAACTTACTTGACCCATCAACTTGCATAGAATCCCTATTCTCTGCCTTCCGGCTGTTGAAACCCGTGCCAGGTCCATCTGGGTATAAGAAACGAGCAACACCTAGCCCACTTCCGATGACAGTGACAACATTCTTGGGATCCATAGCTAGGAAGCTGTTGATAAAGACAATTGTAGTCTCCAAGAATTTTACTATTGGACTATCATATCCCTCCAGGTTCGGTGACTTGCTCATTGACTCCCAATAGAGTGGATTAACATCCACCACAATGCAGAGCAATTCGGATACAGCCGGATCCGCCATGGCTACTAATACAGTTTCTGATGAGATTCAAAGTCTCTTTACATGGCGGGAGTTTTATTGAACACTCGCTACAAGCTTGCTAACACTTCTTCTGCGTTTCTTATTCATGGCTACGTAATGTTTACATACCATTTACAGAACGCGTTCCAAAAGGAAGAGACTTGTATTTTCACAGCAGAAGACTATAAACAAAAGACGTCGTCAACTCAACTAGACCACAGCACTGGGTCGCGACAGGAGGTTCCATTTCGTTCTTTCCAGGCGTTTCTGCAGGCTTTTTACCAAAACCCCCAACCGTGCGTTCTGCGGTGGTGGGATTGGGGAGTCTAAATGATTAGCCACAACCAGACTCCCCCTCCGGGGGGAGCAGGGTGGGGGCGGGGAACCGACCTTGCTGCACTTCGGAAGGGTCGTTTGAAAATACGATAGAACAGCCTCCGGATGTGCATTCTAAAGCAGTAGATCCTTTGAAAACCTTTGAGAGAGATGTGGTGGTACATGCTATTTAATCTATGTTAATGAAAAGTTATCTGTTTGTGTTGCAATTGCGGCTGGTCATTGAATGCTTCATTTAAATGACTCTTAGAGGGCTTGCTTGAGCTGCTCCTTCTGCTGTGCGCTCAGGTAGTTAGGGAAGGACACATGGAACTCAACCACCATGTCACCAAAGCCTCCACCACTCTTTTGACTCTTCGGCATACCCTTGCCTGCAATGCGCACTTTGCTACCCGGCTTGACGATGTCCGTCATTCTGACTGTGTGCTGGCCACCGTCCAAGGTAGGCACGTTCAGGCTAAACCCGGTCAGAGCATCCTTCAATCCTATGTTAGCCGTGTACATAATATCATCACCCTCGCGTTTGAACTTATCGTGCGGCTTCTCCTCAACGACAAAGACAATGTCCTGAGGCGGTGCACCAGGTCGCTCGTCACCCACGCCCGGGAAAGTGATTTTCGTACCAGCCTTCCAGCCTGGTTTCACGTTGATTTCGATTATTTTGTCTGCTTTCATGGATGCTCCAGTGGCGTCCAGGATGGTCCGGTTGATCTTCAATTTCTTTACAGTGCCCTTGTACAGGTCTTCCAGGCTGAGAGGCAGCTGCCGCTTAACCTGATCAGGGGTCCGTGCCTTGGCTTGACGAGGCATGCCTCCCATTCCGCCCATGCCTCCAAAGGCGCCACCGGGCATGCCGCCCATTCCGCCCATGCCTCCAAAGCCTCCACCAGGCATGCCACCAGTGCTGCTGGTAAAGCGAGCACCACCTCCGTGCATTCCTCCAAAGATATCTTCACCACCACCACCGAAGAACATACGGAAGATGTCCTCCGGATCGCTGGCAGTGAAGTGGAACGAGCCACCCTGGGGACCACCCGGGCCACCGCCCATGCCTCCTCCGAACGGAGTGCCACCGTCAGTAGCTCCGCCCTTCAGTCCTGCTTCACCGTAACGATCATAGATCTCCTTCTTCTTTGGGTCACTCAGAACCTCAAAAGCCTCACTGATCTGCTGGAACTTCTTTGTAGCTTCCTCACTAGAGTTTTTGTCGGGGTGATATTTCAGCGCCAATTTTCTGTAGGCTTTCTTGATTGCGTTCTGGTCATTCGTGCCAGGCTCTAGGCCCAGAGCTGTGTAGTACTTGTTGTCACGAACCATATTCTGCCTCTTGTTTCCAGGCATGCTATAACTATCTTCTGCTGGTCTCTTACGTGATCTGAATGACATCAGTCATTGTTGCCAATTGTTCTGTTTAAATACCCGAAACACGGTAAGGGGTATATGTTGGGATTGTTTGTCCCCTTTTAATACCCGAACGTGTCTTAATGCTGCATATGCCAACAAAACGGTCACGAGAAGGTGACAAAGCACGGTTGCGCACGCTTACCACGTCCACAGTCTGGCAGAGAGTGTTTGGGGGTTAAGACAGCGGCACTGCCCGCGATCGCTCGCTGTCAGCAGCTGTACCACCCCTCGCGTCCGTATTTCAGAGGCCGATCAACAATTTTACCTCCGTCCGTGGAAAATCTTCACGCGCGGGTCCCCAACGGTGGAAGATTTCCATAGTGAATCTTTGATGAATTTCCCAGACCGATGAACACTTTTTTTACTGTTCGCGTGCATTCTGGAATCTTCGCGAAGAGAGGGTGGATTTCTATGGTGAATATATGGACCGATGGCATCTGATACCTCCTCTGTTCCATATTTCTCCCATCTACGCACTTTTCGCGAATGATATACGGATAATATGTGTATACGAAAAACATACGGTGTGTGATCGCTGAAAAATTCCGAGATGGGAAGTCCTTTATATATGTCATTGGGACAGAAAAACAAATATTTATATACGTACTTCCTTTAAAATGGAATCACTTCTGCAGTGGCCCGCCATAGCAGCAGTGTGTGAGGACGGTGGTTCTTGTAGGCGTGCACACGAGTCACCGTCTCATCCAACGTCCGCAGCACGGCACCATTGACATGCACGACGGGTGGATGGCTATCTATGTATGGGTTTGTTGTCGAGGTTGACAATGATGATTGCTTAGGTGCTGTTGAAGGGTGATCACTGTCATCCTCGAACACCCCACTGTACGGTAACCTGTCTGCATCAGCGCCATCGATGCTCTGTGCCCCTCCAACAATCTCTACTACGTCGTTGACTACATAGCTGACTCCAATTAAGGGCACACTGGCCTGGTTCAAAGCTTGGATGGCTCCACGGCTGAAGCCATATTGTGACGTGGCCAGGATTCCAAGGGTCTTCTCCTTCAACGACAACAAGGATACAGCTCCAGCAAAATCCCGGACATGCATCGGTCCAAGTTTGTTGCCCATGAGCTTACATTGTACTGCCACATTCACTGCTCTAGTTTCATCCACCAAAGCTTCGGTTGCTTGCTTGGGACTGTACAAGCTTCCTATGATATCTAACCCTTTGTCTCCAGCACCACCTGCACGATTCAGGTGGTACCAGTTTGTGCTGCTTAGTCTGCTCAATACAGCCTCCTCAAAAAGAGTTCCGGTGTATGTAAACGCTTTTCCGGCTGCAAGCCAAGGAGCAACCGACATACTGCGTGGCCGTCTTCCCGGCGGACTTTGCTCATTATCTTCGTCCTGCTTCTCGGCAAGCAAACAGCCTCGTTGAGTGATCAGTCGTATGGGACACGCGCAGTCTACATACCTAGTAATGTAAATTGCACCTGTAGGTGTGGTTTGGCCAGCTCACCCTGGGAGTCCCGTGGCACAGGAAATGGGCTCTGTGATGCAGGTGCAATGTGCACACGTAGCACAAACCACCTGAAAGCCAAACAGTTTGAGAACCTTTCGCGCCAGTCGGATCCCCGTGCAGAAGAAAATTAGACTCCCTTTTATCTGCTACCCACGGTATGGAGGGAGAATTGGTTCTAGTCGGTCGCCCGTTGCGGGACCTCGTATAAGGAAGTACTGAGGCTCCCGAGGTGTGCTCACCTGCGACCAGATGGGGGATGGGCAAAAGCCCAGCATAGGAAGTGGGTGGGTCTCACTTCTCAGGGATTCGGGAGTAGCACCAGGCGGAACTGTCCAAGAGCAGCTGTGAAGCTATCTCATACGAGGCACCAATGACTTGCTCACAGCGAAGCCAATGCTCAAGGCGGTATTTTGGTTCCAAATTTGAAAGTGGAGTATCTGTAGCAAGTATGAATCTGCTGATAGTGATAGTAATGAGCATGTGGTCGACAAGCGGGTAGGACACCACACGGGTGTAGTGTCTTCTCGTGCGTAGCGGATCACTGCGAGGCAAACAAAACAAAGTTTGTAAAAATGTGCGGTATATTTCTGTGGGGAAGGTGCTGTCCGCGTGGAAAAGACTGCGCGCTAAAGGCTGACTTCGAGAACAGTGACCTCTGGAAGAGATATGCAGAGAAGTATTCAAAAGAGTTGGACTGGGATCCTTTCAGTGGGCTCTCTGCCGGCATCAGTCCGACTTTTCTGCGGGAAATGCTGCAGCGGCGGGGTCCTGATTACAATGGAAAGGTCTGTAAAACTGTGCAAGGAGGAGGGGTACTCTTTGCAGAGGCCACGGTGTTAGCTCTCCGTGGACCCCTGGCGGAGGCCAAGGAGGGCCAAGCTCTGCCAACACCCCCTTCAACAGAGCAGATTGAGGAGAAAGATGCGGTCAAGGATCTGACTAAACCCCTGAACAATATGCAAATCACTTCAGAACCTCTGGTGGAAGAGAATGAAGACGAAGAGTGGAATGAAAGAATTCCAGAAGACGCGGATGACGACCAAACTCCTAGATCTGTCGGGCCAGCCGTGTCCTTTGAAAACATTGATATTGACATTAACATTCCCAAGCAAATGGAAGATGACATCAAACCCACAGGTGACGTCATGTATCAGCCCAGGGCATTGGATGACAAAGGTTCTTTTTTCATGTGGAATGGTGAGATCTATGATGGCGTTCTCCTACCAGAAGATGATGAAAGCGACACAGACGCCATTGCGCGCGCAATGAGGGCTATAGCCCAGCGCCCGGATGCTGTAGAGGCTGCATTGAGCCGTGTCATTGCTGGTATTCGAGGCCCTTTTGCATTTGTCTTTTACCACGCCGGCAAGGGTCGTTTGTACTACGGTCGGGATGTCCTGGGGAGAAGGTCGCTTTTGCTGGCAGTGCGAAGACCATACGAAGAAGCGCTGGATGCGGCTGCCCGTGAGTTCCAGGACTCCGGCCTAGCCTATGAAATTATGCAGCAACATCAACAGAGTCATGAGGAGCAGATTCGTACACAGGACAAGTACGACAGTCACAGTAGCCTGGAGCTGCCTGATCCTGCCAGTGTGTACGTCAAACAACAGCAGAGGGTACGGGAGCAGCATGAAAAAGAGATCCAGCAATTTAATGAGGCCATTGGCAGAAAGGGGCCACTTCCGCAGCCTGGAGCACCACTGCAGCATTCAACAAGTATGCTGGACACTCGACAGTTGGCTATGCAGGCGCGTTTGAATGCCATCATGGACGCGAATCAGAGTCATCGAGAGTTGGGGTCTGCATATCAGTACATGCCTCACCATCAATACCAGCATGCCCTCAGTATGCACCGCACCTTGTCCACTGGCAACGCAGCAGGATCTGAAAGCATGGAAAATATCAATACCATCACGCTCAGGAGAGACACCACGGCGCCTGCAGATGTCGGTGCCACGGCCACCCATGAGCAGTCACATTACATGTTTGATGCTCTGGAGGAAGCAAGACGGGCATCGTTGAAAAAGGATGTGGAGGAAGTATTGGGTTTGACTCAGGATGAACCGGATGACCAGGATCGCAAGTCCAACCACGGAGGCGATAGTCAACCGAATTCTCGGCATGGTATGGGATCACCGACGTTGACATCTGCAAAGTCACCCGCCTCACCCCCGGGTCTGAAGAAAGCTGCTGAGCTGCCACGGTCCAAAAGAGCCATGTTCAGCATTGGCAATGATCTTCTAGACGAGGTGGAGGACTTGGATGATGTCGATGAGGCGAAACCCGCGGATGAGGATTCAATGGCTACCATCGGTCTGTCCGAGGAACCCGGTACAACCCATGGGCATGGGCTTGAAGGTCTCGATGCTCTACGCCTTGGTTTGCCGCGTCAGAACTCGATTGGCCGACTGCGTCGTGGTATGCAATCACCTGTTCCTCCGAGGTCTGTTGCGTCTTTGAGCTCTGCCGGTCAGGTCATTGAAGAAATGGAAAAGGACGAATGGCTGGCATGGCGATTGCGCGGTGGTGGCAATCTGAATCATTTCCACGCAAAGGGTGCGGGCTCAATCATTTCCGCCAGCGGTGCTGGGGGTGGTGGAGGCGGTGGTGGCATGTATATGGACGAAGAGCAAGTATTGCTGAGCGAGGCAGAGCGGGCGTTTCGTCAAGTTGTGGAGGAGCACTTGAACTTTGGCTACGGCTTGCCTCCTGAAGAGATTTGTCTGGCCAGTGTATGTCCGCCGCAGGTGGCACCATTCACAGAGGGCAGCACACAAGAGAACAGTGGGGCCGATCTGGCTCAAGTTGAGGAGGAACAGTTGGTAAGGGCAAACACTGCTCCCGACATGTTTGGATCTGCCTTGGGCAGAGAAGATTCGACATCTGGGCCCTCGCAGGCACCGGCGCTTGTGGCTCCATGGTGGGCAAACGAGCTTGAGGACATGGCAGGTCAAGAAGGTGGTAAGGATTTCGCGCATGATGCAGCAGTGGCAAGTCCACCGCCCTTCGGATCGGATGGTCATAGCCCGATCCATGCCACATCCAAGACGGATGTGATGGAGGAGAACGATGAATTTGCGCGTAGCGTCGCTAAGATTGACGATGTGGTCCACGACATCCCAGTCGGAGAGAGCGGTTGCGCGGTCCAGGCGGATCCCGAGGAAACCGGAAATGCGCCCGACATCGTGAAAGATAGTCAGACAGCCGGAGAGGCTGGCGCCAGTTTCCAGCACAACAATTCGCCCGCTGCCCCGGAGACGCTGTGGAAGGAGGTGCCGGCGGATGGCATATATTGGATAGATCTGACCAAGGCGGGCATGCCCGAAGGACGCATTCCGTGGGGCAGCAGCCGCTTGCCTACTCCGGCGCCAGTGTCCGCAGCTGGGGCGCTCAAGGCACTGGCCCACGCGCAGTCGTCTCTGGAAGCGCCGACCAGCACGGACAGTGCAGCCATTTCTCTGCTGCGTGCTCTGAGCACAGCTGTGAAACGTCGTGTTCGGTCATTGAGCTCTGTGTGGCAACGCGATTTCGGTGTGCTTTACAGCGGTGGGCTTGACTCAACCCTGCTCACCGCACTTGCTATCGAAGTCCTGGCCACTCCGAAGAGCCGTGCAAGTCCTCTGCCACCGCCACCAGTGGATGAAATCTTCAAGAACGCCCTCTGGCAGGCCCCAGAGAAGAAACGGTACCGCATCTCAGGGCTCAACAATGATCAGGGGCTGAAGGTCCGCACTGATGATGAATTCATCCCCGATCGGGACGAGAACGAAAGCTTCAGTCGAAACGTTGGTGTTGAAGAGTGCAGCCTGGCCGTTGCAGAGAGTCCGTTTAACAATCCGTCTGGCCCACATGTCAATCCACCGATCCTACATTTACTCAATGTTGCGTTCGGGTCAAAGGCGAAAGGCATTGACCCGTGGAATGCGCCGGACCGTCGTACTGCACTCATCTCCTTTGCTGAGCTGGCCGTGTATGCGGCAGAGAGTGACATGAACAACCATCGTCTCGTGCTCTGGCTCATCGACATTGACGAGGATGAAGTAAAACAGGGCGAAGCTCACGTCCGGCGCCTGATACGGCCAAAGACAACCTTCATGGACCTCAGCATTGGCACTGCGCTCTGGTTTGCGTCCCGCGGCATCGGTGCGCCATATGTGGCCGACGTTGCTGTGGCACGCGAGATTCACGACCGCTTACTCATGAAGGCTGCGCGCGAGCAACAGGCGGAGCGCCTGAAGGAGCTTGAAGAGAAGAAGCGCCGCCGCCAGCAGCGAGAGGAAGAACGGCAGCGGCGCAGAGCGGGCGGGGCTGCACCAGCGGACGCCGCAGTGACGGCAGCACCTCCAGACCTCGCGACCGAGACGCCAGAGGCCAAGAAGCAGCGTCTATCTCGCGAGAAGGAGCAGCGTAAGGCAGAAGAAAAGGCCCGAAAGGCGGCGGAGCGCAAGAAGCGCGAGGAAGAGCGCGCCGAGGAGCAGGAAATGGACGCATTGCTACTGCGCGTACTGATTCCCGCCAGCGCAGAGGGCAATGAACTACCCTCGACGAGGAAGTCAAGGTCACAGGGGACAACGACTCAAGTAGAGAAATCATCGGGGGCGGGAAAAGCTGATCCGACGAAGCCTGCTAAACTGACCTCCTTTGCGTACACCCACGAAGATCCCCAGCAGCGTTGCCCCGCGCGTGTCCTTCTGTCCGGCCTGGGTGCGGATGAGTGCCACGGTGGCTACAGTCGGCATCGCAGTGCCTGGCAGCAGGGCGGTGAGTACGCGCTCGCCGAAGAGCTGCGTTATGATCTCTCCCGCATAGCCGACCGCAATCTGGGCCGGGATGATCGCGTTGTGAGCGACCATGGTCGCGAAGTGCGGTACCCATTTCTCGATGAAGAAGTTCTAACAGTCACGGCGACCATCGGAGTCGGTCTGCGCTGCAACTTCGACCAGCCTCGTGGACACGGTGAGAAACGTCTGTTGCGCCGACTTGCGCGTGACTACGGCATGCTCCAATGTGCAATTGAACCGAAGCGGGCCATTCAATTCGGCACTCGCTTCAACAAGCTACAACCGCAAGGGGTCACCGGCACCACAGAACTGGGCAGTTTGTAGCCGTAAGCTAGGAAAATAGAATCAGTAATCAAACGTGTGAGCGTGGTGGTTCATAGTGTTCATACAATGTATAATGAAAGAGCTGGTGAGGACGATCTGGTGAGGAACGCGATCTACACGCTCGGCTTTGTCCAATTCAATGGAGTATTCGTGAAAGCCAATTGAGCCAAAGTTCATACACCGATTCAGCAGTTCTCAGTGACTTCGCCTATTTCTTCTTCTTCTTGCCGCCTGCACCGGCTGCGGCACCTGCCCCGGCGGCGGCACCGGCAGCGGCACCTGCACCTGTCGATCCCGATGCATTGCCTGCACCGCCACCGCCAAACATGTTGGCCATCATTGTACCCATGTCTGGTGCCTGATTCATGAGGTTGTTCCGCTGCATCTCCCGCTTCTCTTCTTCGGTAAGTCCCTCCGTCATCATGGGCATGATGTACATAATACCCATGGAGAATGCCATGAGCAAGACCATCGGATTCATAAGCAGTCCGATTGGATTGAATCCAGGGCGTGGCTTGAAATATTCACTCTTTGCGTTTGGCCTGATGATGGTAAACCCATCTCTGACAGGCAAGTCAATAGTGAAAGGGAGCACGGAGTCTGTTGGCTGGATCTTCGCGGTGTGCGACTTGGCATTGGCAGTCACCTCCAAGGGCATAAATGTGTACTGAGGATGATAGATCGTCATTGTAGACTTGCCCACAGCAACATCTGAAATGTGCAACTCCCCCGCACTGTCTGGACCGGGCTGGCGTTCGCCGTTCAGAAATATGCTAAGCATGTTCAGGTCTGTACCTTGGTTGGCGTCCACCGGGAGCTCAAACTTGAGGTGCAGGGACATCAAGGGCTGATTCATACCCAATATGCACTCAAGGAGCACGAGGAGCACCGCTGACCAGAGGTTTGTGTGTAACCGCATGATAAGTTTACCAGTTTCTTAAGTTCTCCCTGGCTACTCCCATCGATCGGTTGGGTCCAAGAGAACACGGCACATTGGCATCTGCCATTTGGAGACAGTTATCCGTAGTCTCTATTATACCAAACTGGTGAAAACTGGTCTATTTTCCTATCAGTATGATGATGCCAATATCGCATGAATACAGAATACAACGTACCAGCAAACAACGGAATACACGAAATGGGCAACAATAGGGCTGCTCTACTCGTACCCGGGTTATTCTTTTTGTTATGCACAGGCCCCCCCCCCGCGGGAGGCCCCTGGCCCGTCTCACTCACTCCCAACACTCCCCCACCGCCTCCCCCTGGTTCTCCCCTCTCCTTCCCTTCCCGGTCTGTCTTGCCTGGGGCCCTCCGAATGGTGCCCCTCCCCCCGCCTCCCCAGTGCCAACACATCAGCAGCCACTGCCGCCCGCTACGCTAGAGCCAGCGCTACGTTTTCCTCGTCCTCCAGCTCGGCCCCTTTGCTTGCCACTCACACACACACACACACAACACACCTCGCTCTCTTTTACACGCTCATATTCTCTATATTCCGTGAATCATAATTGGAAATATTCCAGAGGTCTCCCAAGAAAATAGGCCCCCTATCACCGACCCCAAAACCCCCTCTCCCTGGCCGGTACCGACTTCACCTTTTTCTATTGTGTGCCCCTACTACCCACCCACCTCCCTCTCCATTTCCTTTGCCCCGGGGAATGAGAAGAGAGGGGTAGGCGATAATGAACTTGCGCTTTGAAAGAGTCTGGCCTGGCTGCAGGGACTCAGGTCAAGCACGAGTTACGGAGCTGGCCTGGCCCCTTTTGTTTCCTCCTTCCTTCTTTCGGGAAATCACCGTGTTTTCTTTGTTAGCTATGAGTTCGCTGTGTCGGTGGAGTACTGTGCGTACCCGGCGGGTGGTTGCTGTTGGGAAAAGGGAAGCTGAAGAAGGCGAGCCGTAGGGGAAGGGGGCGGTCAGGTATTCTGGGGCCATTTTTTTCTCTATTTCGTTCCGTGTTTCCGTGATTGCGTATTATTGGCACGCGACACCTGCCCTTTCGTTTTTTTTTTCTGTTTGGCGGAGGGTGAGGGTTGGCGTTCTAACTGCCAGCCTCTGCCGAGGACACCCGGTTAGCTGGACATGCTCTCTCTCTCTCTCTCTCTCTCTCTCTCTCTCTCTCTCTCTCTCTCTCTCTCTCTCGCTCTCTCCCTCTCTCTCGCTCCCTCCCTCTCTCCCCTATCTATCAAAGTGCGGTGGATGGGATCCACATCTCGTGCTCGTACCAATAAGCACGGGACAACAACTCTGTGGTACGAAAAAGTAGTTTCAAAGCACAAGGGCGAACAAAGAGAGATGATCGAAGCCGGGACCGAGAGCTTGCCTTTTCCCCGCGATTAGCCCCTCGCTCTCTCTCTCTCCCTCCCTCCCTCGACGCCTGCGTTGGTAATTACACACCGTCACATGCCTTTGGGCTCGGCTGGCTTTATGGTATCGCGGGATACAGACCCTCCCTATCACCTATCGGTGTCTCTCCACTGCAGAAATCCCTCTGTTTTGGCCCTGATGAGTACAAAACACTTATCACCTGAGACCGAATCGATCCGTATCGCCATAGAAATTACTAAAGAGAAGGAAAAAGGGAAAGAAAAGACCAAAATCACACAGAGAAACTGATAAAGAAGGCAATACCGAGCCCACATCGAGAGCCTGGTCCCGCAAACGATGAGACTGGCCGGCTGGAATGTACGGTGCTCCAAAAAAAAAA
>PDIP01000089.1:46910-68123 GCA_002811645.1 Corallochytrium limacisporum
TTTGTACGACTACGATGTGTTCAATGTCAAGCCAAAGTCAAAATAGTCCTTTTTTGAGAGTAGCAGGGACTCTTCGTTTGAATCAGCTATTGAAATATTTTTTTATGATTGTTAAAAAGAGCAAAATATAATGAAATAGAATGGAATCAATATAAGTTATTATACAATCAAGATTAAAAAAGATCCTCGGGAGTCAAATTTTTCGGAGTTTTGACCCTAACATACCAGACAGAGGGTGGTACCATTAAGTGGGAAGTGCGCAAAAAAGAAAGCAAAAATAGGTTTCCTAATTCTTTCATATATTCATTACTGAGAGCAGGGTGCGAAAGGGCAGAGACGAAGAATTTTTCTTCACCGGTCACGTATACAAACTCACACCCTCGCCTCCACCCGGTTCCTAGAATCCATCGACACACATAGTAAGTCAGCACCTTTCACTTTTTGCCATACATTCAATACTGGACCCCAAACCGCGGAATCCATTCGCTCGTCCCGTACGGATTCCACTCGCCTACTAATGGTAGCAAGTCACCACCTTTTCCTTTTTCTTAGTACATTCACTATGAGCCTGGGGACGAAACCTCTTCTCGTTCGATTTGCACGGGAGAGACCCGGGAGGAGAGGGCCCCCTCGGGGGGGAGCGGCGGGGGTAAAACCTCCAAAAGGTCACTACTGCCCCGCACCGATGGTGGATCGCCCAAGAACGCGGAAACATTCTCGGGGTGTTGTCCCTCACCCCCCCCCCCAATCTCTCCCCGCTGCTGCTGCTTTACGGTTCGAACCCCTCACATGTGCGTACTGTGTGTATAGCCCAGGTGGGAAACAAACGGCAACCTCTCACCCACCCCCCCCCGCAAAACACACACACCGCGGGTCTGGGTTGTGCTTCTTCCATCGTTGGGTCACGCAGGCGGTCCCGATCGGCTTGAGGTCGGTTTTGCGTACCTCCGGCCGCCGGGTGTCTGATTACCGTACATTGAATACGGAGCTGGCTGGGAGCCAAGAAGCCAGGGAAAAATAAACTTTCGTGTGGGTGTGTGCAGTTTGGCGTTGTGCGGTGGTGGAAGAAAAAATCACACGCACACGCACACGCTCGGCGACAACCACAGTCAGGCGCACTTTGCTTGGCACAAGGGGGCCCTTGATCGTATACATTTTCTATTGGACTTCTGGTCTGGTAGGGCGCAAGGGGCGGGGAGGGGCAGAGGGGTGAGACGGGACTTGGGGGCTTGATCGAGTTTCAAGAAAAAACGGGGCTTCTTCCACCCAGCCGAAAGTTCCCTCATCGGCGGCATTCGTTTTCCTTTCTGCGCGCGGTTGTTTCAGTGTGTGCGCCGTGGCCCGCTGGATTGCCCAATCGGCCCGCTCCCCCCCCCCCTCCTCTCCCCGTACCCCCCCAGGGGGTCATTTGTCTCTCGGATTGGCGGCGTGGATTGCTGTGCAAAGAGTGAGCATCAGGCGTGCTCTGTTCACGCACTCCCACCTCCTGCCTGGTTTGGTAGACGGCTGCCGTTGGTATTCTCAGAAAACCAAGATGGCAAAGGGAAAAAAAAAGAGGGAAGGACAAGGCGGGTTTCGTGGTGTTTGCGGATACTAATCACCACCACCCCCCATGTGCGTAGTTTTTTCTGCGATGGACAGGATATTAAGAGAATATCTATTTTTCTTACTCCTTTTCTTGTTTTTTTCTATTACACACACTCACTCACTCACACACGCAGAGCACAAGTATCCCGATCCCAAACTCTCACCATCTCATAAGCCTCACAGGAGCGCCAGGAATAATAATACAGGAGCAAGGATCCCTACCCCCCACCACAATCGCATACCGGCCTTCATATCAGCGCGGAGTAAATAAATCGACAGTAGCTTCAAAAAAAAACTTCAAAAAGAAAGGAAAGACAGTGCACCGTGGTAGAGAGAGAGCTGGGAGAAACCGTCCCGACAGCCTCACACACACACACACACACACACACACACACACACACACACACACACACACACACACACGGCATGCGTTTAGAGGCATTGCTCCCGGTGGGGTGCGTGTGAGTTAGACCGGGTGTGGGTTTATTGGCACTTCGTGGTGGTTTGAGCACCTACCATAACCGTGCAGCCACCGCAAAAAAAAAAAGACAAATTATGGAGACCATTTCTTGAGACTCTCCCCCCCCCCCCAACTGCTCCCTCTACGACTGTGGTGTATTTTCTCAGTGGTGGGCCAAGGGCCGGGTCTTTGTTGTCTGAGAGAGAGAGAGAGTGAGGGAGGGAGAGAGAGAGTCCCACCCGCCTCAACCAACTCCTTCGGTGTCTCACCCGGTAGAACCACTTACCCGCCACCATCAGAGAAAAACATCAATGTAAATACTACCTAATACCCAACCCCCTTCCCCCGGAGGGGTACCTAACCACCATCGAGAAATTAAACGTACCAACGGGCAAGAGATGGGTGAGAGGAAAAAGAGGACGAGGAAGGCAAATATGGAAAATATAACTTTACTAATCTGAGCTGGGGGTAACAAAGAAAAAGGGAACCCCCGGAAGGAATCCCATGGAGAAGCCAGGTGACAGGGCCGTGCAGATGGCCGGGGACGAGGAGGGAAGGACAGCCAGGCTCCGAGGGGGGAGGGCGCGCCAAGACCAAAAGACAAAAGAAATTTAGAGAGAGAGAGACAGAGAGAGACAGAGAGAGAGAGAGTGTGTGTGTGTGTGTGTATTGAAATTGGAGAGCCCACCAGCCATTTTTTCTTCGCTACCCGAACTGTCTGTCTCTTTATTCTTCCCCTCCCCCCCGCCCGGGGGGGGCCCTCCGTCTTTCCTTTCCTCCACCCAAGTCGCTGTTACAACGGCCCTTTTGTCAATTTTCTCCCCTGGCCCGCACTGGAGAGAGCCTCTGTGTGAGGTTCGCAGGCGGAGAGGGGGGGGGAGGGGGTTTTTTTGGACCGCACGAAATCGAGGACACCGCGCAGACAGCCCCAAAAGAAGGATGGCACGCACACACCGACAAAAGAAAAGAAAAAAAAAAGAGAGAAAAACCGGGAACGAAAAGGCCCCGCCGCAGGGGAGGGAGGGGCTGCTGAGGAGGGAGGATTGGTTTGTGCTGGTTGGTAGGTCGTCAGAAAACGCGGGTGGTGAGCCCAGGGGCACCCTTCCCTCTCTCTCTCCCTCTCTCTCCCTCTCTCTCCCCAAAGAGGACGCAAAGAGGAATATGGAATACACGTCAAAGAATGTGGAGAATAACAAATATGCCCTTGACGTAGACGCGCTCTTGCTGCTCTCTGCTTTTTTTTGGTGGAACGGAACGAACGAAAAGGAATGGGAGCGGGGAACAAAGACCCCCGGGGAGAGCCCCGGGAGAGAGGGGGGGGGTGTGTGTATACCGTGGAGCGGTTTGGGCTCCTATGGCTCTTGCCTGGTATGGTCACCGTTCGGTTTCCCGTATTGTGCGAAACCTGGGAGGACCTAGGAAGTGGTTTGACGCACAGTGCCAGGCTCAGAGATTTTCATTGATAATGAGGACACGCATCAAACACCAGTGACGTATTTGAAGACATTTGCTATTTTTAACTAAGATTACATTCGCATCTGATCAATATAGAACGATCAATGGCAGACCACTTCATACCTGTCCGGGCGTTTTTATGAGTGAAGGTTTTAAAGATCAAACACATATTTCAAAATGACCGGTTGAATGGCTATCTTGTTCGAGTTTATTTGTCAGATCACTTAAAGAAATCAGACAACACGGAACCTTTATATCTCTGTATATACATATATCGACATATACATAGAGAGTCACAAGCATGGCTCACTATCCAGTAAACCAGGGCATTGAAGTCAACGCCGATCTTGCGGCGCTGAATGACATTCTGGATTCTTTATTGCCAGCAGAGCAGGCTTCGGAATTGCCAGCATGGCTCAGAACCACTACAGACATAAATGCCACTGCAGGTGCCAATACCAATCCCAATTTGGGCGCACGTCATCAGACTCCGACTCGGATCTTGATCAAGCGGACACCGGATAACCAGCCTCTGCGGGGCTCTTACATGCTACAACCCACAAACGTCTCTTCGCTAGAAGATGATCTGAGAAAACTGCAGAATTTCGTAAAGGGTGCCGAGCAGGAGCTGCAGCAGAAGGGCGACAATGCGTTGAAACTGACCCCAACAAACAAGGAACGATTCCGCACCGTGGATGACGTCGCGGCACTGCTGGACAACACCAAGAAGGAAATTGACAGAGCCTACCATGAGTTGCAGAAGAACAAAGGTGGAGGGAGCGGAATCCATCGCCCTTCACTGCAGGAATTCGCTCCGGCACATGACCTGCAGCTGCAGATTGAGGACAACGCCGTCGATGACTTGGATAAGCGCATGAGTGGACTACAGACGGATCCGACAGCAGACCAAGGGCGACCTCCTATTCCCGACGCCAACAAGAGCGACCAGACCCTGCGCCTGAGCCGTATCTTTGTCAGTCGCACCACACCGACGGACGAGGTCAAGGCTCTGCGGCGGAGTATGAGTGATACGGGCCCAAAGGAAATGGCTGCCATGTATTCGGGATACGATGGACTATGGCAGGAATTAGGACTTATGCCGGGTGGCGAGGTGCCTCCGGTATCGAGCGGCCAGGGCGGCTCCGGCAGTACCTTGCAGAAACGCCTTCGTGATACGGCCGACTCGCTCCGGGCGTCGATGGAAGCAAACTATACACTTGCCGGGCCTGGCCATGGACAGCAGGCTCAGCAGCAGCAGGTTCAGCAGCAGCAACAGGAGGCCGATAACCTAGGTGTTCGCAAGCATATTCGCAAGAAGAGCCGTACGCGTGAGGAAGACTTCCCGGACGTAAGCTCCTTCTCCGGCTCTCCGGGGGCTTTGAGCCCTGTTTCGGGAGCAAGCTTCACGAGCATGACCTCGGGCACCAATGCATCGATCAGCTTCCCGTCTGGAGGAGCACGTGGCTCCCTACCAGTCGGACACGGGTCATCAGGGGGGCCACAAGTTGAAATGAGGCCGTCCAGCGCGGGTATTGCCCCACGCACTTCATTGCGCATGTCTATGTCGACCGGTGCTTTGCCGGATGCCCTGCAAGACATTTTCTACATGAAGGCTGACGCACCAGAGATTGCCGATGACGATTTCAACGTAGAGTTCCGTGGCTCTTTGATGAGCCACGGGTCTCGAGCGTCGCAGTTGGGTATGGATTCTCGTCATATGTACCACCAGCAACAAGGACTGGGCCAGAACGTTCCGGACTCGCGTCGTCTGGTAGCAACTGAGACACAAAAAGTCGGTCAGGGTGGTATGGAAATGAAGTTTGTAATGCGTCCAACCATGCCATCACCGGGTCCAATGGCGGGCGGTTACCGAGGATCTCTGCCTGCGCCAAATGCACTGCCGCAGCATCATCCGCAACAGTACGGACGGCCTTCTCAGGGAGTCCCTCCGACGGCGTACCCATTCCCCCCCGGACCGGGCGCCACCGCCACGGGCGGTCACGGGCAACACCGGGGAGCTCCACAGCAGCATGTACAGCAGCCGCGGGCAATGATGACCCAAGAATCTATGCAGGTCAATTTCAAAGCCAATGTCAATAAGAAAGGCCGGGGCGGTGGTCAGGCCGGCGGATCACAGCAGTCTGGTAAACCGTTGCCGAAGTTTGGTGCCCCGAAGACGATCACCGCACCGAAGGCAGTGAGGGACGGCACCCTGGAGGACTATCAGGGTCACTTCAAGTTCAAGTCCAACATTCCGCAGCGTCGCCGGTCCCGCGATCCGAACAAATGGACGGTGGTCGGTCCGGACGGGAAGAAGACGGAGAAGAAGTAAAGAATGAGAGAGACAGTTGGTGCCAACACGGAAGAAATGAGTGTTCGTTCAACGTCACTGATCATGACCATTATGACGTTTTTTAAGAGATTAAAAGGATATATACTGAAAAATTGCTAGAAGAAGCGCACATCCTTTCGTTTGCCGTTGTCATCGGACGGACGTTGACTGCCATGCTCCTTTGTTGATACTCGGTTAGCCATGACCCATGGCAAGGTGCTTCACCGGCCCGCCCTGGGTTCCCCCTAGCGTGCCACGGGCCTGGCCCCAAAGAGGCTGTGCCTGAGGGAAAAAAGGCCCCCGTCGGTCGTCCATCCGTGCCCAAGCTGGGCCCTGGCTTTCCCTTTTGCGCAGGGGACACAGGGAAAAAGCGCGGGAAGTCGGGATCTCTTCGGGATTCCCCCTGCGCCCCAAACTCGCCCTCCTTCCCCTCTTCCCCCCTCCCCTCCTCCCTCCTCCCTCACTCCTCCCTCACTCCCCCGCGGGGGCCTCCCCTTCTCTTTCGCCGCCCTAGGGTTCGGTGGCCTTTGTCCCCGGGCCTGTGTGGCAAACTGACCGTCGTGCTTCGAGGCCTTGTTCGGCTATTTCAATTGACAATAGTCTCGATGGCTTTGCACAAGAACCAAAGGGGTCTCAATGGTTGAAGGACGAATTGCAGAAGAGCAAGGATGGGCTAAATTCAGTATGTAGATCATTCACTCTCCGTTGCTTTACTAAATCGGACGAGCATGGAGCAGCCTCCAGAGCTGTCAGGCGCAGCCCTGCTAGAATTTAACCAGCGCCGGCGTGAGTTCGCCGCCAGGGATGAATTGGCCAGTGCTCGTATGCAGCTGGAAGCCGTTAAGGACCAGCTTGCTTTGGAACGCAAGACTATTGTACGGAAGGAACAGACCTTCAATCGCCAGCTGGCGAGTCTCGAGGTGGGTTTAAAGGCCAAGGAGGAGGAACTAGAGGACTGCCACCGGCGGATGCATATATTACACCTTGAACTCGACTCTCAGCGCGCAGAAAATGCAAGAAAAGAGAATGAACGGCGCCAGGAGGAAAAAAAGGCAGCGATCTTTGACAACCGGGTAGTCACTAGTGCTCGATCCCGGGCAATGGAGCTCTCACCAAGGAAGGACGGGCACATAGAAGCTGTCGAGGAACACAGCAAGACGCGTCAAACATCAGATTTTGAGCACGAACGGGCACTGCAGAGCCTTGAAAACACTTTGCAAGCCGCAGAACATGAAAAACGTATGATTGGCGCCCAAAGGCGATCATTTGTGGCACTTCGCGCCCGTCTGCTGGAAGCTGAGGAGCGGCACATGGCCGCCGACAATGACCGCAAGTACCTGCGGGAGCTGGTCATACGTATGCAGCATGAGCGAGACGAGGCACTGACGCTACAGAAAGCCACTGCGGACGAATTGTCCACTGCAAACGAGGAGAAAGAGAAAATCCTCACCGTTGCGGCCAAGAAGCGCAGCGAACTCGACCGCGAGATTCACCGCTTGCGCAAGCGCCAACAACGGTTTGAGAATGCCCTCACCCTCTGGCGCAAAGAGATCCGCAGGGTCCACGGTGATGTTGTACCTGAGGGGGAGGAAGATGCTGCGGACCCGAAGAAGCCCCAGCCCCCAACCAACGAAGACCGCCAACAGGCCATGGACGCACGGATCCGTCAGGGACTGGCCAGTCGCTTCCGGGCACTACAGCAGGAAGCCATCCAGCTCGCTGGCGAGCGGGAACGCAACCTACAGACTGCGCGTAAGGACCAGGAGCGCATCTCTGACCTGGAACGCGAGCTCGAAGCCTGCGATGAGAAGTTCCGGTCGATGGAGGTGCAGTATTCGGACGAAATCCGCCGTTTGACCACACAGGTCGACCAGCTCAAGGACCAGTGTGCCATGCATGAAATAACGCACGTCAATTCCGAACAGACTGCACGTGAAAAAGCGGATCGCTTTGAAGCCGAGGCTCGCGCTTGGAGCATGAAGAGCCGACTAATGAGCCAGGCCATGGCGGCCGCGGAGGATTACCACACAACGGACCCAATGCGTGAAAAATTGTTGCAAGAGCTGAACCTATCCAGCGCCGCAGCGGACCTGGTCCGAGCTCTGCAGAATGCCCCCGTATCGTCAGGTACTAAAGCCCCGGCCGCCTGCGCTGCCGGACCCGGCAGCGGAACCGTTGGTGCCCTGCAGACGGACATTGAGGCCATCAATCGTCGGCTGGACACTCTTCAGCAAAGCAATGCAAACGCACTGCTTGAGTAAAATGTACAACACACATTGATACACACATGATAGATGAGCAAGTTATGTTTTTGAGTGCATGGCGCTGTATTTGTCATTCTTTTTTTGGTTGTTTTCCACTGTTTTGTTGGGGCGCCTTTCCTTTCACTTTGAGGATTTGAACGGTTTTGCGAACAAAGTATTGAAAGGGTGATTAAACGGTAAATTAGAAACAAACTTGGGGGCCATCACATCGCTGAAGTTGGGATTAAATTGTTTGGGGATTAACAAGAGTTGATGATGGATGTGATGCGCGAAAGTACCCTTCTTCTCGAGGTGGCGGAGGCCACCTGGAGGTTACTTTTCTTTTTGAGTTGATGTTCGAGTATGATGATGACCAGGTTTTGACAATTTGTTGGGGCTGTCAAAGTACCCAGAACTTAGAGGTTGCGACGCAGCATGGCGAGTTCGGCCTCCTGTTGGGCAAGCAGGCGCTTATGCTCCTGCAACTCACGCGCCATCTCGGCAAAGTTTTGAGCCTGCTTCTGCTCGGCCTGAACCTTGCGCTGGCGTTGCTTGGCCTTGGCCTTACGCGCGTTGACAGAGCGCTTCAGATCGAGGCCGTCAGAATCACCGGTGCGCTGACGGATGCGGCATGCCTGCTGATAGCGCTGGTTGCGCAGTGTGCGGCGGCGCTTGCGAGCCCATTCGGGGATCACGGCACCAAGGCGGGCACGCAGATCCTTCAGGCTGAGGTCGCGGAGTTCTTCGTCGGTGATCTCGGAAGAAGCGCCCTCGCTGTTCTCCGCGTCAGTGCTCCTGCTGGAGGCGGCGAGATCGTTCTTCTTGCGCTTACCGGCGGCGTTGCCGCGGGTGGATGACAGTGGAGAAGCCAGGGACTCAAGAGAGCTGGCCGTATTCATGGCACTGAAGACGTCCGGGGACGCGGGACCTTGACCATAGTTGGGGACAGCAACAGGAGAAGCGTACTCCGAGCCAGACAGAGGGCTGCGGAGGGTCTCACCGTCCAAGAGGGTATCGAGGTCTTCCTCCTCGCTCTGGTACGGATGAGCAGCGGCGTGGAGCGCAGAAGACATCTCCATGAATTCGCACTCAGCTGCCCACCAGGCAGCGGTAGGAGTGGAGGGTGCGACAGACGCAGCAGTCTCGGCGGTTGGAATGGCCGCAAAGAGGGCAGCGGAGTCGTCGGTGTCCATGCAAGCTCCCTCGGCTTCAAGGGACGCCAGCAGACCCTCCAGGGTGGGTTGTTGGGGTTGGTTGGTCATATCATGCTGAACTTGCATGTTCAGAGAAGAAGAGGCACTGGACGTGGTATTAGTGGTACCCTGCTGCTGCTCACTCTCGAGCGATGGCAGCAGGAAATTCTCGTACATCAGGGGAGTGTTATCCATCATGGCAAGCAGATATTGTAGAACTTTGCGGATGCCTTCGGGGTTCTTGTTGTTGTAGAAGTTGTTCAATTCTCCAATCTTGTTGACGTAAATGTTGTCGGTGTTGAAATCGAAACCTTTGCGCGTGGTAGCTATGGTGAATGACTTGATGGAATATGCTATGCTAAAAGGTTGATGATATGCTTGACGTATGTAAATGGACTATGAAAATACTCCTTCTCGAAGATGTTGTTTGCTTACTTTTTGTTTTTTTGAGGGGTATCCACTGATCAAACTATTAACTAATTGAGCGTGGGTAAGGGGTTAACACTTTGGAAGGTTTTGTGGGGTTTCAGAAGCCAGTGGGCTTGTGGTAGTGCGTGGAAGCATCTTGAAAACTGAAAATTATGATAAGGTCATCTTGAAGATGAGAAAAAAAGAGATTTTGCTGGTTTTGGAGCAAAATATCTTAACTTGGTTGGTCTTAGTTAGAAAACTAAAAGCGAGGTACGCTTAAAGAAGGTCGGTTATGAGGACATCTTTAAGAGTAAAGGGGGTAACGGAGGTTACGAATTAAGCCCGCATGATTGCAAACTTACCGCTCGTATACTTGCACTTTTAAATACCTATCTCACGAAAACGCTTTTCCGAAAATCTTGTAGTTGCTCTTTTGTGTAAACTTGAAATAAGTGATGACAAAAGTTCCAGCTTGCCTAAGACCACCATTCTTATATTTGAAGTACCTTCGATTCCCTAAGATTCCTGGTATTTGTGATCATGATCCCACGCTAAAAATTGCGCGGGGTTAACCTCAAACATGACACAAAGAAAGAACTAAGTCCAGATGATAAAGTCTTCGGTTCTTGATCCGTCCCCGAATCCCAAGCTGCACACTGCCACGCGACTGTCGGTGCCCTCGAACTCAAGAACTGCCGCAGAACCAAACCCCTCCCCCCCCCCTCCCGCCTTCCCCAAGTCCCCACCACCGCCGCGACGGCACCAGGTCCTAACTCAGAAGCTACCACCTTCACGTACAAACTCTACCGGACTTTTCCCCAGGATTCTGCGCAACCCAGCGCAATTTTTTTTTCACGGGCAGGAGAGAGGGCCCTTCCCGCTAGGTCCGACTCCGGGGTCAGCCGGAATTGTGTGGTTTGAAAAACTTTTTCTCGATCCCGAACGAAAGGGCCAGCCATGGTATCTCTGTTTTCACTGCCCGAGAATCTAATCTCGAATCATTATACTAAATGTACTGCTACTTTGCTGGAACTTCCCGGGAGTTTCCTTTGGTCAGCGTGGAGTATTTCTTCAGGTCATCGTACGGCGCAGAAAGTTGCGGAGGGGCAGGAGAGGAAAGTTCGTCGAGTGAAAAAAATGGTGTCCATGGCCAATCTTTTTATAGCCAATGACAAATTCCAATATATTTTATATGGTGTTTTTCCGAGATCTGTACGAAGTCACGCGCTTCCTCTTGGGCCTGTGGCAAGGGAGGGAGGGAGTGAGACAGAGAAAAGGGACAAGAAGCCGAAGCACAAAGAAAGCGAAGGGCTTGCGGTGGGTTGAGGCAGGCAGAGAGTGGCTTTCCGTGCGTATGCCCCCACTTCGGCCCTACTGAATGGACCACACTTTTTTCCGGCTAAGTGTCTTTATCCTTCTGTTTTGGGTCTCTGGATCTCGAACTTCTCCGGAAATGGACCAGAACCCGCACCAAGGCAGCTGGAGCAGTTCACACAGCAGCCGGTGCGCCCCGTTGGACAACCGCCCACCATTCTCCGTGAGGTACTGTTTCCGGATGCCACCCAGCTCCAAAACACCAATACAAATACTACTGAACTCCTCACCCAACCGTTCCCTCACTTTCCCAATCCGGAGCACGTCTCGGTGGTATCGCGCAAGGGGGGGGGAGGGGAGGGGGAAATGAAATCCACGCGCGCTGATTCGTCGGTTCTGACAGTGGGACGGAACACCGCTGTCAGCAAAACTTTTGGGAGTCCTCCCCCCCCCGCTCCTTCCTTCCTTCCTTCCCCCCCCCGCCTCCCTTGGGCCTCCCTTGCATCTCTACCCCTCAACTCTCTCTCTCTCTCTATATCTCTGTCCGTCTCTCTCCTTATGTTCTCCTGTATTTTCGCCTTTCTTGGGGGCATCGGGGCCTCCTTAACGGGGCGGGGGAGGCGCGCCCTCATTGGCAGGAAAAGTAAGGGGGGATCGGGGGGTATATGCCTGGGCCCACACACCCTCAAGCCTCCTGGCCGGCTGGCTTTTCTTGTTCATTATAGAAAATGAATGGATAAAATGCGGGACGGTGGGACAATTGTCGTAGAATAGAGCTGGGTCTGAGACGCACGCGGCCACTGTGTGGGAGAGGGGGGGATTCAAAAAGCGTGATTTCTATAGCGAACGTACCGAATGTGCCTTGGACCTGCCAGATCGGGCCATGGGAACGGTATTGCGGGTAGGTCCTGCGATACGAACAAATACTCTGAGAATTCTTGAGACCACATGTCCCCGGTCCCATAGTGAATATACCCATCAATGGTGCCAATTGGATGTCCTCTCGGTACTATGGGAAGTTTGATTCTCGATATGATGATTGCTTACGAGTGTTTCACGGGACAACGAAACCCCCCCCCTCCCTCTTTCTACTGTCCCTGCTGCAGCGTGTGATGTGAGCCCAGAGTGGGGTGTCCCCCCCCCCGTGTTATGATTAGTGAGGAAATGGAATAAGAGAATCGGGGAGAAAAAACGAGGGCAAGGTGAAGTCACCTGACCCCTGATGGTTTACGATTATTGGATTTATGGATTTTGAGGGATCTCGTGACAGAGGGTTAAATGGTTATATATAGCACGATTGGACCTGAAGAGAATCGTGTCCGGCATATACCAATTAAAGTAGAAAATCTGAAAATCAATTATCTCCATGAGTTGATATGTGCACTGTACATATAGAACAGGACCACGGCTTGTGCCAGGACTAGATTCAAAATCAATGATCGATTGTAATTGGGCACCCTGGTGGGAAAAAGGCGAGCCCAACCCCTACAGTCCCGCCGCTCTCCCCCTTTTCCCTAAGACCCCAATACTCACCCAACCCCCTTACCCAAGGCACCCAGTGTGCTTGGGGTAGGCAAGGGATCCCGGGAGGTGGAGGTCGAGAGTTGCTTCAATCTCATCTCTGGGGTCTGTGCTCATGTCCATTCTTTAATGGATCTGGATCCTTCGCCAAGTGTCTTGCTAAGATGCACAAGGGCTTGTGAATCGTCCTGTGGGGGAGATAGACAGACGGGGTTGGCTTTTGTATGGCTCAGACATGAAGGTGGAAGGGGACACCAGAGCTCACGCTTGGCAAGAGTCATGCTATCCTAACCACTACACCACCCACCCGTGCAGATCTCATGTCTTACGCAAGATGTCACTGCTGCATCTGCGAATACGCTGCTGCGCCAATACTGCATACGGCAAGGTACCAACTGCTACAATCGGCAATGTTGGCAGGCACTGGCATTGTAAATATCCCCTGTCGGCTCCCTTCCCCAAATGGGAAGGCATAATCAATGTAATGCGCTTTGAGAATGTTGGACGCAAGAGACGGATCAATAGGAACAGTACCAATGCTACCAATAGCAGGAGAGGCACTTTGGTTTCCGGTATGAAATTCTCCTTCATGGTGTGCGGAGACACTGTCATGTAACAAAGGATCCTTGGTGTACGCGGGGGCAGAGGAGGTAGGCGGTGAGGTACAAACCCGGTAAAACATACCCCACCGCCCTACAATTCAAACGGTTAGAACGAGCCGGGGAGGGAAGAGCGGCGCCAGTTCGCCGTAGTGACCCCCCTTTGCCAGAGTCCAAGACGAGAAGGCCTAGATCGAGGAGGGACAGAAGGAGAAAGGGGAAAGGGTGACGGCCTCGTAG
Organism: Corallochytrium limacisporum; assembly: GCA_002811645.1. NCBI lineage: Eukaryota > Corallochytrium > Corallochytrium limacisporum. The sequence goes on from PDIP01000089.1 coordinate 60,266, forward strand.
CAACCCTGCGTGCGCACACGCTAGGATCGTATCAATCTGAAGGCGGAATATGACTCCCTTTGCTTAGCCATCTATGAGTCTGGAAGGTGTAGATATTGTCTACCGCCTGGATGGATAATGGTTCGGATGACATGCACCGTCGTAGAGAGACAAAAGGGTGAAGCATAATAAGGATAGTATTTAGGGATGACATCAAATTCGGGTTTCCGTGCGACTTTGGTCTAGACTGTCCTGGAGACTTTGGACCACAGAGCAAAGAGTAGCAAACCCAAAACGCCTTCCTTTGGGATGACTAGACAATAGTAAGAAAAGGATCAAGTGATCAGCAGAGGTTGTCCAGAAACTTCTGGCTTATATCCAGGTCATAGTGCAATGATTCATTTGCCACAGATCAAAAATAGTACTACCAGGTCGGTGGTGACCACTGTTCGACCTCGAGACGACAAGTCGACAGCTCAGGACCACATGTGGTCATGGCCTGCTTCACCGGTGGTCTTCATTTCAAGAAAGTGCGCGTGACCTCCGCGAACAAATTTGTCCAGCATCATGGCCAAAGGGCCATTCCGAACTTTCGTAGAACAACTCCAGTGGTTGTGGAAGAGAAATTTACAAAACACAGCTCAATCAAGCCCAACGACAAGCAAGAGCAGCAGGGTCTCCTGGGAGAACAGCGGAAAGGAAGACGGGATGTAGACAACACAAACCACAAAGCAAGGCCCACCACAAAACTCGAATGCCAGCAGGAAACTGTAGCAAGCTTTAACTCCATGAGTCAGCAGCGTGTCTTGGACCGCAAGGTCCTGGCATGCATAGTGAGACCTCGGAAACAAAATGGACTAGTGCCCCACCAACCACAAGCAATGTCTCCCAGTTGGCACATGCGGGCCCGCAGGAGCACACCCTCTAAACACATATCGCACCCAAAACAGCGTGACCAGATCGTGGCCGAGCAGGGGCCTGTATTACAGCCAGGCAGCCGCCAGCAGAATTACCGTACTACAAATCGTCGTTTGAACAAAACCTGGACTGGAAGTGCAAATCTGCGCGAGTTCGCGGAGAACAAGAAGCTCGAAAGGGCGCGACGGGGAGCGGAACGTCGGCGCATTGAGAAGTACCACATCGCTGACGCCACACACGAGCCCGTGGTCTGGAATGCGTTAGAAGGACTCGTCGAGCACCGTGGCACACCACCAGCATCTGTTTGTGCCTCAGCGTTACAGCGTACGGGAATGGATACTAAAACAGAATACCAGTCGGGGAGCATGATATCCCGTTCCCCCCTCGTCTGGAGTTGAGGTCTCGGACAGCGATGTGGAAGCGTGTGCTGAAGTTATCGAGGACAGAGACAGCACTCCTGAAGTCTTCACGGTACCCATCAGTGCCTCTGACTTGCGTGTCCGTCAGACACCACGCCCTGAGCGTGTTCCTGAAGCAATCGCTCGCGACGCCAGGGATGGAGCGCTGGCCCCTACCCCTCGTCACGCGAGTGGATATTCTGAGGCCGTCGAGATTGGAAACCACGAAGGGACGGACGATGAAGAGAACGCAGGGAAGAAAGAGCGGGGCGATTTCGTGATCGCCAAGGCTATGGTGAGGAACGTCATTTACCTGCGCCTTGCGAACGCGACCTGGTCACGTGGCATGTCCTAGGGACGAGTCATTAAACCAACGCATCGAGTGACATAGACACACAGAATCATATGTAACGCATCAAAATTTAAATAGATAGACGTGTTTATTTATTATGCGGTAGTGGCTGATGTCAAATTGGACATGATGATGATGGAAATGTCAAATCTCATGGCGATATTGCGACGGATGCAAAAATGCTGTTCTCTGTGCTCGACTTTGGCTGTGGTATGGTACAATTCATGACCAGCATGCGATCCCATGATTCCGTTACTCGTCGTCATCGTCGTCGTCATCGTCATCGTCTTCATTTGCATCGCTCTGGTCTCCATCTGCTCCGGCTACGAAGTCCGTGAGGTCCTCCTGTTCCAGGTCTATGTCAGTGTCATCAGCCATCCAATGGTCCGCATTCGTTTCTTCATCGTAATACTCCAATTCGGCGCGAATTAGGCGATTGAATTCGTCTTTGCTGATGCTTTCGCTGTGGTCCTTATCCGCGTCCCGCAGAAATTCCGCGACATCGAGTTCAGCCAATTCACGCTGTTCCTCGGACAACTCGGCGCCAGGCCCTGCCATTGCAAAGAAGCCATACAATTCCTTCTTGTCCAGTTCGTCGTCTGAATTGCCATCAATGGAAGAGAAGAGGAAGTCGATTTGTTCGTCTTCGGACATCATACCGTCTCCGAACAGACCCTCAGGGTTGCCTGCAGGGTCCACGGGTGGAACTACCTGAGGTCCATCGCTGGAGCCCTCTGCCACCGCACCACTGTGCAGTACCAACGCCACCGCCGCAAGGACCAAAGTCCGTAATGAAAGCATATTCACGGTAAACTGTTGACTGTATATTTCCGCAAACCAAGAGTCAGAACTCTCCCATATGTGCGCAGCTCTTTCCTTGTACTCAATAGCACTTGGCGTTGCGGAGATTCAGCTGAGTTCAAATGTCCTTCTCGAATACCTAATCACTCGCAGCTTTTTTGTGTGCTGTCAAAACACTGTAAGAATATCAGGAGTGTGCTCAACTGCCGTGTTAATGTGACGTGTGACATCTGTGGAACATAAGGGGCCCCTGGCCAGTGTGAATCTGACCAAGACACGCACTACGTCTCCCAGGTGTTACGATCACGCACTCAAACCGCGGGGCGGTGATGTGTGATCCTGTGTGATTGCTGGTGTGTACAGCTGGCAGCTGCTGGCTGGGTAGGTTGTTGCCCTCCACGGTCGGCGAAAACTATGCCCCCGGAGAATTCGCCACCTCAACATTCGTACTGCCAGGTTTTGGCTCTGTGTTGTTATTGAAGAATCCGTATATTATAATGGTCGATAGTTGCGAGTCAGCGTTGCAATATATATTATCAAGTTGTATGGGTGATCACCGAACACGTATAAAATCATTTTTTTCCGAGATCCCGTAAATATCAGTACATAATATGGGGAGCCTGAGGTATATGGAAAGAGATATCTCTCCCCAAGCCGAAGGGAGGAAATTCGATGCGGGTCTCAGTTGCTGTAATCTTTCCGTGCAAACCGCGATAGGCGCGAGAAAATAGTAAACACGACGAACGTCGCAGGTACTTTGAACGTTTAACCTTTGAACGTTCCTGTGGCTTAAGCTTCAATGGTTGTGAATTAGAACGCGGGAATAGGACCAGGACCATGACTTCATGCGCATAGAAACTACGCAAGACAGAAGTCCGACACAATGGCTGCGGCATCATCAGGACCGGAAGACGTTCTTGGTGCGGACTCGTACGCCCAGACACGGCTTAGAAATCTGCGAGATTGGGCCTTGCGGACCACACCAACAATAGATCAAGGCATTAATGCACGGCTCTATGCGAAGACTGCAGGAACGACGCTAGACAATGGATCTGAGGAGCTCAACAAGAGCCGTGGCGAAGGTCAGATGCTGAGGGACGCGTACGTGCATATCATGCGCGCTCTCGAACTCTCCGTACAGCGCCTGCCCACCCATCCAAAATATAAAGAACAGACTACCGTGGAACAGCGCAACGAACTTAAACGAAAATGCAAGAAAGCTTTTGAGGAGCTGGAGACAATCAAGACTTTGCTCTTGGATCATTTCCGGGAGGAACACGCGCAGGCCCTGGAACGACAGCGACAGTTGATGGAGGCGGCCATGCTAGCACCTGAGCCCGGAGATTCAGATGATGAAGAGCTGGAGGATGTTGAAGGAGAATATGTCTATGACGAAGACGACGATTTGGTGGACTACGATGACGGCGAAGGACGGGCAGAGAAAGAGTTCCAAGACCTCTCGCGACAGAGCTACGGAACGGAAGAAAACCCGCCTGCGTACACATCACATGCAGGACAGACGATAGAGGATCTGAATCAATCATCCAGCGAGGATGAGGGACCACTGTATGGTGATGCTGCGGCGGATCTCTACACTGCAACGCACTCCAAGCGCGGCAAGACTGCTGTCCCGGATCGCTCGTCAAAACCAAAGATCCCAGGGATGGCGAGTGGGACTGTCCCCCCACCTGTGTTACGACAATCCAAACCCATGTCGACTTCTTCAAGCCTAGACTACAACGGCGGATCCTACCCAAGTGTTGACCGACACTCCAAACCGACCATCCTTGGGCCGGCCATGCCGGACCGCAACTCGAAACCCACTCATTTGGCAGGTGCCGCCACGGCTCCAATTGTGAACCGGGACCTGAAGCATGGCAAGAAAGCCAAGGATGCCAAGAAGCGCAATGAACGCCGCCGCAAGGAACGCAAGGATAGCGGGGCGACAGCCCCGGTGCCTTTAGGCAAACGTACCGTGGAGATTCCGCAGGATCTGATGGATCGTTTCCTGACCATCGCATCGACCAACACTGCCCGAAATGTGGAGACGATGGGCATCTTGCTTGGTAAGGTTCGCAAGACGAAGCTCGTTTGCAAGATTTTAGCGATTCCGAAGCAGACAGGTACATCCGACAGTGTGGAGACAGAGAGAGAAGAAGATGTTCTGGAATACCAGCTCAAGCACGACCTGATTACCATGGGCTGGATCCACACCCATCCGACCCAGACTTGTTTTATGTCCAGTGTGGACCTTCACACTCACTGCAGCTACCAGCTCATGCTCCCTGAAGCGGTTGCCATTGTGGTGGCGCCCCGGTACGGCGACAAAGGCTCCTTCAGCCTCACTCAACCATACGGCCTGCAGTACATTGCTAAATGCACGGGCACCGGCTTTCATCCACACCCAGAAAATCCGCCGCTGTACGAACAGAGTCCGTTAGTGCGCTTCAAGTCATCCGAAACGACAGTCGTCGACTTTAGGTAAGACGGTGCCTGAGCATTGTGTACTCCGTGTCAAAATACATGAACGAATCGGCTGCTTAAAAACCTACACATTTATTTTTAATTTCACGCTGTGGGGGTTGGAGGAAGCACACATAACTGATTGATTCATTACGTGCTTCTTCCCGTCCCGGTGTCCTTATCCCAGGTACGCCATGCCAATAGCCAGCAACGTGCCATCTGCCTTCTCCAGAATGGATGTCCGCTGATAGAAATCAACCAATTCAGGCAGAGATTGGAATTTCCGCGTCTTACCAATAACAAACCCGCCGTCCGGCGAACGGGTGATGCGGAAGTGCTTGACGGCACCATCTGCGGCAATGGACAACGAAAGGTCGCCCTCGCTGCGCTCACTATCGCGGATCAAGAACGTTCCATCCCGCTTACCAGCTAGTGCAGCCTCGCACTCCTTTTTGCTCATCTTGCTGCGATAGTAGGGAAGGTCGCTCAAGTTGCCTGTCCGGGCCGGGGCCTGTGGTACCTGACCACCCGTGGGGCCACCTGTGCCCATACCTCCGGCGTTTGGCACCGCAGAGGAGTCAGCGTACTCTACTACTGAGCCATCGCTCCGCTTTGTGTAGTTCGCGGGAATTAGCCCGTAGTCCCCTCGACTATTCATCGCTGTCCACCAGTACTGCGATGTCAAGTGCACCAAGGACAGTTCTTCACCAACTTCAAAGCTCAGTTCGTCAGCTCCATTCCCATGAAAGGCGTAGAGTGTGGTGAGTTTGTCGAGGCAGCGAATGTTGTCCTGCAGATCATAGCGCGTCCTCGAACCCTCCAGCAGATGGTTGCCCGGCACCCAACCCATGCGATTATCCTTGAGCACACACCACCAGCCGTCATCTTCCTGCTCAACAACGGCGACTTCCTCACCGGCCACCAACTTCAATTCGTCTGCCCTTCGCGGGGTGAAGTCACTGAGGGCGGTGGCCAGAATCTTCTTCCCGTCCACAGCCTTCTTCATGTTTGACTCAAACTTGCGCACGCTCGCAGAGTCAATAGATAGATTGTCGTCGGAGTGTTGACCCTTTTTCTCCCTATTGCTGCCAGAACGGCGTAGGCTGCTAAATAGTCCTCCTTTGCTGTCGCCTTTGACGTAGCTCGTGGGCACGAAGCCAATCTCTCCGCGGTTGTTCTGATATATACCCCAGTTCGGGTTTGGTTCTGCAAGTATGGAAATCTTATCTCCCTTCTTCACGCTAAGTTCACTCTGGTTCTCGGTAATAAAATCAAACTGTAGCACCGCAGTCTTCTTGGGGGCCATAACTCAGAGATTGTTGGACTTGAACCCTCTGGTGGTTCTATATTGGAGTTTGAACTCTACCTTCCCAGAGTTCTGTGACTAGCTCTACTTGACACCTAAGACCAATTTCCGATGCAGCCTTGAATCCAGGAATGTTCTGCTTGGTCAAAGTGTTTACGAACGAGATATGCTACTTGGGACGAAGATTACTTTGCAACCTATCTATCTCACAGGCTGTTTCAAACCTACTCTTACATATCAAACTCTTGATATACCCCCTTCCGATCATGGCTTTGGAGATGTTCAATAACATGACAAAAAAGGTAATGAGATAGTGGTATCAGCGTTCTGTTTCGTCTCGTGAATGTTTCAGCCGACACCGGCGAAACCAAGCCAATCCAAAAAAGCCATCACAACTGAACACTCCCGTACCCAACTAAATGCAAGCACGTCGCGGTCAGAACAGCCCCCCCCCCTCCCCACCACCACCACAACCCCAATACACACTCACCCGGGGGGAGGGGCAATATACTGAAATACACCCCCCTCCACCCTCCCCTCCTCCAATCCTCCGCAGTCAGACACAATAGCCGTGGTCTCTGTGTGTGTGTGTGTATTCACTACACAAAGGGAACCCACAAACTACGAGGAGAGCGGAGGGAGAGCCCCCCCGGGGGTGGGGGGGGGTGGACTAACAGACACACATCCGCCACCGCCACCACCGTTCTTTGTGTGTGTGTCTGTGTGTGTTGTGTGTGTGTCTTTGCTCTCTCTTGCGAGTTGGCCTTTGGGGGGAGGGGGGGGGTGGCTTTGGGTGAGTGCCTTGGTGGCTTGTGTGCGGTTAAAAAAAAAAGAGGGAAGGAGGAGGAGGTAAAGGAAATCGAGCTCCGTCGGGAAGGGCGGAGGCGAGGAAGGAGTCGATCGCTCCCTTTTTATTATATTTTCTAATCCCCAATCCTTGAGCTGGGCCCCAGTCCTCGCTATCGAATGGCAAGAGCTTGCCGTCTTCCGTATCAGTTCTTCCCTGTTCCTGTCCTTAGTGTCTTTATCCTTCTGGTTCACGTACGCTTGACATAGTAGTGTCCAACCATCTCCCCCCTGGGGCGGCGGGGGTTGAGGGTGGCGTTTAATTGGCCGGGCCAGTACGCCACTGTGTAAACAGATTTCTATTATTAGACAAGGGACCAGTCTGCGGGAAGTTCTGATTCGTATCTCCAGTATGGGATTGCAGGAAACGGAATGCCCGTGCTGTGTCAGGCGCACTATCGATACGGGCTGACGTACTATTGCGTTTATCGCCCTCGTCTACCTGTTCCTTTGTTCCACCACCGGCTTTTTGATCTCCTCGCTTGATTTCATTCACCTGCTTGTTCGGTATTGAAACAGTGAGCAAAAATGTTCTATTTCTGCAATCGCAGCCTCAGTCATCTCTGGCCGCGAGGGGTGTGTGTCTGTGTGTTTTTCGTTTCAAGGGCCAGCAGCAGGGACCGTGTCTCTTGGAAGCGGGGAGCGAAGCATCGCTCTTGCCCCCGGACTCGCGCCCTCTTTTCCGCAGGGCCTTTCTTTCGGCTCTCTGGTAGCGGGGCCGCTTTACCCCAGAGCACGCAATCGGAAGCTGGGCGGGCTCGTCGCAAAGTGTGAAACGGCCTCAGAGGGGGGGGG
>PDIP01000089.1:68380-109826 GCA_002811645.1 Corallochytrium limacisporum
GAGAGGGGGGGGGAGGTCAAATCCCAATCTTTGAAATAAACGACTGAGCGGCGCTTGGCGCTTGGGGAAGGAAGGTGAGGCCTTGTTAATTCAATTGATTATACATTATTAGGTTTCAGTTTATATTGACGCACATCCCCTTGGTTGGCGAAGAGGAAAGTTGGAGGAGCGGAGGACAGGAGGGGGTTGGTTGCAGTTCGGCGGGCGGTTGTGTTCGTGAGAGCGAGGAGCAGCCTGCGCGGCCACAGATTGGAAGTTCGCGCTGATGACAAGGAAAACTTTCTCTTCACCCTCCCACCCCAACCCCCTTTAGAGCACGAATAAACTTTGGCAGTACATTCTCCATATATCCAGGCGATGCCGCCGAGGAGCTGCACAATTTGGCACTGAAAAGACAGAGGGGACCAACCACGAATCCGACACCCATCGCGCTTTGCTTCAAGAAAAAAAATCTTGTGAGAGCCTCCCCCCGGGGGAGTGGGGGGGAGAGAGATGTAAGAGTAGCCGTTGTTCCATAGCTAAACTGCGGGCCTTAGTCCGTCGTTTTCTACCACCGTCGCTGTGTACGGTGCTCTTGTGCTTGGTTTCTTTTTCTTTTTTTTTTGGTGTGTGTGTGTGTGGTTGCGCTGTTGGTCCCCAGCAACCCCCCGCAAAGGACGCAACCGGGACCGGGGGCGTCGGGTCCACACACACACACACACATTCTCTGAGAACCGGAGCAAAGAAGCAATTGCCCTTTTGTCTTCCCCACTTTGCCACTTCAGGGCAGAGAGGCCGACCCTAAAAGGTTTTTTCTTTGCCTTTGGGAACCCCCCCCTCTAACTTTTCCTTCCAACATTTTCTTTTTTTTTTTTGGCTTTGGGTTTTGCAAGCAGAGCCCCCACAGTGCGAGCAGGCCTCGTGTTTTGGTGGACGAAGGGCCCGCACACTTGCCCTGGTTCGGAACGGGCGCGAAATTGTAGGGGGGGGGTGGGAGTATGTGCCCACCTTTCGTGTGCAGAGCCAGCTAAAAGCCAAGGAGGCAACGGTCAAAAAAATTTAACCCGTTGCGTCGCACAATAAAAAAACAGGGAGGGCAAGTGAATCGCTGGGCAAAATCTTTAAAAAAATCTTTCCCAGCAGAGTCCAGCGACCAACCTGTGCGGATGTGGGTGAGGGGGGGGCCAGGAGAGGTGGCGGGCAGGCAATTTTTCTACTGGGGTCAGGTCCGCACCGTTCGGGTGATGTGTTGTCGTTCCCGGTTGCGCCCGTGTTGTGCTCGCGGTTGGGTGGCTTGTTCCAGGAAGCGAGAAGACCTAGACTGAGTACCATCCCATGCACACCACATTTAGCGATGTGTGGTGCGGTTGTTCGGAGTGACAACTAAGGGAGAGCCAGGGTGTGGTCGTTTGTTATGACATCGCGTTGGTTGGTATTTGAAACATGCCTGGGTTCTCCACATGATGATATAATATTGTGGATTCACTGTAACAGCATTTGTGTGGAATACGAAGTCTGTGGACCGGGGCATTGACGTTTTTGTCAATTATTAGCGGAGAAAAAACTAAACAGGACGTAGGCACTGCACATTTCTACAATCCTACAACACAGTTAAAGAAGTCCAGGAAGTAATTTCACTACAAATCAGAAATCATGAGCTTCCTGTTCGGTAACAAGAACTCAAAGACCTTCAAGCCGAAGAAGAACATTCCTGAGGGGAGCCGGCAACACCAGCTGAAGAAATATGCTGAGGCCACGCTTGGTTCTGGAAATCTGCGCTTGGCCGTGAAACTGCCTGAGGGTGAAGACGTAAACGAATGGGTTGCCGTCAACACTGTGGACTTCTTCAACCAGATCAATATGCTTTACGGAACCATTACGGAATTCTGCACGCCTGAGGATTGCCCTATTATGTCTGCGGGACCTAAGTATGAATACCACTGGGCAGATGGTACCACAGTGAAGAAGCCAATCAAGTGCTCCGCACCGGAATACATCGATTTTCTCATGACTTGGGTGCAGCAGCAGCTCGACGATGAAGATATTTTCCCGTCCAAGATCGGCGTACCGTTCCCGAAGAACTTCCTGTCGATTGCAAAGAACATTCTCAAGCGGCTGTTTCGCGTCTACGCACATGTTTACCACAGCCATTTCTCAAAGATTGTAAGCTTGGGCGAAGAGGCACATCTTAACACGAGTTTCAAGCATTTTATCTTCTTCGTGCAGGAGTTCAACCTGATTGAGAAGAAGGAGCTGGCCCCACTGCAGGAGCTCATTGACCAGCTCATGGCTAAGGAGTGAAATGGTCAGGATCATTATTGAAGGGCAAAGTTCGTTGAAGGGCAGGCCACATCAGCCCGTAACAAACATTTTTGAGGTTTGTAATCGCATATCATGTTTGACAACAGCAAGATCACATCTATCATTAAAAGAACATGTAAAAAGCCAGAATCAAATCCGGGGTTGTGCTCGACCCAGCGGGACACAGGCAAAAGCAATATCGGTGGCATGGTGGAGGATGCGCAGTATGATCGCGTATCCGTATCACCCCACATGTATTATCTATTGTATCAAACAAGTAATCAGAGCGCGTCATTTCGACGTGTTTCCTAACTCGATACAATCACGCATGAATCAATCACAAGTATCATAGCCTCAGAGCCAGCCAAATCCTCGTTTTATTTGCAAAGGCATGTGGAGCCGATCATGGCCCAAAGGAACGACCTGGCACTTCCGGAAAGTGAGCGGACCATCATGGACATGGCGACCTCTGTTGGAGGCTAGTGATCTCTCGCTGGCCGCCCACCCCATCCCAACCCAACCCCCCTTGCACAACATTATATACACACGGGGACAGGAGCCCCTGTTTTTTTTTTTTTGCCACCGAACCCCCACGCCCGCTGATTGGCCACAGCGCTCTCAGCCAATCAGCAGCGTGCAAAAAGAGACTCCCGGTTTCCCCCCAACTCCCCCCCCCCCCCAAGATAGTGATCCGCTTAATGAATACCGAGGGATCCCACCACCACCAGCACGCAAACCCACTCCGGACCCTTTTGATAGGGACGACCCGGTATCTGCTGACCGCACGCCAAGCAAAACCGTATCATTGAACCGTTGGCGCCTTTAGTGCGATTGGCTAATAAAGTCTACTACACTGGTACGATCTGAGGGCGATTTTTCTTCACTCGCGTGGGGTTGGTGGTGGGGAGAAGAGGGGTGGACGAGCCAGGGGCAGCTAGGTCTGTGAACTCCCCTCATCTATTCGTCGGTCTGGGACGTCGGCGTGACCTCGGGACACCAGATACAGGACAGTGCTGGTGACGGTCACGTTGTTGTCGATCTACACAGACCTTGGCGATATTTCTGGATCACAGGAGCCGAACTGCTTCTGTGCTGCTGTTGCTGTTGGCTGTTGTTTCCGCCGGGATGTTGTCCAGTGAGGTCTTGCTCTTCTTCCGAACCAAGCTACCAGGCCGCGGGTCACCGTCGGGATCCACGTCACTGCGCAATATGTGCGTCTCCGTACCCGGAGCAAACGGCAGCGCAGTGCTTTCAAGTCCCCCAGCGGTGATCAGCAAAATTTCTGATCGCTGACCACCAATAGCAAACAATCCTAGGCTCTTACCGGTCTCAGGGTTGCGCAGAGCAAGCATGCCGCCGGTCGCGACGCCAAGATCCGGTAGAGGACATGCGCCGAGCGCCTGCGCAGGCGCAGGAGTGTGACGGAACCTACAGAATCGTCCCTCGGAGGTCAAAACAAAAACCGACGCACCATCAACCACAGCACTGCGGGGCCCCCCGGCGATCGACTCCTCCTCTGTGGGCATGGCGGAAGCATGGGAAGATGATGGTGTCTCAAAAGCCATGGCCACCGCGCCCGCGCAGGAGTCATGGAAAGAGTGCCCCTGGGCCCGTCCGGCACTAATCGCGGCCAGATCCAGGGCAACGAGGGGCATTGTTCCACCGGCGAGGACATAGCGGCCGTCCTCAGTAACCGATAGGCAATCGATGGCGGGTACTGAGTCCCTGGGCTGCTGCTGCAGATTCGCTATCATCTTTCGAGCAGTGGTGCGAACATGCTCGAACAAGGTTCTGATGCTCGGATAGAGCAGAGCGTGAGCATGGTCCTGCCACGGTGCCACGGACAGCAAAAGATTACCGTTGCCACCGTCCCAGAGGCGAATCCGACCGTCAGTGCCCGACGCAGACAGCAAATGGCCAGTGTGTTCGGCACCTTGCGTCGGTTTCAGTGCGGCTAAGGCGGTGACATTGCCTCCAGGTCCGACCCCCGAGGAATGAAGCTCGTTCGGAACGCTCGCCCAGGATGGATTCATCGACGATTGCCGGAGATCGATGCTGGCAATGTCTGGAGAAGGGGAGGACACGGACGGCTGTCTGTCCTTATGCATTAGCCCGACAAAAACCTGCGTCGCCCGCCGTGGACTGATCTCGAGGCAAACAGCCAGTCCCACCGTCGATTGTGGTAGCAAGTCCACGACTCTGTACGCCTGAACAGACGCAGAGTTCACAGCTTCCGGACTGAAGAGGACGACGACCAGCGTCTCCCAGCGCCAGGCCCGGAGCTGGCCTTTGCTTAAGGTTACCAGGACCCCGCCCGTGAACTTGAGATCAGCAATCGGCCCCATATGGGCGCGAAAGTGTAGGCGCGGCTGAACAAGAGTCGCCGGATCCGCAGCTGGCGTCGCACGTGAAGTGCCAATGTCGCGATTCCCACCTCGGCGCAGGGCAAGCAGATCCCAGGCGCTAATGTGCCCGTCAGCGCCTCCGGCGACCAGATACCGACCGTCCGGGCTCAGATCCATAGCAGTAATGAAGCCACCTGCAGGCAGCAGGCCACTGCAAAGACTGGAGTCACTGCTGCTGCTTAGGTGTCGGAGCCGCGCTTCTTCTTCTGCCGCTCTGATCTCTGGGCCGGTGGCGACATAGTTTGAGTGGGTTGCAATGGTTTCCGTGGGTATCATCCTGATCTTTCGTTGTCTTGACCAACTTCCCGGTCTATGCACGATACAATTGGAAGGAATTAGAGTTGTCTACGGCTTGAACAAACCCTTCAGCTACCTTCCATCATTGTTGTTGCAATATCGCTCAAGGATACATGTATCAGTGACTGGTGTCTTATCCGGTTGTGCATCGATCCCTCTCAGACCTGTCCTTGCTACTGCTACTATTGTGGCTTCTCCCTTGAAATAGACGTTCTCAGTATCTCATATAGATTTCATAAACCTAGCCAACGACCACCAGGGTCTGCGTTGCTTCTCTCTCGTGAATCTTCTACCTTACGTTTTGGTGAACACGTCGCACGGGCTCTCTCCATGCCGAAGTGGTCCGGCCGTGCTTGTCCTCTGGGCCCCGGGATCTGTTCCTACGCACGGCGCCGAAAGTACACACAAGCCACCACCGCCACCACTGTCGTCTTCACCAGCAAGCAGCCCCCACCTCTGTTTTTGCCAGTGGTGGCCCCGCCCCTCCCGGTCGCTTCCTTTAAAGTTTCCTTTTGGCGCCCGTCCGGATTGCGTGTGGGCAACACCTTGGAGTCAGTAGGAATCAATGGTTGCGGTGGGTGAAAAGGAAATTGTGTTCATGAGAATGATGGTAGTGTGACAGGTTAAAACAGTCTTTAATTGGAATGATGCGGAGGAGGATGGCCGTTAACGGAACAAAACAAAGGATCCGTAGACATGGATAAGGGAACATCGTGCATACAAACGACGATATAGTAAAAGTGAGGATCAAGTCAAGGAACGTGTCGAGGTACATCACTCAATGCCAAAGCCGCACGTCTCCTCGACCGCAGTGGTCACCTTTTCAAGCAAAGTCTGGTAGTTCTGGTACGGTGGCAGATCGATGCGATTGAAACATGTGTGGGACTTGGGTAGTGCCTGCGGACTCAGGGTCCTTACCTTCTCTATCATGAACTTCTTCGGCCCGTTGGATCCTTGCAAATCACGGAATCCACTGACAGGAATGCGTGAAGTTCCCGTGACAAACTGCACAAAACGCACCTTGCGCTCAACATCGTATGTGTTGACTGCCTTCCAGAACCACTTGATGACCATATCATTCTCGCTGCAATTCTTGTACTCTGTGTTCTTGCGCAGGTCATCCAGGTCAATGTCCCCGAGACCGCAAATTACGAGCTCGAGTTCCTGTTCGTCAAAGAGACGGAGCAGCTGCAGCGGTACCATCTCGTATATGCCATTTAGAAAGGCCTCCAATTGATGATCAATGCCACGCAGGAAGTGCCATTCAACAATCTTGTCGACGTACTCCTGCTTGTTGGCGTTGGTCACTGCAACATTGGTACCATTTTCCTTGAGTTCGTGGTGTCGCTGATCGCCGTAGACTTCATAGTCGACGCTGAAAGTCAGGCCCAAGTCAGCCTCGTCAACGTCGTTGTCAAGGATCCAGAGAAGATTATTGTAGTAGTCTGGATCAACAGCCTCGAGGTCCTCCAGCACGATTGGTTTGCCCAGGATCTTCTTGTAAATGGGCTGGATGAAGCCAGCATCGACGTAGTGTCCATGGTATATGGCCATGCCAATAACACGTCCAATGAATTGGAAGTAGCTCAGGTGGTCTGGATTAATGTCGGACGCCGGATTGATCTGAAGGAGGTAATCGCCTTCTTGGGCGTAGATGAACAGGCCGTAGGCCGGGTTGAACATTTCCTTAGACAGTGCAAAGAACCATTCACGGGCCACACCACCGTAGTCAAGAGCATCTTCCTGTGTGAAGGAGATCTTCAACTTGGCCTTGGCCCGTTCTGGCTTCATGCACATGATCTGAGCGTAGCTCTCCTCAAAGATAGTGTCGCGGGTGACGATGATTTCGCAGGCACCGTGCAAAGGACGGAAAAGTCCACGGAGATAGCTAAGCTTGCGCTTCAGATCCCGACGGTAGCGCGGCAGGCTCATATCCTCTTGGCTCAGGGACACGCGCGGGTCCTCAAACTGCGTCGTGCGAGTGTTGTGATCAACAAAGTAGGGCCTTCCTTTCGCAGTATAGCGCTGCTCCCAGCCAGGGGGTAAGCCGACTGTGGAGCTCAGTGCAGTGCCATCAATGCGCTGCAGAGTTATTCGTGGATCATACCAGGTTGAATTCCGTGTGGCGTGGTTGATGAAATAAATCTGACCCGCTGGCGTGAGCATGAGCTCCCAGTCGTCCGGCAATGGTCCAAGTCCTCCGCTGTTGGTCGCCGTGCCGGAAGACTGCCCTCCACTGCTGCCACCGCTGGTACCACCGCTACCGCTGCCGCCATGGGCGGTGGTCGGTGCCGTACCACCTGCCGCCGGTGCCCGTGCAACGGCCGTCATTGACCGACCGACACGGTCAGCAATACCGACACGGCTGTCTGTCTCCCGGCGCGCCAGTCGCTCCTCGCTCACCGCTGCACTCGGCGGCTCGTCATCTGCGGGCATGAGGTCGCCATCCACAAGCATATTACGACTACGGAAGTTCATGCGCTGGCTCTGGATACTCTCACGGCGGGCATTGCTACTGCTAGTACTAGCACGGCGTCGACCATTGCGTGTGCTATCCGTGAAATCGGCACCACTGCCAACGCTGCCGCGATTCAGACTGACTCTTGCGGTGGCGGAGGATATAGTGTTCATTGCAGCGGTGTGGTTACCCACAGGGGTCGTTCGGGCGGCAGTGCCTGCCATTTGACTGCGATCAGTGGTTGATCGCCCGCCAGCACCACCAGTGCCTCCATGAAAGGCCGGCTGAGTCGGTCTCTCCCATTGCGTCGAGCGAGCCGCGTGATTGCAATAGTATACGCGTCCGTTGGCAGCCACACGGGCCTCCCAGCCCGCCGGCAGCTCAATATTCAACTGCCTCAAGTCAACGCGGGTGGAATCACCGTCCGTTGGGTGCGCGTAGCGAACCTCCCCGCTCCTTTCTCCTGTGGTCTCAGCCGTTAGCTCGTCGTTTTCGGCCGACCGTCGGTACGATTGGCGGCGAGAAGAGGAATGGCTGCTGCTGTGCGGCAGCGATCCTTCGACACTGTGGCGTTGCTGCGCGGCTGCAGCGCGGGGGTTGAAGAAAGCACCTTGGCCGTCCGGCATGGGCACTACTCTCTCAGCTGCGGAATTACTACCAGTGATACTCCCGCGCTGCTGTGCAGAAATCTGTGTGTCTGAGGCGCTCGCGCTGTGCCGCCTCCTTGATCCACGTGACTCGCGCACAATTAGCGGACTGCCAGGCATGTAGCTTACCGCGATCTTCAGCGAGCCCGCAGTTCCACGACTGCCACCACTGCTTCCGTTCTGACGAGTGCCCGCGGCTGAGGTTGACGAGGCTGACTGCGCCGCGTTATGGTGAGATCCGCTGACGTGGCGCCATGGACCGGACGCGCTGCTGCTGCCATCGGACCAGGATGTGCGCGGGGCATTGTTAGACATGTTTGGCGATTGACTGGCGAGTGGCGGAGTGCCGTCGTTGGAAAGATTGCTTGACCCGCGTCGAATGCCACCTGTGCCCCGTGCACGGTGCATAGCGCCTTCGGCAGGCATGCTGCGACTGACCTCCGCGCTTCCTTGCCCGGTTCCACCTGGTGTGCCCGAAGTCGACGTCGAATTCACTGAATTAACAGAGTTCGAATTGCTCCTGGTGATACGTGGCTCAGGTACAACGACGTCCATGGGTCCTGCCTCTGACATGGTCTGTTCTTCTGGTGCGTTCAACGGACAAACGACAATTTGCCTTTGCGTTGTGTTTGATGGTACTGGCAAATGGCCTAGGCTGATCCGTTTGCGGCCAATGACCTCGGAGTCGACCGGGTACTGCTGAGCCCGTTGTTGGGTCTCGGGTGCAGAGGTACGCGAGCGGCGATTCTGCTCACTACTAGCGTTGGCGCCGTGATTCCGCGTATGGTAGACAGTGACGAGGAGGGCCCCGCCCTGCGGCACTTCAACATTGAAAGTCTGGTCAAATTTTGGTGTGCAGGTCCCCTGCATGACTTTGGTACGGAATACTTGGTTCGGTTGACCCGCGACCTGGACTTCAACATAAGGTGAGGGACTTATCTTGCGAAAGAGACCGCGCTTAGGCAGATCATAGGCTGCAACAATGGTCAGGCGCAGCTTTACCTTGCCCGGTACTTCTGCTCCCTCTGGTCTCCGCTGCTGGTTAAAGATAACTGCGCCCGCATTGTCTACACTCGACGTTGACCGCGAAAGCATCAGACTGTGAGTCAGCTCCGGCGATTCGATGGGTCGCGTGCTGATTTCCACGGATTCTTGCGGCCGTACAATGGCCTGTGCTGCACTTGTAGGTGGTGGCAGCGGCGCTGCTGGTGCCGTGGCCCGTTGATTGCTACGATTGGCACTGCTACGAGTCCTATTACTACCGCCATTGTTGGCCGCGGACGACCGAGAGTCCGACCGACTGCCCAAGCGTCTCATCGATCCAAGCACGGATCGAACAGATCCAGATCTACGTGCCCTATTCCCGCTAGAGGACACGGCCGGCGTTGATGCCATTCACTACCGTGTGTTTGTGACCGTTAGCTAACCTTTAAATGCTCTCCCGCAATCCTGGCATTTAAGATTGTGTATCGAGTTACCTACAAAGTATTTTACCCTGGATCTTGAATCGTTTCTATTACCCTTTCTTGTCTGACTCTTTCCGCAATTGTCTAAGCCTTCTTATGGTGTCCAATACAAGCACGAGCAAGCCCTGGATCTGTTCTTCTGAATCAAGCAGGTGTCACCTCGTTCCTAATTCGACACGAAGATCTTTTCTACTCGGTATGCTCACCGGGCTTTGCCGGAGATTTCATCGAGTTTTGATCCAAATACCACACTCCTAATATATGATCGCTCTCTACGTATCTTATAAATCATTGGTTTTCGGGCACTATTTTATCGCAAAATACGCTGTTTTGGTACAACCATTTGCTCAACTCAGGAGGCGTCGCACTGTAGCGACCAAACGGCCTGTTACTCGGCGTCGTCTGTCACAAGGAGAGCTCATGAAACTGAGACAGCAGCACCCATCACACCCAAAGTCCCCATTCGTACGAATTCATAGGCCCATCGCCACCACTTTTCATACTCAGAGGCACCACCGCTGCTTCTCACTCTCTCACCTCCGTGTTTCTGGAGCTGCCCCTACCTCTCGAACAATTCGCGGTTCATTCACTAGGGAAACAGACCCACAGACCCCGGGTGGGCAGGGGTGAGTCCCCCAACGTTCCCTCATTTGCAACCCCCCCCTCCTTCCCCTACCTTTCACCTTTTTACCACTCACCACCATTTCTTCTCTGGTTGCTGATGCCTGCTCCCTGCCTCTCCCACCGCCTTATTTCGCACTGCTGGTACGTTTGGTACAATCTCACGTAGCATTAGCAATGACGTCTCTTTGATGTGTCATCTGCAGAAAATGCCGCATATTTTCTATAGCCATCACGAACAATCCAGGAACAAAAAAAAAATATCGAGTCGCAGGCTCCAGTGAGACCGCACAATTTTCCCGACTGTCATCTGCAGGCTGTGGGTACTGGATTCTTGGCTATTGGCCGGCCCCTTTGGCAAGGCCCTAAAGGTTCACAGCCGTTTTCGTGACCGGGGTCTCGGCCAGCCTTTCCACCATTTCGCTAGGCAAGAAAACCCCCCTCAGGGCCAATCTTTCCTCGCTGCTTACAGCCAGGGGCGCTCAGTGCCTGCTTGGGCTGCAAGACACTCTCTGTTCGCGAAAACCCGGGCCCCTTGCCTTCCTTCCAATTCCTTCCTTCCCCACCCCCCCCCCCGGCTCTACCTTGGAACGGCCATATAAGTTTTGGTCTCGGTGCTGTTTTTGCGTTGTTAGAATATTCGCCCAGGGCGCTGTTGAATGGGAAATGTTCGCCAGTTTCGTTTCTCTAAGGACGGCCGATCCCAGGTGTGTTTCTGGGATTTTTTTTTTTTTTTTGCAGGTGCGCTTATCTCGGGCTCCGTACGCGTGGCCACCGACCTCTATATCGATACTGAATGTACGGGGACAAAGCCCCGTTGCTCCTACCCGACCAGTGAGTGTTGGGTTGGGAAGGAGGGACACCACGGTAGTAATGCCGAGCGGGACAACCGAGGAGGGGAGGGGGGGGGACTTGACGGAGGGAGGCTGGAGAGGCGAAGGGGGGCGCTTGTTTCCGAGTCTCCCAGACTACGGCGGCAGCTCCACTTCACCCTCTCCCCTCCCTCCCCCTTCTCCGGGGCCCATAACGAACGGGCCGACCCCGTTGCCTTCCGTCCGTACGCGCGGGAGAGAACAAAGGGAAGTGGGGGGGAGCCTGGGAGAAGCGCGAGGGAAGGGGAGAGAGAGACACACCGACACAGAGCGAAGCTCAAGGGTGCGATGTGTTTGGGTGCGGAGGGCCTTGGATTTCCGGTGCATTCAGTACCGTTTCCCCGATAGTGAAGAGAAGCGGGGTGTGGAAAAAGCCCCCACGGCGGGGGACAAGGGTAAGGGCTTGGGTGGAACAAGGGGTCACTGGAGAGACGGAAGAAGTGCGCTCCGGTTCCTTCGATGGGTGCCGTGAAGACCCGGCAACAAGTGGCTCTCTGTATGGACCTCTGGAAATTTCTTTCCTTTTTGTTTCTTTTGCTGTGAACCCTTCTCTTTTAAATAAAATTAGGATGACGAGGAACAAACTACATTATCTTCGGAGTGTATAGTGTTCTCTGTTAAGGTAGATCAAAGACTTTAACAATTTCACACAGTAACGTAGACCACTGAGAATAAATGCGTGACCAAAAAGTGAAATTGTATGACATGGAAATCAGGGTAAAATAGAAAACATGGGTGTATAGATACTGGATCAACGGCAGTGGAAGTACATAGCTCGTTGACCATGGCAAGGATAGTGCCGGAGATGCCCACCATTGCGGTGGAAGGCCAGGTGCACCTTCTGAAGATCGACGGTGAAGGAGTGAGTCAATGGGCCCCGATGCACGAAGGCATTGTTTCAGTCAAGATTCTTGAAGGATTCCGGGTCATGGCTACGGACAAGAAGGGAAATGTGATACTAAATGAAATGGCGGCGGAAGGGTTCGACTGCAGTCGGCCCTCGCGTACGTTCCTAAGCTTCCAGTCATGCGAGGAGAGTGAAGTGTGGGGAGTCAATGTAAAGGCCTCGGATAAGAACTGCAATGCATTTTATAATGAGCTCATGGCCATGAAGGAAACGTACAGTAGTGATGAGCACGGCCTCTACGTAGAGGCCCAGGCCTCCCAACGGACGTCCCTGGAACGGTATAACATGAGTGTAGACGGTCTGGACGCCGTGGGCATGCAAGTTGGTATGAAACAGCAAGAAGCTCTCATGTCAGAAGCAAAAAAGACCGGCTCCGATGAATCTCTGCGGCGGTCCCCACTGAAGAAGGCAGAGGAGGAAATCCAGGCCGAAGAGAAAGAGGAAAAGAAGTCACAACAGCAGGCTGAACAGCAAGCGCAACAAAAGACGCAACAACAGGCACCACCAAAGACGGCAAAGAAGCCGCCGACCCCTGCGAAGCCGGCGTCCCTAACCGGCGCGGCGGCCTCTGCTCCCGCGAAGGCAGCCGAAGCCGAATCTGCAGAGAAGGTGATGCTACGCGTCAGCTTGCCTGGCGGACAGAAGACTATGCTCTGGGCCACAGCCGACCAGACCGTTTTCGAATGCATGCGGGCAGTCGCTACCAAGCGGGGAATGAAGAATCTGACAGCTTACACGCCCAGCAAGAAAGGTGTACAACTGGGCTACACCATTAAGCTGTCCGAAGTCGAGAACCACAGCTTCAACATGTCCGAAAAGATTCCTGACTCTCGCCAGGTGGAGAAGACGGAGGCTGACCAAGGTCTAGGCATGCGTATCCGCCTTGCCAACGCAACAAAAAATGAGTCGGGCATTGTGGCGTACAATGTGAACCCGACCGGTCCGGCTGGGCGCGCGGGTGTGCTGGACGGCGATGAAATTTTGGAAATCAACGGTGAAAGCATGGTTGGCATGTCCTCTCTATCCGAGGTGGCCAAGGTGTTGAAGGCATCAAATAAGTTGGACCTGAAGGTGCAGTACAGTGAATTCTCGGAGGTGAAACGGGGTTCGCTCCGCAGTGCCTCCGTGGATGTACTGTCCACTACGGGATCTGTTGTAATGACACCAGCTCCGGCTTCCTCTCCTGCTGCTGCTCCGGCTACTGCTCCGGCCCCTGCTCCCGCTCCGGCTCCAGCTGCGGGCTTTTCGGATCCTCAAGACAAGCTGAGTATGGGTAATGTCATTGACCACTTAATCTGCCCACCGTTGCCTACCGACAGTGAAACCACTGAACTAGCGGAGTCTGATCTGCTTCACCTCATGGGTCCTCCGCAGGAGAATGCCATCTCTGAGAAATACGTACCAAAATTCACCCCCGAACTAACGGCTATGATAGGTGGTGGCCACCAGCCCACTACAAGTATTGGGTCAAACGGATCTCCTCTAATCGGCCGCCGTGCTCTGAGCATCGTATCGAATGCCAGCGTGTCATCCTTCCAAGAACAGAGCTCACTTTCACTGAAAGGCAGCATCTACTCTGGGGGCAGTACCCAACCTGGAATGCCAAACGACACCATGAGTCTTGAAGGTGCGATCTCTCAACTACTCACAAATGTGGAACAGAGTAACGCTGTCTGCAAAATGTTTGCTAATCGCCTTCTCACAGGACAAGGCAAGCGCAGTATGCGTCAAAAGGTGGCCCATGAACTGCTGGACACGGAGAAGAACTACGTGCACGATCTAGGTGAACTGATTGCTCGGTACTTGGAGCCAGTACACAAGGAGGGACTCGGAGTCAACAACCCGGCCCTCCGTCAGATCTGGGAGTCAGCGCAGAGCCTATTGCCGAAGCAGAAACAGTTCCTTGACCAGCTTCAGGGGGCTTTCAAGCTTCTGGCAGATTTGGAAGCCCAGGACGAAATGGAGGAACAGGACGAATGCACGCCGACCGCTAGCAATGAGAACGCGGAGAAAGTTGAGGAAGCGGAGGACAGCGAAGAGGAAGAGACAGTTGAGAACGTGGCTCGGCGTAGGCGCGAAGCTGCCTTCGGAGCTGCACTTGCGGCGGCGTTCGTCGAAAATGCCGAGGCATTCAAGCTGTACTCGGAGTACTGCGCTCTGTACCCGGCCGTCGAGAACTACCTCATGACCAAGAAGGACATGAGCAAGAAGGAAAACGAAGAGTTTCAGGAGTTCCTGGAAGCCAGAAATCCAAAGAAAGAGATGTCTGCCAGCCTCGACTCGTACCTGATCAAGCCCGTGCAGCGCATTCTCAAGTATCCCTTGCTTCTTCGTGAACTTATCAAGTACACAGAAGAGGATGCGGATGACATGCAGGACCTCAATATGGCCGAGGCAGTGATTAAGGACGTGGCAAATGAAATTAACGAGATCAAGCGCCGTGACGATAATCGAGAGCAGGCTAAAGCCCTGTTTGAGTCCATGGAGGATTATAACGGACCCCGTGGCGCTGATCTGGGCGATCTCTTATACCACTGCTCCGTTACTCGGGGCTTGGTCGACGATAAGAACAGGGTCGATCGGTCGCGCGGCTCCACCGCCGAATGCCGATACTATCTCTTTACTCGCGGTGTGCTGTCGTGCACAAAGCCCTCCAGTGAACGCGAAGCATCCCGTTTCCGCGACTACATGCCAATTGAAAAAATCCTTATCAAGGACCGCCCAGACGAAAACGAAGAAACGCGTCATTTGATCGAAATGGTGAACATGGAAGCGTTGCAACAGATGAAAGAGGCCAAGGGCACCGCCACATCGCGTTCACGCTCCAAAGCCACCGTCATTCTCATGTGCCGCAACGCGGAAGAGAAGCAGCGCTGGATTACCACGGTGAAGAATCAAATCCGCCAGAGCATTCTAAACAAATCTTCGTCTCCCTCACAGGCCACTTCTGCGCTTGGTGCCAACGGCTCCCAAGGATCGACCTTCTCTATCAACAGCAATTCATCCAAGCCCAGCACGACCTCCCTGCACAAACCCACGCGCAGCAAGAACAAATCTTTCTTGTCTCGTGGATGATCAAGGATGGCGTATGCACTTGTTCCATAATTTGGCAATAGAATATCACATTTAAACCCTTTTTTAATCAATGTACATGCGGTTCACTTTCCTATGAAGAAGAGTGCGGCAGTGACTCCAACCAGGCTTTGCACTGCGTCGAGTGTTGCGTCAGAGTTGCGTCCATTTCCGCGATGCTCGCCTTCAGTGCATTGATGTCCTGCTGCAGCTGTTGTGCTGGCGTCGACGTTCCGGATGCGGCGGCAGAATTGAAGAATACGCGCAGGGTGTGTAGTGCCTGCAACATCCGGGTGATTTGTGTCTCGTACTGAATAAGGTATGTTGCCCTGGCCGTGCTACCCTCTGCTCCGCCAGCAGTTGCGTCTGTGTCGCTCAGTCCTCCTTCAGGGCTTTCTATGCTCACCGCCAGCCCTTCCACGAGAGACGCAATATCTGCCCGCAGGCCTTCCAAGGCCTTCTGCGCTTCGTCCGCATCACGCAAAGTAAATTGCCGTGAGTCATTAGTGCTACCATTTACAGCAGCAATGTTTTCTGCATCTGCTGGCATTTCAAAGTATCTATTTGCAGCAGTTGTGGTTTGCCGTTCAAGTGGATTCAATGTTTTCCTATATTGTGTGTCACAAAGATGTGGGTTCTGGGTAGCGGTGCGTCGTCAAAATTTACTCTCTAGTTCAGGCACTTATATATCATTTAATCAAATACATGTGTCTCTCTGTCCTAGACCCTTTGATGCTCGGAAATAGCCTTAAAAAATATTCAATGAAGTAGTCCCCGTTTGCAAGCGGTCGGTGAACCCACCGGTTCCCTGTCCGTACCTTCCCTCCTCGTCCCCTGGGCCCCCGTTCGTCCCCCTTACATCGCGCGCCCAGAGCGGGAGACGGGACTCGGGAGTCCTTTTAGTCGCAAACCCCCTCGCGAGGCGGTTAGCGGGGGGGGTAGTGGCAGGCACGCGGGGAGAGGAATTTTCTGAGCCTCCCAACGGGAAAAGCAGGGAGTGCGGGTCTCAGCCGCTTCACCCACCGCCCTGCCTGCGTGGGGTGTGTGCGGCGGGAGCGCCTTGTGTCTTCGGGCAGCGATGAGAGAAGTGCGAACAAAAGTGAAGCAAACCTTGCTTCCATGCTTTCGTTTTTTTGTACTCTAAGTGCGTGCTTGATCAGCTATTTACTACAGAGTCCTCATAGTGAATAAATCCCTGAGAAATGAGCTAACCACTGTAGTTCTAGACAGCCGATACCCAGTCCCCGGAGATCACGAGGAAGCATGAGAATGTGCGCGGTAACCATTTCATAATTACACTAGAGGTTTAGAGTTTCTGAGAACTCGATAGTAAAAATGCCGCCACCAGTTGCAGGCGGCGAGGGGCCAACCAAGTCCCATCGCAAACGCCAGTCTGGGCGAAAGGCCGAGAAGAAGAAAGGCAAGAGCGAACGTAAAGAAAATAGTCTAAAGAAAGGCAGTCTCAAGGATGCTCAGGAAACCACGAACACACAGACCCGGGGGAACAAAGGCAATAACCCCAAAGCCTTTGCCATGCAGTCAGCACGGAAGGCTGAACGGATGGGACGAAGGACAGCAGACATTACACAGCGCCGGATCCACATGCCCACTGTGGACCGGGCACCTGATGAGCCGCCACCGTTCGTTGTAGGAGTAATTGGACCACCCGGCACAGGTAAGACCACACTGATCCAATCCCTCGTTAAGCACTATTGTCACCGGAACCTGACCAGTACAGACGGTCCAATCACGCTTGTTGCGGGCAAGAAGCGGCGCATTACTTTCGTCGAGTGCAATAATGAACTTGGTTCCATGATTGACCTTGGCAAGGTGGTGGACCTGGCGTTGATTCTCATTGATGGATCCTACGGCTTCGAAATGGAAGTCTTTGAGTTTCTGAACATTCTACAGGTGCATGGTATGCCCCGCGTAATGGGCGTGTTGACGCATTTGGACCATTTCAAGAACCCGAAGAAGCTGCGCAAGACAAAGAAGAAGCTGAAGCAGCGATTCTGGACGGATGTCTACAATGGAGCGAAACTGTTCTACCTCAGTGGTTTGATCGGTGGACGGTACCCAAAGCGGGAGATTTTGAATTTGGCACGTTTTATTTCCGTACAGAAGGCCCGTCCCATCAACTGGCGCCAGCAACATCCGTTCCTCATCTGCGACCGCATGGAGGACATAACAGATCCTGAAGCCATCCGTGCGGATCAAAAGTGTGATCGCCGAGTAGTACTATACGGCTACGCTCGTGGATGCAATTTAAAGGCGAACCAGCGCGTGCACTTGTGCGGTGTGGGCGATCATGTGATGGCCCGTGTCGATTTCCTGCCCGACCCGTGCCCATTGCCACAGGGTCTGCGCAAGGAAGGTGGCAAGACAAAGTACAAAGCCTTAAACGAGCGTGAACGTCAAATCTATGCCCCCATGACCGATCTAGGTGGTATTGTGTACGACAAGGATGCCGTCTATATCGATATTGGCCATGCACACCAGGCCAAAGAGCAAAAGGATGGGGAGGGCGAGAACGGAGAAGTCGAACTCGGTCCAGGTGAGAAGATGCTCGCGGATCTGCAGGATACTAAGGAGACACTGAATGAGAAACTTAACAAGGCCGAGATGCGCCTCTTTGAACACAGCGCCACCATCCGTGCAGAGGATTTCTCGGACGGTCGCCATCGTCGTCGTGTGGTCTTTGATGATGAGGATGACGAGGAGGATGAGGAAGACGAAGACGAAGATGACAAGGACGAGGAAGACGAGAATGACAGTATGGAGAGTGAAGAAGATGAGGGCGTTGATGTAGACAACCATGCTCAGTCGCGACTAGCTAGCGAAGGAGATGTTGAATTTGATGACAACCTTTCCGACGGTGGAACGGACGACGGAATTTCGGAACTACGTCGCAGTGAAGGTGGTTTGTGGAATCTTAAAGACATTGATGACGAGGAGGATGATGTTCAAAATGAAATTGATTCTAATGACGGTTCCGAGCAGGACCGCGGCCTTGGTCTGACAAAATGGAAAGAGAACCTCCACGAGAAGGCAGTACGGAACTTCCAACTCGGTCGCACGACGCGCCTGATGGATCTAGTGTACGGTACCGACGCAACTGCCAGCAAGTCCAAGAAAGGGAGAACCAGGACTGCCACCGGTAAGAAATCTCTCTTTGACGACGAAGATGAGGACGAAGATGAGGACTTCGATGAGCCCACTGGATCCAGTGATGACGATAACGACGACGACCTCTTCTTCAAGGTCCAACATGGCGTCAGCGAAAGCGGTATCAACGACATGGACACCTCCAAGTTCTCCTACGAGTCCACTGTCCGTGAACTGGTGGATGCCGCAGAGGACAGCTATGAGGACTTTATGGAGAAGCTCAAGAACCGTTTCGTTACCGGCACCTGGGAGGAAGACGAAGATGCAGCCGCTTTGCTCGGTAACAATCGTGCAGCGCTTGCAGCATACGATGATCCAGAGGAAGAGATTTACGGGGACTTTGAAGATCTCGAGACCGGTGAAAAGTTTACAGGCAAGGAGCAGAACGTTGAACAAGTCAGTGCCGGAGATGGCAGCGAGGAAGACGATATTGTGCGCAAAAAGATGGAAAAGAAGCGTGCTTTTGATGCTGACTATGACGATGGCAAGGACCGCGGCAAAGCCGATACCGATGCCATGGAAAATGAAGAGGACGACGGGGAGAAAGATTATTATGATGAGCTGAAGGACATTATGGACGAACGCTCACGCCAGAATCGTGCCGAATTTGAGGGTGTTGATGATGCTGAGCGTGTCAAGTTCGAGGGTTACCGCCCTGGCATGTACTTGCGCATTGAGATCAATAACATGCAGTACGAGTTTGTGGAAAACTTTAAGCCGAACCGCCTGTTGGTCCTCGGTGGCATGAACTCCAGCGAGACTCAAATGGGTATGATCCACGCTCGCGTAAAAAAGCATCGGTGGTACGGTAAGATTCTCAAGAACAGTGATCCACTGATCCTCAGTGTTGGTTGGCGGAGGTACCAGACCATGCCAGTATACTCCATCAAAGATCACAACATGCGCAACCGGGTGATCAAGTACACCCCAGAGCATATGCATTGCCATGCGACATTTTTCGGCCCTATCGTGCCTCCTTCTACAGGAATTCTGGGCTTCCAAGGTGGCATCGAGAAAAGCGAACGTTTCCGGATTGCTGCCACAGGTGTTGTAGTCGAGGTCGACCAGTCTTTTGCCATGGTCAAGAAGCTCAAACTGCGTGGTGTGCCCCTCAAGATCTACAAGAATACGGCCTTCATCAAAGATATGTTTAACTCGGCACTTGAAGTCGCCAAGTTTGAGGGAGCTGTCTTGCGCACGGTGTCTGGTATCCGTGGTCAGGTCAAGAAGGTCATCAAGGCGCCTCCAGGTGCCTTCCGTGCCACGTTTGAGGACAAGCTGATTGCCTCGGACATTGTCTTCTTGCGGGCATGGTACCCGATCGATCCCGTGCGATACTACTTTACCATGGCCAATCTGCTGCTGCCAACGGGCAAAGAGTGGGAAGGTATGCGCACCATTGGTCAGATCCGTCGTGCAGAACAAATGGCTATTCCATACAACAAAGACTCGACCTACAAGCCCATCGAGCGCAAGGAACGTCGTTTCAATCCGCTCAAAATCCCTAAGGCCCTTGAACAGGCCCTTCCATTCAAGTCGAAGCCGAAAAATCGCAATTCCCGGAAGACGGTCGCTCTGAGCACGAAGCGTGCCGTGGTAATGGACACGGACGAGAAGAAGGTGCACCGCATGCTTCAGGAGCTGCAGACCATCCGTAATGCAAAGGTTGCCAAGCGCAAGGAGACCATTGCCAAGAAGCGTGACGCCCACAAGGCCAAACTTGATCGCGAAGAAGACGCCCGTTTGGGCGCAAAACGCAAGCGCCTCAAGAGCTTCTATCGTGAGATGGGCATGAAGGAGGAGAAAGCACGACAGAAAGTTCTCAACCAGTAAAGACAAGATCCTTACGCGCGTTGCCTTCAAAAGAAATACAGACATGTTAGCAGAAAAGAAAAACCAAGACAATGACAAAGATCATCTTACATGCCATTAGACGTCATCAACTCACTACTAGGGTCAGAGATGATGTCCGTGTGAGTAATACGCTGGCCATCTGCACTTTCGAGTTCACCTCCACGGCAGGCCGGCCCCAGCTGTCGGTAGCGCGCTAGAGCCAAACGGAGCCGGCCCCCCCCCTCCCTCTCCGCTCCTGGTCCCAGGGACCCCCTTTTCCCCCAATCCCGGCCATTCGCGTACCAAACAAAATTCCATGCTCAATGACCCGTACTTCGCCACCCTAATCCCACGGATTGATACTGAATACATGGCATTGAAACGAGGAGCCGGGCCCCTCCGTCTCATTTTGGACAAGGCTCGACGTCTGTGCGCCTCCGGTGTCCTCGCCTGAATGGGGCGGTACAAGGGAGTGCCTGGCGGGGCGCGATGGTCGCGGGCGGGGTAGCAAAACATTGCGGCACAGTTGGATCTCAGAGCCTGTAGGGACATGTTTTTATATCATTTATGGTTCTGGATGTGATGGATGAGTTATTGAAGGTAATTGATGGAATTGATCTGCTTAACTTTGGTAGGGGAATGCTTTCTGTTATTCACGCGAGACCAGGCTCAGCCCTATTAGTTCGTGGTATGGACGTATTTTGATGAGCTGGTGCTTACGTTTGAGCGAAATAGCATAGAGAACTCAAGCCGATATAGAGCATGTGGTTAGAATCTTAGTGCAAATGGAATTTGGATCAGCATAAGGAAGGCCTAGTTTGCCTGCGTAGAATATTTAGTCCATTATAGGAAGTGATCGGTCGGCAGTGCATAGAGAAAGTAACAAATTTGTACTCGTCACCATGTCGGGACCAAGTCCACTCAACGCGCTCAGCAATTTGGCACAGGACGTGGCCACTAGCATTGAGGGTGCGGCAGCAAAAATAAAGATCCTTGCAGATGGACATGGCTCCAAACGTGCGGCCTCCGGTAGCGGGACAGAGCTCGGAGTGATGATGGACTCAGACTCGGACGCGGACAAATACATAGCTATGCGTCGTGTAACAGCCATGATGCTCCGGGGCGAAGACGTCATGCCCTACTTTGCACCGGTTGTAAAGAATACATTCCACCCGGCCGTGGAGATGAAGAAAATGGTGGCTATGTACCTGGCCCGCAACGCTTCCTCCGAACCGGATCTCGCGCTGTTGAGTATCAATGCATTTCAGAAGGACCTGAAGAGCAGCAATGCACTGCTTCGTGGGTCTTCGTTACGGGCACTGTGTGGTATTCAGCTCGAAGTGATCACTCCGCTGGTTATGCATTCATTGAAACAAGCATCTGCTGACATGAGCCCGTATGTGAAGCAAATTGTAGCGCAGAGTCTGCCTCAGATGTACCGCCGCGATCCGGACGGAAACGAAGACACGGTCCTTGAAATTTTGCAGAAGTTGTTAGGTGATTTTAATCTAACCGTTCAGGGCAGCGCATTGGCGACGTGGTTGGATATTTGCCCAGCGCGGTGGGATTTTATTCATCCGATCTACAGCCGCCTGGTGCGGGCGCTACCAGACATGGATGAGTGGACGCAAATGACAGCGATGGTTGTGCTGATTCGGTATGCACGGACATTCTTTGCGAAGCCCGCAGGCTTCAATGCTGTGGAGCGAAAACTTCAGGGACTGAGCACTGAAGATGATGACATTGGTGAGATGACGCAAATGATGGGCACTATGAGCGCATTTGGTGAGAGTGCGGGAGGCGCCGTACCGGTCAATGTGCACAAGACTATGGAAGGTTTTTTCAGCGATGACGATAATGAGGATGAAAATGGTGTGACGCCAACAAAGAACAACGTCCCCGACTTGATTCTGCCGGGAAATGGTCAGAGTTCGATGTCCCCGACTCTTGGTGATGATGACGAAGAGGAAGACGACGAAGGGAACAGGAACGATGGCATCGGTGCACTTGAGTCTCCAAGTGGCAGGGTGTCCAACGCTGAGGCGGACCAGGATCTGCAGCTTCTGCTCCGAAATTCTGTTTTCTTGACATATTCTATGAATCCTGGCGTGCTCCTTGCCGTGATTCAGCTCTACATGTACGTCGGAGGTCCCACGGAGCGTGCCCGGGTTGCACCGTTGCTGATGCGTCTCATGCGCCATCATCGCGAGGTGCAGATCGTCGTGTTAGCCATCATTGAGAGAGTTATTCGCACTGATCATCAAGTCTTCCGTCCACACTTGCGCCGGTTCTTTGTCTTTGATGATGACAGTGAAGAAATGAAGCGGCGAAAGCTTCGCATTCTCATTCGGCTTGCCGACTCAACATCCATTAACATTTTGCTGAAGGAATTCCGAGCGTACACTCGGTTTGCGGATAAGGGTTTTGTCAAGGAGGCCATCATTGCTATCGGCCATTGCGCGATTCAGATCCCGGACGTTACGGAGGCCTGCGTGGCGTTCCTGGTCGGAAATTTGAATCAGGAGGCCGACGAAGTGATCGGGGAGAGCATTGTTGTACTGCGACGGTTGCTGCCGCTCATTGTCGGCACCCACAGCGATGTAGTCGGCAAGTTGGCCACTATGGCAACGGAAATCAAACAGGCGAATGCTCGGGCGTGCGTGCTTTGGATGATGGGTGAGTACAATCATTTGGTACAATCCATGGCTCCGGATGTGCTCCGCCTCTTTGCGAAGTCCTTCCCGGACGAAGAGCCCGTGGTGAAACTGCAAATTGTAAACTTGGCGGCTAAGATGCGCCTGGTACAGCCGGAGAAGATTGGCAAACTGTACATCTACATCATGGAACTAGCGAGGTACGACTCGAGTTATGATATTCGCGATCGCGCCAGAGTGCTGCGTGCATTGCTGGAGCAGCACGAAAGAGACAATCACGGGGCTCCGGAACAGGGGACGGCGGCTGCTGAGCCGGGTGCAGGAAACCACATCGATCCAGCGCGCCGGTTGCTTCTCAGTGCCAAACCGGTGCCAATGTCGAGCAGTCTGATTGTCAATGATCAAAGTTCAGACCCTATAGGAGAAAAGGGTGCATTCATGCTCGGTACCATGGCCGACGCACTGCACAGCACGACACCGGGCTACGTTGGACTGCCAGACTTCCCGGCCGAACACGATCCCGAGGCCATGCAGATGCGTCGCCAGGCCGCAGAGGAAGAGCGTCAGAAGGAGCAGGAGCGCCTTCTGCACGAGCGTAAGGCTGCAGAGGCTGCTGCACAGTCCCGAATCGGTACTCTGTCAACAGGAACAATGGGTCGCGGCTCCGGGTCTTCGTTTGGACAAGGCAGTGGCAGCTACGGCAATTTCTTTGACTCTTCGGACGAGTACGAGAGTGACGATTATGATGAGGACGAGTCTGATGAGGAAGACTCGGACGAATCCGACGACGATGATGATGAGGACGATGATGATGACGATGAGTACGAGGACAGTGAGGATGAACTTCTCACCGATGAGGAGGACGAAGAGGACTCAGATGAGGACTCTGACAGGCCTATGATTCAGTAATATTTTCCCAGCAGGCCTGGTGTCCGTTTTCTTGATTTTTAGCAAAATATTCCACATAAAGTGACTGAGGTGTCTCGAAAGATGCAATTGATTGTGACGGTGCGCGCGTGAGAGATAGCTCACAAGTTAGTTTGTTTGAATCTGGTCATAAGATTGAGGTGCATGTGGGTGGGAGAGGAAGCGAAAGAAGAATGAGTAAAACTTATACGTGGCATGCGAAGCATCCTTGGGCTGGTAGGTGTTCCCGGGATAGCTCACAGTGCCACGACTGATCTCGCGCACTCCATTTTAAACCAGGAGACATTTCCCGAGGGACTCTCCGGTTAGGTAAAAGAACGCTGAGTTTTAATAGTTTAAATGGTTCTAAGTAAGTAAAGATCAGCGACAACAACCACTCAATGTTCCGTACACAGTCT
Organism: Corallochytrium limacisporum; assembly: GCA_002811645.1. NCBI lineage: Eukaryota > Corallochytrium > Corallochytrium limacisporum. The sequence goes on from PDIP01000089.1 coordinate 92,383, forward strand.
GTTTTGAAATAGCTGCATTCAAAAACTCAGGGTTCAAAAGACAATTTTTCATATCTCCAAACAATAGAGAAAGGAGCCCCAGGTACACTGCATGCATGAAGGGTGAGTGAGTTGCCACCGATTCCCCCTTCCCCAGGGACCACCTGCGGTGTTACCTCCCCTCTATCACAAATAACACACAACAAATTTCACACACAACCAGGACCAACAAAAAATTCTGCAATATATTTTGACGAAATTTTGCGTAGCAAAAGTGAGCGGCGGGGGAGTTCATTTGCAGTACATAATGCACTTGAACCATCTGAAGAACAGTTCCCAATACTAAATGTATGTCTGCCCTAGTTTCAGTATCGCCGCTGAATGGGTGCCACCTGTGAGCGCTGGTTATTGGAGACTTTCCAGTATAAACCTTGTCTTCAACGCCCATCCAATAGTTTCGACATAACAAAAGTATGTACCAGAGAGAACTCCTATAGGAGTATTCACTATACAGCGAATGGTATTTGAGATCAGCACGTACTAGTAACTACCCGCTCATAGTCCGTGCCATTGTGTTTCATATCTCGGGACTACACAAACTACGTACATTAAGCAATCATGCCTGGTGCCACCGTCAAGGACGTTACCCCCTCTGAGTTCATCACTGCCTACGCTGCTTTCCTGAAGCAGTCCGGCAAGATGGACGTTCCCGCCTGGGCTGAACTGTGCAAGACTGGCGTTAACAAGGAACTGGCCCCATACGACCGCGACTGGTTCTACATCCGCTCTGCTGCCGTGGCACGCCACGTCTACCTGAAGTCCAAGACCGGCAACCCTGCTGGTCTCGGTGTGGGCCGCATCTCTCGCATCTTTGGTTCCACTTTCCGCCGCGGTGTCCGCCCTGAGCACTTCCGCGCCGGATCCAAGTCCGTTGCCCGCCACTCCCTTCACCAGCTCGAGAAGTGCGGTGTTGTCGAGAAGGCCCCCAACGGTGGTCGCCGTGTGACCGCTGAGGGTCAGCGCGATATGGACCGGATCGCCACTCAGGTCCTGAACAGCCGCCAGTAGGTGGTGAGTCAAGGTCCCTCAGCATCGGGTTTTTGACAACATTTAATCATCTTCGCATAATCCTAGCATCTTTTAACATGTACCATCATCGTATTATGACATAGAAAATACCCATACGGTTGATCCTGGGGCTTATAAGCAAGGATCAAACTACCCACAATTCATTACAAACGGCTCCGGAGACTGAATCATCCATCGTGATCATTGCAGTCTCGTCCAGGAAGTCTAGTAAGTTTGCCATGTTCTTTACAAAACATGGGTAAATTGTCTTCCCCTTTTTCGTGTTTTGTGTTTGCTTAGCCGTGTATGAGATCATTTTGTAAAGAAGGCACGGTGAGTTTGATGTTGCATATGGATTTTCTTTTATTTTTAAAACGGGAACATGACGGACGAGCTCTTACTCCACAGTGGACCGAGTCGCGAGGTTTGGGACGGATGAACACATAAGTCCGATGTTCTCCAAGAATGACATCCACCGCGTCTTTTCGTCGGCATTGCGCATCATCATGTACAGCGTGCCCGTCTCCAGTTCGCCAGTGCACGGAGGCGTTCCGCTAGAACACTTCTTGTGGCAGGTAGTGCTGCACAGCTTACAACTGTATGCTGACTGTGTAATGCCGATCGCCTCAGCGCAGACTTTGCACCACTCAGATTTCAGGCCCTTGGAGACATGGTTGAGAACGTGACCGTTAACTTTGAGTGCGTTCTTTTCGTCGTTTCCATTAGTCAACAGGTTGCGGGTCTGCCCAGACTTCTTGGAGAAGAGGATGAGAATAATCTTCTCCACGGCTGTCTTGTTGATGTGGATAAGATCAATGCGGGTAGCCTCGCGAACAAAGACAATATCCTGGATGTCAATAATTTGAGTCGGCTTGTGCGCTGTCTTGTGGTCGAGGTCATCGAAAATCATTAGGCTCCTGTTCGTAGCCACAGCATAGAATTTCTTCCAGCTGGACTTGTTCTTGGACTTGCCCTTGGGCAGTTTTACCCAGTCCTCGAGACGGTTTGAGCCATCGATGTTCTCAACACTCACGGCCAAGGAGCGCATGTTCATGTTCATGTCCAGATCAGAAGCCTCCGATATGTAGACATTTCCATTGCTTGATCCGGCATCGATGTCCTGGCTGCAACTCTTACTAGGAGGCATCAACAATGACATGGACGAGCCACCTCCGCGGGACACTTCGCCAGATTCGCGCAGACCAGGGGGACCCAGGCGCTTCGCAGACTCTACAATTTGGTGCTTCAGAGCCTCGTACCGCTTCTTGTAATCTGATGCTTCGGTTTGGGCAGCGTCCGCCATCATCTTGAGGTCGTTTCTTTCCTTCTCGGACCTGTTGAGAGCCATCTGCACAGTCTTGATCTCATACTTCAGTGTCTTGAGTTCCTTGGCTTGCTTCAAGGTGTCCCTGTTGAGCGGGCGCACAGCGGCAAGCTCGGCAATCTTGCGCACCGACTGCTGCTGCTTCTCCTTCTCAATCTTGAACTTGGATCGCAGTTCGCTCATCTCCGCTTGTGCATCTTCCAAGGACTTCTTCATGGTGTCCAGTTCAACTTGCAGTGTCTCGCGGGCAGCCTCCACGTCCTCAATTTCGGCTTTGAGCTCATCCTTATCGCTCTCAAGGTTGCGGATACTGCTCTGCAGATTGTCCACAACAATGTCCTTGTTGCTCATTTCACTCTCCATCTTGTCAATTGTGGCGTTGAAGTCGGCAACCTTGGCATCGCGATCGGCAGTTAGGCTGGTAATTTCCTTCTCCAGGTTGGACAATTTTTTCTCCAGGTCGGGTACAACGGCAGCCTTCTCTCGCTCCGCGTCACGGACGGCCTCGAGGACGCTGACTTCCTTGCGGAGCTTCTCAAGCTCGTCAGCATTGCCTGCCTTGGCCTTGGCCAAGTCGTCCTGGACCTTGCGCAAGGTGTCTGCAGCGGCGGCAGAGTTTTCGGCCATTTCGTCTTCGACGCTGCGCACACGCTGGCGCAAATCTCCGATTTCCTCCTCTAACGAGTGCTTCTCGTTCTCAGATGCTCTTGCCGCTGCCTTGGAGGTGCTGAGCTCCTTGCGCAGGCGATCCAGATCGCTCTGCAATTCCTGGACTTGCTCATGTGATTCCACGCTCGTGATTGTGGCCGCCTTCTGTGCAGAATCCAGCTCTCCGGACATGCTCTCGAGCTGAGCCTGCAGCTCGTCCGCACGAATCTTCTCCTTTTGAATGTCCGAACGCATGGCCTTGACACTATCTACGGCGGCTGCCTGGTCTTTGAAGGCCTTGTCAAGTTTCCGCTTCATGTCGCTCTTTTGGGACTCCAGGTCCAGAGCGCGGTTTTCCGCTTCAGTCTTCTCCTGGAAGATGTTGCGGCCTTTGGCCTTCTCCTCGCGGAGCTTCTCCTTCGTCTTTTCGAGCTCGTCTTTCACCTCCTCCTTGGTCATTCCGTCGTCGTCTCCGGCAGGTTTGGCGGTCTCCAGTTCCTCTTGCAGTTCTTTCACCCGCTTCTCCATCTGTTGGCGGGTCTGCGTCTCAGATTCAAGGGTCCGTTTTGCTTTCTTCAACTCCAGGTCGGCATTGGCATGGTCCTTCATCAGCGTAGCATTCTTAGACTGCAGCTCTTCGAAGAGCTTCTGGGAAGAGTCCTGCTGACGCTGTAGACGATCCAGATGCCGTTGTGCCGTGCGCTTCTCTCCCTCTAGAGCCATCTTGGCCATGGCCTCTGCTTCGTACTTGGCACGCCAGTCCACGCCCTCTTCATCTGGCAGACTGCTTGTGGACCCCTGGGATGTGACTTGCGGTAGTGCGTCACCGTTTGCGGGCACACTGACGGGAGTCACGGTCGCTGTTCCGTTTGCCTGTCCACAGCTGAAGGTGTCGTTCTTGATGTAGGTGTAACCCACGAAAGGCAACTGGTTTCCAGCGAATCCCTTGGCTGGCAAGAACTCTTCACTTTCATTCTCATCGTCGAAGTCATCAAAATTGGAGGTGTCGTCATCGCTCTTGACTTCAGGGACGATGGGTGGGCTCATCTTGCGAATCCTATCCCAATCAATTCCGGTGAAGAAGCTGTGGTTCTTGAAATCAGCGGTGCCGTGGTGCCCAAGACGAACCTTACGGTCACAAAGTAGTGCACGGATCAGCTCCTTGCTGACGTCACTGACTTTCACTTCGGCCTCGGCATCATTGAATTGTAGCTTGTTCTTGTGGTCCATAATGTTTGAGTACGTGCCCAGCAAATCATCAGAGTAGAACGGCGTCTCACCATAGTACATTTCGTACATGATGATGCCGACGCTCCACCAATCAACTTCCCGCCCATATTCAATAGGCGCACCCTGGCTTTCAAGTACCTCAGGACTAATGTAGTCAGGAGTACCGACGGCCGCAGACGACTTGATCAAACCGCGTTCATCAAGCTTCACGGCAGAACCGAAATCTGTAATCCTCAAGTGACCCGTCCGGTCAAGAAGAAGATTGTCTGGCTTCACATCTCGGTGGACGTATCCCATCTCGTGAATATGATTTATGGCGCAAATGGTCTCTGCAATGTAGAAGCGAACCCAGTCTTCCGTGAAGGTAAACTTGCACATCAAGGTGACCAAATCACCGCCCGGCATGTATTCCATGCAGAGATACAAGAATTTTTCGTCATGGAATGCGTAGTGCAGGCCAATCGTCCAATGGCTGTTACTGAAGGCTAGGATGTCACGCTCAGCCCAGTACAGCGCAGTCTCTGATTTTTGCAACATGACAGCCTTATTGAGCAGCTTCATGGCGTAGACTTTCTTGTTCTCATTGTGCCTAACAACATGAACCTCACCAAAGGCACCACGGCCGATTACCTTGAGCAGTTCAAAGTCACGGCGGCCTACCCGATTCTCAAGCATACGTCCGTAGTGATCCTTATAGTTTTCGCAAAACATTTGTACTGGTTGCAGCTTCTGTAAAGCAGGAACCTGCAGCTCCTTGTACAGAGCCCAGAGGGCGTCCATAAGAGAGTCCATGTAAATTTTGGAGTCCTTGCGGGTCGCAACCTCTTGGAACAGGGTTCCCACCCTGGCATCCAATGCACTCGCCTTTGTCGGTGCCATTGTGTTCTGATTTCTGTTCTTTAGTATGCCAGTCCCCAAGGCTTCTCTAGCAGTCCTCTATTTGCATATCACGGCAAATGCCCTTTCCTTGCGCGTCCGGACGACGTTATGTACTGACTTGAAAAAGGCGCCAACAGTGCTTCGTTCCCGTCTGTATTCTTGCAGTTCGGAAGATTATTCTGCGGAATCCGCTCAAACTTCAACTAGAGTACAAACACCGATTCGGTTTGTTACTATACTTCCGATGTAATCTGGCCTTTGGAAGCCGATTTTTCCCATGATATCACTAGCCTTTCGTCACCCAGGAAAGAGGTCAATGGTTCCCAAGTACCAACCGGGTTGAAGGATCACTGTAATTGTGTTTGCTATATGTCCACGACGAAACAACGAAATGTCTCCACTGCTTAAACATAATACTGTGTATGAGTTTCCAGAAGGAACACGACCAATTTTTCTTCGCTCTTGTCGGTTTTTTTTTGTTTTCATTTGTCCAATGATCCTCCTCGTCCGAATGGTTCAGTGTCATTCCCCGCTCTCTCTCTCTCTGCCCCTCCGGTGCCCGACCGTTCCGAAAAGGGGAGCGGGGGGGTGGCAGAACTGGTCGGACTGAGACCCCTCCCCCAACCCGTTCCCTTCCGTTCTTTCGGGCGCGAAGTTTCGGGCCCAAGTGTTGCCTTGAGTCGCGCCCACCTTTGGCGGGAAATCCCCAGTCTTTCTTCTCCTTCCCTTCCCCCCCCCATCGCTAACCCCCCCCTCTTTTTGCACGGCAGTGCTTGGGTGGTGGTGGTGGTGGTGGTGGGTGGTTGTGTGTGTGTGTGCCTCTTTGTCTCACTTTTTCTTTTGCTTTTTCGCCAGGGCGTCCGCCCCTTTTTCTTTTTCTCTCTCTCTCCCTCTCTCTCTCTCTGTTTCTTTTATTCTTTTGTTGTCTTTTTGAGACCCCCGCCGCATCCTTGTTGATGGCATGCGACCAATTCCCGACGCGAAAATCAATTCATTCGGTATGGAAAAGGACCAATCAATTCCGAGGCCGCGGGGGGGAGGGGGAGGAGAGAGAGAGAGAGAAGGGAGGAAGAGAGGTAGAGGGGGGGGGGAAGGGAGACGGGTGGCCCACCACCGCTCATGCGCGTTCGGTCTCTCGGGTTTTTTATTTTACTTTTGTAAATTCGTCGCAAGGGAGAAGGCAGGAGGAACATATCTCCTCAGCAACGGGAAATATTGCCTCACTTCCATCCGTATATTCAGTACTGGAACTGGCGTGGAGCTGAGAAACCAAAGAAAAAGCGGGTTGGGAAGGGGGGGAGGGGCGCGTTTGGATGGGAGGAAGAGAGGAGGGGGGAGGGGGGGAAACGCGTAGTTCCCTGAGCGACCGGAATAAAATCTTTGTGCGCGGCAAGAAAAAGAGAGAGAGAAAGCTGCCTGTTTTCAGATTAAAACCCGGGCAAGAATGGGAACTGGCACGCGTTCTTGTGCGCGCTTGACTTCACTTCGCCCGGCCCCGGGAGCGGAGGGGGGGGGGGCTTGGGACCAGCGAACGAGCAGCGGGGCCCCGGGGGGAAGGGGGGGAAATGACTGTTCTTCCTTCGTTTTCATTCCCGCGAGGCTCACGGTTTCACAGAGTTTTTTCCGGCCAATCACCGTTGCTGCCCAGGGACTGGGCGGAAACGGAGAACCACTCCCCGAGGGTGAGTGCACCGGGAAAAATAGCAATGCAACAAACTCCAGCATTGGCCGACCCTCTCTTCAGGCGGGGGGCGCGGGCTGGCTGGCTGGCCTGGCCTGGCCTGAATTTAGACTTTTGCTTTTTTTCATTCTCGGAAATTCTCTAGAATTAAAGGAGCGCAAAAAAAAACATTCGACAGTCATTCCTGCTCTCTTGCTGCTGGCTGCCTGACTGGCCGGCCCTGTCTCTCCTTTTTCGTTCCGTTCCCCACAAAGGAAACGAAAGAAAACCTCCCCCTTTTTTCCCCTTTTCCTTTGGTCTCCGTCTCTGTCTCTCTACCCCGTGCCTGCGTTTATGAGCCTTGGCCCGGGCCATATTTCTCCCAAGCGCCCGCGCAGCCCCTTTTGCGCGGCGCCCGGAGTAGGAAGAACGAGAGAGGAAACGCCGTGCACCGGCTTCCCTTACTGAAAGTACCGGAATGCCGTCCAAAAAAGCCACAAGCCCTCCCTGCCATCGGTCCTTCTCGTCCCGGGTGATTTCTTGGGGAGCCGGGCAAAAGGAAAAGAAAGAAAGAAAGAAAAAAAATGAAAAGAGGGAGAAGAGGGGGGGGGGGGACCGAAAAGGCTGTCGCGGCTCTGTCCTGTCCAACCCTTCCTGCGCCACACCATTCTCCCCCCCCCTTCCCCTCTTCCCGCCGTTTCCATCTTTTTTTATTAAAAGAAAATTGCTACTACTCTGGGCGTCTCCTTATCTTTTGTTCCAATATACACTGTGCACAGCATAACAACCCCTTCCAAACTATTTTTGTAACCAGTTCTCTTCGCTCGCCCTCTCTCTCTCTCTCTCTTTCGCTGTATCCTGTGTCTCCCTCCCTTTCCATTATTATGAAGGGTGTCATTTTTTTATCCCCTTGTGCCCATCACGCGGGTCCGTTCCGGAGCTCTCACTCCCAGCGCTGGGGTTTTGTTACATGGACCGGAGTGGACCAGTTAGTTCGGTATGGCCCCTAAATTCCTTCCCCCGACTCTCTTCCCTTGTATATATTTTCTTTTTATTTTTCTTTCTTGTCTATGTGAACAGATTTTGTCCCGTCCCTTTTTTTGTCTTTTTATATTTCCAGGTAATACTTTCTTTTTTTATTCTCTGTCTCTCGTCCCCCCCCCCTTCCCCCCTTCCCTCCGCTTTTTATTTTGTATTTTTTTTTTAATTCTTTGGTAGCGCTCCGCGCGTCGCTTGGAGAAGGGCACGGAGGTTGTCGGGGGTCGCATTTTCCAGCGTGCCGCTGATTGGCTGCAGCCGTGCGGCCATGGCAGCCCACCCAGCCAGATTGCAATGGGTGCGTTTGGCTGGGAGGGACAAAACCGGGGGAAGTCGGGAGGTGGAAGGGAGGGGAGGAGAAAAGAGGGGGGTGGGGAGTTTTCTTCAGGCGGGTCGGGAAGGGAAGGGAAGGGAAGGGAAGGGAAGGGAAGGGAAGGGGGGTTTTTTGGAGACGAAAGGGAGGTGAGCACGGGCGGGGTGGAGCCGTAGTCCGTGGGCTGTTCCGGAGGGCGGAGTCGTTGCTGGAGGGGACCAAGCGGCCCACGACCAGGCATGGATGACAGTGCTTTAGGCTGAGTTTCTTTTGTTTAAGCATGCTTGCATTCCGTGGTGTGATGCGGATTTAAGACAATGTTGTTACTGTAACAATGATTGGGGGAAATATGAATGAAGAGGGAAGGGCAACGCATATGCGGATTTGGCTTGTGTGCCCACAGTTTGACCAGTCACCATCGTTGCCTTCATCGGGAATCGTCCATGCACACATCATCGAACACTTAAATGACGCCCACCAGTTTAAAACAAAGCGTCCTGCGGAGATTGGGGACCTTGGGCATGCTAAGCTAAAGTACTGTGTATATGTTACTATTCGTTATGGTGAAGTTTTGGTACGCAGAAAGCCCCATGTGTTTGTTGATGGCTCGCGGTCTATACCGATTCGACTGAGGGAGACCGTTCGGACAGGGGTTCCACACCGGGCACTTTCTGGCCGTTCAAGAAGGAGTTCAGCACGTAGCCGTGCTCATCTGCCTGCAGAGTCACGTTCTTGATCGCTTTCAACTGCTCATTCGGGAGGATATATCTGAGACCCTGGCGCAGCAAGTCTTCACTCGTTTGGGAATACTTGCATTCTTCGGATGCCCGCTCCCGATGAAGGGCACGGATAGCCTCGCTCAGATACTGCAAAGTGGCCTTGTTGATGGGCTGGCCACCAAATTTGCGTAGTGCTCCAGTGTGTGGACGCCAGTCATGCGCCATGCGGAAATAGACGTCCTGTAGCAGTTCAGCGTACTCTTGTCTTTTCGATTTCTGAACGACTGGTGCACGTACCTTCTCGAGCATCGACACAAATTTTGCATCACTCCACAGCCGTGTTATGATTACTGGATGCTCTACTTCCCCATGGTGAAGCCTGAATGCAAAGAGGGCTGTTGCAAACTTTCTGACCGTCTCATCGTCGGCAAAGCCTAGATCCTCTGGCCAAAGATTCAATCCCTTCAAGATATCCTCCCTTACATCTCTCAATACAATTGAATTGGCACCCAGCACGGATGGATGCGCCATCATAAACATAATCTCAATGGCATCCTTTAAAGCAACATGGCGCCTGCGCCTTTCTGTCGCATTCAAACCGAATGCAGATGCAGTGTTGGCTTCGATAAACTTCGGGATGGACGGGATAGTCATATGTGCCACAATGTTGTCGATACTGTTGACCTTAGAACACGCTTGATAACAATGGAAGATATCGATGCAGGCTTTCAGATACTTCTGCACTTCAACGTGCTCAAGGTTGTCACTGAGAAAAACGGTCTCGTCAGGCGTTTCCTTACCGTCATCCTCAGTGTTTCCCTCGGTTTCATCCGCATTCTCCTCTTGTTGACTCTCCTCGGCTTGGATGACGGTGGTCGTTTTCGTCCTCCCTAAAACCTTCTGAGTCAGATCCTCCACTGCCATCCATCGAATATAGTGGATGTGTCGATCACGGATGAGGGTAGGGTCAGGTACGGGAGGCTTCCATGCCCTCTCCAAGACAGCAATGATGCGTTTGGAAAGCTGACGCCTCTTCTGGTTGTCCGGCATTTGCAGATGCAGCTGGATCCACAAGAATATCAGATTGTGACTCTTTCTGCGGGCCACACTCAAGTCAATCATATGAATCAGTGAATTCTGCTGTTGCTCCTTGTTAAGATGTCGATTCACCAACTTGATGTAAGGTTCTACGACCTTGATCGCCAACGATGTTGGCGGTACCTGCATCATCCAAAGGTCACCAAGTTTATCAAAGTGGACATCTACGAACTCGGAGAGCAGGCGTTGAAAGCCATCCGCAAGGGTTCGCCACTTAAACCCAATGGGCTGCAGTGGCCCTGTCGTGAAAGCCTGTTCCAGTAGTTGAGCTCTAAGATGTAGACGCAGCAACGGGTCACCCTGGAGGAGAGACAGTTTCCCAAACAGGTCAGCGCATAACCTGAAATCCACTTTGTAGAGGTGACAGTCCTGCATTGCTTGTTCCATCATGCGATTATGGATATCGCTCACTTCAAGCAGGGTCTCTTCGGAGTCGAAACTCCAAGGAGTAGTGTATCCACTCGCTCTACAGTCCGCCAGGTACAGTAAATATGGAATGGCTTTGTACCTCAGAACACCATTAGGATCATCGACAGCACGAGAAAGACTCGAATACAGTTGCTGCGTTTGTCCCACTTTCTTTATACCTTCAGTGAGCACCATTGCGCCAGTGTACGTCAAGGCTGCTCCTTGTGGTCGGGTAGCTTGTGCAAACTCACCGGCCCGCGGCAAGTTTGTCTTCTTTCTAGGAGCTGTCGCCGGTGACGAAGAGTCCTTGCTCTGCTTTCCGGAATGTATTGGCCTTCCGGAGCCCTTCGTCTCCGATTTTGAAGGTGAACGCTTCGGCCTTTTCGCAGATCCTTCAACATCTAAGATTTTCTTCGCACTACGCTTAGCACGGATACCGCTAATCCTCCGTACCTTTACAACTATAGGTGGCTTCACATCCGCTACGACCACATTTGGCGGTGTCTCAGTCGCAGATTCCTTCAGAATGACCTGCAATGCTTTCTTCATTTCTTCAACCTTGGCAGTCTTAAAGCCTTCAAGCGATTGTTTCTTCGTTGTGATTCTGTCCGTTTTGCTACCAGCTTTACTCACTTGGCGTTTTTCGAGTGATTTAACTTTCCTTGCCGGCTCAGTGAGCTTTACCGGCTTGGGAAGGCTGGGATGCTTTGGTGCGGTTGTTGACAGTCCTGCGACCCATGGTATCTGCCAGCGAATTAAGTGGGGCCTTGAGGCCCTCCAAATCAATGACATCTATAGTTTCATATGAAAGAGGCCCAAACGCGCCTTCGCGAACCCTATGGCCAACAATCAAGACCCAACCCGGTCTCAAATTGTCGCTGTATCCGTGTCATTCTTCGTCTTCTGTGGTTCGATCTCCCATCATTTTCCTCATACACAATGCATCGATCCAGGTCGTCATTACATTACATACTAATTCCCAAGGAACCATTCTGAAATAGCTCAGTGTTGACCTAAAAAACGCGTGTCCCGCCAAAACACGTCTTAGAGTACCCTGCTGCGCGACTGCTTGAGACCCGCCTCAGGCCCCGATTGCACGCGGGACTCTACGCGATATTAGGGCTTGAAAATGGACTCCTGTTTCCGCTTCCCCCCCTTGCTCCACTGCCCGCTCAGCCGTGGCTGTGAGCACTCGCAACAAACACGGCAATGAGGAGCTCTGCGTATTTAGAGTGCTTCTAACTCTTCGTTGCGGTCGTGCTAGGAAGATTTTGTCAATTAGACACGTAATGCAGTCATGGCAGATGGAGGGAATAAAGTGACCTTCAAGGTCGTCCTTGGATCGGATCCAAAGCTGCCCTACAAAGTGCTGAGTGTGCCAGAGGAAACGCCTTTCTTTGCAGTGATCAAGTTTGCAGCAGAGGAATTCAAGGTGTCGGCAGCCACTTCAGCCATGGTTACGGGAGAAGGTGTTGGGATCAACCCAAAGCAAACGGCAGGGAACATTTTCCTTAAGTACGGAAAGGAATTGCGACTCATTCCACGTGATCGAGTAGGCACCAGCTGAATGCAACTTCGAACTTAGTTGGCGTAATAAGAATACTGTACACTTTAATTATTGCTAAAGAGTCTGGTCTGTTTAGGCAGAACGCCTCTTCTGTTTGTCGAAAACCTTCATGATCTTCTTCTTACGGTTCTTGCTCAGTTGTTTACCGTCCCTGTCGTGCGTTGGGTAACCCTTGTCATCGAACTCAGAGAATAACGTCTCTCGCTGTTCGTAAGCCTCCTGCGGGCTCACTTCCACGATACCGTCTGCATCAACGGCCACGGGCTTCGCCACGGACTGCGGTACCTTGACTTCATCGGCACTGGCCTTGCCACTAGCACCACGCATGGGCGGGTGCCGCACGGCTTCAAACGGTGACTCAGAACCCTCCGCGGTGCTCGCGGCCCGTGCGCTGCTCAGGGTAGCGGCGTACTGATTCGGGCGGCCACCAGTGAAGCTGCGCTTATCAAAGATTGCCCATGAACTGAAGTCCTTGTAGTCCTTGATCTCAACACCAATGTCGACCAAATGTCGGTCCCTCAGTTCGTCACAATATCTAAGTATGTCCGTTGGATCAGCGGTGCCGTCTTTGCTGCCGCTGACATCCGGTCCCTCTTGACGATCCTCAGAAGTGACTGCCGCGGCGGCGGCGGCGGCGGCAGCCTTCTTGTTCCTCTTGCCGTGCCGCTTGCTCTCGCGCAGACGCTCAATGCCCAGGTTCCGCACTGCGGAACGGAAATCAACCATACGATCCAGCAATTTGTCGAGAATCGGTTCCGTCGTTGTGATGGTGCTGACACCAGCCTCACGCTTGACGGTAAGCTCAACACCAAAATGGCGTAGAGTGTTGTCTACAAAATAGCTCAGGTTGAAAAGGAGCTCACGGGGCGGCTGCTCAGGAGCTTCCAGGTCTTGGGAAGGCTTTGAGAGGTATACATTGGTCTCATTGACCAGGTCGACCAAAATTTGTAGAGCAGTGGGGGTGTCAAAATCGTCCTTGATGGCATCCACAACTCGCTGACGCGCGTTCTGCAGCTTGAGGTTCAGGTCATATTCGTCGTTACCCCAAGTCCGTGAAGGCCGCTTCATCTCCTCCCCTTTGCGCATACGGATAGCAAGATTGTTGAAGTAATCCGTGAATTTCTTCTCTATAGTTGTGGCCTCCGCCATTGATTTCTCATTGAACTCAATGACGCTCGAATACTTAGACTGTAGGCAGAAAATGCGGAATTGTGTGCCTGAATACTCCCGCAGGAACTGCTTCACCGTAGTAAAGTTCTTCAGACTCTTGCTCATCTTTAATCCCTGGATGTTCAGATGTCCCGCATGCATAAAGTAGTCGACCCATTGGTCGCAGTCATGGAACGCCTCGCACTGGGCGATCTCATTGTCATGGTGGGGGAATGCAAGGTCTGCGCCCCCGGTATGCAGAAGCATGTGCTTGCCAAAGAAACGGCTGCTCATTGCAGAGCATTCGACATGCCATCCTGGACGGCCTGCTCCCAGGGCTTCAACTTCCCAGCTCGGTTCACCGTCTCGTGCATGCTTCCACATGGCAAAATCACGAGGATCTTTCTTCCATTTCTGATTGCCGACTTCGTCTTGAATTTCAGTGGCCTCGTCTTCAGCAATGGAGGGATTGGAAGCAATGTTCTTCTCCTGCTGCTGTTGCTTCGCCTGGAAATCCTTCTGCCGATCTGGTCGCAGTCGGCCGTAGTTTGGACCGTGCGCACCTACGTCGAAATACACATCTCCGATGTCATTACGGTATGCTTTCTTTTTATCCAGCAGTTGTTTCACAAAGTCCGCAATCTCAGGCACGTGTTCGGTGACCCGCGTAATGGCATTCGGGGGTCGCACATTCAGCTTCTGCATGTCTCTCATGAACTCAATTTCAAAATACCTTGCTAGCGTGTGCGAATGGACATTGAATTCCTCCGCCCGGGCGATTATCTTGTCGTCCACGTCTGTCATGCCAAGTACCAAAAAGACATCCAGGCGGAAAAAGTCCACCAGCAGTCGACGAATAATGTCGAAGCGTACGTAGCAGCTGGCATGGCCCAAATGCGCCTGATCGTAGACTGTGGGTCCGCACTGGTACCACTTGACAGGCCCATCCGTCGGAATGATAAATGGTACTTTGCATTTTGTGAGACTATTGTAGACCTTGATGCCCATGTCCCGGCCCATAGGAGGTTTCCAGTCATTGGGAAGCTTTTTAGGAGGTCCCTCCTCTGCGGGTGTATCTTTCTTTGCTGTCCGATCAATCCAGGGTGCACCACCCCAGGCATTACCACGAATATTTTCTCCTCGGAGACGATCATTACTAAACACCGCCGTCGATTTCCACGCCGCCTGGTTGAAATGTGGGAAAGCTGGGACCACAAGGCGAAGCCGGCTCAGCGTCCGTCTTGTTGTCGTAGGCCCATAGCCTCGAAAGGCTCGCAACGCACTTTTTTGTAGCATTGTGTTGAAGAGTTCACTACACATAGGCTATTCCAGCATAACACTCGCTCTACACAATACTACAGTAGGTTCATGTTGCAGTTCTTTGCCCCTCTGGTTCCACTTTCTCCGCAGGACGTTACACAAAATCCCATTTCAAAATTTCTTTATGAAAACCCTGTTTCTTTATGCTCCAAGTTCCTGCAAGGGCTCATGATCACTTACTTCTAGCCCGCGACGACTTAAGGACCTCAAACTCGCTCCACTCGCTACCATGTGACCGTGCCAAAAGGAAAAGTGTAGAACTCAAGGTCTCACGAAGCAAACACCGGGAAAATGGGACCCCGGGCGGTGCGCCCGGGGGCGCTAAATATTGGGGGCGCTAGGGTCCGGTGCCGTTTAGGGCTGAGTGTTTCTCCGGCGGGGCCCGCTGCGGGGAGCCTGAGCGAACGATCGGGCGGGAGGGACGGGAAAGACTCGTAGGGACGTCCACGAAGAAGAGAGCTTGGTGTGGATCTGAACCATCGCATGAGCTTTTGTTTGTTTTCCATCTTCTGTACAACGTGTGCTAGCCGACTATATATCTATTTACTTAGACAGTGAGATGTGGAGCGATTCATTCACGGCTTCATACTGCGCATGCGGCCGGTGGCAACCCAATCTGGGCGGGTACTGGAGCTCTTACGTGTTAGCTGTGGTAGGCGCACCTCTGTCCAGCGGGAGTACTGTGCGGACTGCGCAATGGCATCCACAACATGCTGAGTGTACAGCGACGTCTCCAAGGTCGGAAGAACGGCTGACATGGGCCGGATGAGACTACCCTTGAGCACAGGAATGTACGAGGCCGGGTATGGCAGAGGTGCAGGCGGCTGTTTCTTCACCGCGATCGCTCGTAAGGTCTCCTTGACTTCCTGCCACATCGATTCCAGGGCTGGTGAGCTGTTTGTGGGGGGCACATGGAACAGCAGGTCATCACTGTTGTCGTTGCTGACCTCTCCCGCATTTGTGTTCACGAGCAGCCGCTCCCCACCGAAAGGAGCATAGAAGACGCCTTCTTCTGTTAATTCAACCGATCCCTCTGAGCCCACACACAGGATGCTCACCAGAGAGGATTCATGATCTGCATGATCTCCTTTTCGCTGTGGACGCGGGTTCAAGCGGCTCACCATCAGGTTAATGGGCATCAGAGTGCCCTCCGTGACCATGTGAGCACACACCAAGTTGTCGCTGCTGATGACCGTAAAGTTCACGCCCGGATCTCCGGTCGTATTCGTGACCTTCACACCCAAGGCTCCACTGCGACCGAGTACAGTATCATCGCTGAGGCGTCTATGATGCCCACGATTGCTCCCCGTGAAGGAATCCTGTGGTGTGATGTCCCCTGTGGCGCTTCCCGGTTTCAATGATTTCGGTGGCAAAGGAGCAGGCAATGATTGCTTGCACGTCCTCAGCAGTCCACTGGCCCGTAGGATTCGTGTCGGAAGAACTGTGACGAGAATATCTACCAAGAGCTGTACCTCTGTACGCAGGACACCGCCACCAACGATGGCATCATCGCGCCAATTGTAGCGCCGGAATGTGCCGTCCGTACTCAGTTCTGGATAGGGGAGCATGACTTCTGCTTTGATGTATTGCAGCTCACCGATGTAGTACCCGTGTTCCTCAGGGAGTATGCTGGATGCCGTGGTTTGTTCCGAGTCAATGGCGGCATTCATAGTGTCCGCGTTCCGTCTCTGCATGGCCGGTGTCAGAACCGATGCCTCCAGGATGGCCTGCAATAGCCGGACCTTCGGACTGAACAGCTCTGCACAGCAGACAAAGCAAAGTCGTCGGTCGTTTTGCTGGACAGCATTGAGCACACTCAAGGCCTCCGCACGCGTAAGAGCAATCGGTTTCTCGATCAGAACGTGGTGACCCAAGTTGATTGCTTTGATCGCGTAGTCTGCGTGTGTGTGCGGTGGAGTGCAAATGACTATCACGGACGGAACAGCCACTTCACGCAGTACATATTCAAGATCTGTACTCGCTAAATTTGCCGGATGTTCATCGATGAAAGTAGCCAGAGAGTTGCGAGTCCTACCCCAAACAGCCGCGACTTCGAACCCCGCTGACTTGGCTGCTATGTATTGCAAGGTTGCACGTTTTCCGGTACCGACAATGGCCACCGCTGGCATAGGTTCATCCTCTCCCACCGGCGTCCCGCCGTTGGCACTGCCCATTGAGGACCGCATGTGTTCTACAGAATCTAATCGAAACAAATCTTCGCGATCACATCCTGGACTCGTATATGCTGCACTGATTTCTTCCCCATCAGAATCACAAATCCCTAAGGATCGTTGTAACTGTTACCTGTATTATAGAAGAATACGGTCTAAAAAAACCATCGGCGCCCGTGAAGTAACTAGTCGTGCTAACGCGGACTGTTTGAGGCCAAAGCCACTGAGACTTCCCGGCCTCTGGAACCCTAATTCCCTGGGGGACATAACGACGGAGACTTCTAGCTTCCCGCCCTCTCGCTTCCTTCCATTTCTTCCTCTTCACTTGCTCCCTTTGTGTTTCGTCCTCTTTGTCTCTCTCTCGCTCTCTCTCTCTCTCTCTCTGTCTCTCTGTCTCTCTGTCTCTCTGTCTCTCTCTGTGTCCCTCGCTCTGTCTGTCCCTTTCTCTGTCTCTGTATCTCTGGCAGTATATCTCTGGCCGCCCTGCATATCTGTGTGTCTCCGTGTATCTCTGAGTCCGTGTGTGCCGCTTTCTAATTATCTTTCTGCGGTACTGCTCCCTTTAACCCCTCGTCCTCTGGGTATCTTCCTCTGTATCTCACCCCCTGCCCCCCCCCACAGGGGAAGGGGGCTGGGGGACTACCCTTACACCCCCTCTAAATGTATGGGGTCCCTACGTCCCTCCCTCCGGCTTCCCTTTGGGGCCCGTCCCTCCACCGCACCCCAACCCCGAACCGGACGCGCCCAAAAAGGGGCAACACAGAACTCAGCGGTACAATAACTGATAACCTAGTTATATGAATTAGCCAGAGGACGCCGAGAAAAATCTTTGGAAAAAAAAAAGTTTTTGGGTGTGGGTGTGTGGGGTGGGGT
>PDIP01000089.1:128624-145669 GCA_002811645.1 Corallochytrium limacisporum
CCCCCCCCCCCCCCCCCGTTAAAACGTCCATACACCCAGAGATTTTTGTGCGCAGTCATCGGGTCGTCGAGAGCGGGGTTGGCGGATGGGTAAATTATCAGCGTACGCATACCTTTGCCTGGTGACCAGCGAAAGCTCCAACGATGGGCGCGCCGCCGGTAAGTCCGAATGAAAACAGCCAAGACATGTTAATTGGTAGTGAAACGATAGGAAAAGCAACAGGCGAAGACTCACAGAGTGAGCATGAGGTCGAGAACTTTGTTGGCCGGCAGTGACCTTAAGAATTCGGTGCCCCCCCCCCCCTTCCCCCTGCCCAGGGACCCAAAATACTACTAAACGAACCCCCTGCACACTACCAATACTCGCGTTCTCGTGTTAATACGATAGTACTGAAGAAATTGGGCGTGCCAGGTGGGTTTACACCTGCCATTTTGTATTAAGAGGGAGCTATATTGGGTCAGTGCTTTGTCCGACCGCGAGGCAACCAACACGACGACCGCAAACTACTAGGAAAAAAGATCGAAAGTGACAAACGGGGAATTTTATGAATTGGCTTTGTGTGCATATATTACCGGTACAGCGTGTATCAAACGGAGGGGGCAGGGTCGGAGAAGGGAACACCATCTTTTAAACAAAGAATTCTTTGGCACATGGGAAACCCGCCATGTGTGTGTGTGTGTAACCCGGAGGCCACCCGTAGGCCACAGGAAGTCACAAGGAACCAAACCAACACAAGTAGAAAGACTAAAACGAAAAAGATTGGCCAAACGATAAAGGAGAAAACCCTCAACCCCCCAAGAGCAGCTTGACATACAGAAGAATCGGGCGGAAAAGCTAGTCGCGAACCAACACACACGAAGAGAGGACGATGGATACAAAAAGGCCTGGTGCGCACACGAACAACGAACTCGCATAGGACAGACAGGCACCGGTTGGCGCACTCTGGACATCATTTGATCTCTCCTCCATCATGAGGTGCCCTCGCCCTCGCCACCAAGGTTGGGAGAGGTGGTAGCGTACGGTGGGTCCCTTCCGGGAAGCGCGCCTGACATTTAAAGTAGGTGTTCCCCTGCCCTCTCTTCCTCTATCGCCATATCTCCTTTCTCTCCGGTCTTTCTCAGGTAGGTCGTCGCGGGGAGAAGGGGAGAGGAAGTAAATGTGGGGAGATCTGAGATGTGGGTTGGGAAACACCTGGTCCTCTCAAGATCTACGCCGGTTCGTGTCTCGTCAATGAGCACCGGTTCGCTCTCGCGAACTTGAGTCGAGGGATCCCATTGCGGGCCCTTTAGTTGCCATATGCGCGGGTATGGCAGGCACGGCTGTCACCTCTGTCATCTGTGGGAGGCCCTTCAGAGGGATTTGCTCCTTTATGAAGGGTGGAGACATGTAAGGGTCATCTAGAGAGTGATGCCGAGGTAGCCCTTCTTGAGGAAAGACGGAATGAGTGGATTCGTGAGGGTTGTGGCGCCAGGGGTGGTGGTGGTGGGCAGTTTTCACATGCGTGCAGGTTTGATCATCATGCCCTTTGCAGTACTCCCTCACAACTTCTTGGCATTTATCACTGGCCGGAGACAGGCGGCAGTAGAGGTTGTTGCAAGGAGTGGCGGGATCCTCAACGGGCCAAGGGCAGGTGTTGTGAGGTGGAGGAACGTCGACAGCCATGAAAGTCATGTAGGCCACCAGACCATTGAAACCGACCAGGATGCTCATGATGGCAAAAGCGCGCGCAACACGGCTGTAGGAGTGGGCCCGGTGGTAGTCACCCTTGAGCTGTGCATTCTGAGAGCGGTGGTTGTAGTACAGACCCAGCAGACCGAAGGGCATGCAGCAGGCAATTGTAGCAAACAGGCTCTTAAAGAAGTGGTCCTCAACCTCGGGCTGGATCTCAACGGATTCAATCTCAATGTCGCGGAGCATGCTCTTCGTCTCCTCCGTGTGGGAGCTCTTTTCGACTTCCCCGTAGGTAGGAGGAGCCTCAAATTCTTCTGTGGGCTCCTCCGTGGGTACCTTTTCGTACTCAGTCATGGTTTAGTGTTATGAGCGCTTTCGTCTATTCTAGAAACTATAGTAGGCAATCCTGAACCGTCCCGAGATGGGGGGACTGATCCAACCGTATTGTCTTACTTACCAGAAACGATCATACCGAAAAGCGTGATGTTAGGCCGAATCAAGCCACAAACGAAATAACTTTTTCAAAGTCTTTAAACGTCACTATTTAGCCACGTCAAAAGTGCGCCAAAGTACGGACTTCCGGATCTAAAGACACGCGACCAAAATTGATTTCGTCGGAGATATCCCATAAAGTATTCCATAGGCATTCCGTTCGGAGTGGTCGTTTTTTGCACAGTATCGTATGTACGAAACCGACGTCCACTAGCTAACTCTCAACACAGGTCAAGTATTCCTAAAACATCATTAATACTAAAAAACGCCTTTATAAACTGAGAGCGCGCAATAACCGAGTCCGTCTGCCATGAAATACGTTTTACTAAAAATCAATCTTCATGGAAACTGTGCATGACTGTACAGCGGAACGGGGTGCGCCAAATGATCGACGGATGTTACGGAATATACCACTCACTTAGAAACTCTCGCTGATCTTGTCCTTCAGACCTTTGAAAGTGTTCTTCAGGGTGTGCTTCAACTGCTTCAAAACAGGCTTGGCAGCCTCGTCAAGGTCTTCCTTTTCATGCTTGCAGCCTTCGTTATCCTTATTTTGCAAGCAGAAGTTGACCTTCTGGTACTGGCACTGCAGAGACTTCATGTCCTTCTTGCATTCATCAGTATTGCAGGGGTTCTGCTCGTCGGGCACGCCATAGTCGCAGAACTGGACATCGTCCTTAATGTGCTTCCTCAGGTTCTTCAGGGCCTTCTTCAGTGCCTTGTGGTCCTCACAGGTTTGGTCACCACCATTAGCTCCATCACCCTTAGTGCAGTACTTGCGGATAGCCTTGCGGCACTTGCGCTCAGCAAGAGACTCCTGGCACTCGGGCAAATTGCAAGGGCTGTTGGGGTTCTCCTTGTCGAAGGGACACAGGTCGATCTGGATGGTCATGTCCTCAGGCACAGGGTCGATGACGACCTGGGGCAGATCAGCGGGGGCTTCAATGGGGAGGACTCCGGGAATAACAGCGTTAAGGGACTGGATCTCCTCAGGGGTCAAGGGGCGAGCAGAGGAAATCTGACTCTTCAGGGCCGCTCCGTCCATGCCGCTGTCGACATTAATGTCCACGGGTTGCATGGGCACCAGAGGCAGAGGGATGATGGCCGGTTGCGGTTCGAAGCAAGGAGGAGGAGGAGGAGGAGGGTGCTCACCGCCGGGGGGAGGAGGAGGAGGAGGGTGCTCGCCGCCGGGGGGAGGAGGAGGAGGAGGAGGAGGAGGACCACAAGGAGGGCCATGGTGGTGGTGATGATGGCGATGATGGTGTCCAGGGAAAGGCATCTTGCCCTCACGCAAACGCCTGCAGACATCATCCTCGTGGCGCTCGTGGCAGAACTCCCTCACAACGTCGTGGCACTTCTCACTGGCCGGAGACAGGCGGCAGTAGAGGTTGTAGCAAGGAGTGGCGGGATCCTCAACGGGCCAAGGGCAGGCGTGGTGAGGAGGAATGCCGACAGCCATGCAAGTCATGTAGGCCATCAGACCAGCGGTACCGAGAAGGATGCTCGTGATGGCAAAGGCGCGCGCAACACGGCTGTAGGAGTGGGCCCGGTGGTAGTCACCCTTGAGCTGTGCATTCTGAGAGCGGTGGTTGTAGTACAGACCCAGCAGACCGAAGGGCATGCAGCAGGCAATTGTAGCAAACAGGCTCTTAAAGAAGTGGTCCTCAACCTCGGGCTGGATCTCAACGGATTCAATCTCAATGTCGCGGAGCATGCTCTTCGTCTCCTCCGTGTGGGAGCTCTTTTCGACTTCCCCGTAGGTAGGAGGAGCCTCAAATTCTTCTGTGGGCTCCTCCGTGGGTACCTTTTCGTACTCAGTCATGGTTGGTTTTGTAATCGCTTTCGTCTATAATAGAAACTATTAAAGACTATACCCATACTCTCCTTAGATTGATTGTCTTAAATAAGTGCATTCTTGTAAATACC
This sequence comes from Corallochytrium limacisporum, assembly GCA_002811645.1. Classification (NCBI taxonomy): domain Eukaryota; genus Corallochytrium; species Corallochytrium limacisporum. Next base: position 132,714 of record PDIP01000089.1, read on the forward strand.
AGAAAACTAATGATCTTATAAGGCCTTGTAATTATTGCCCACTATTTTGCAAACATATTATAGAATTAAAAGCCACGATGATACCAACTTCGAACATCTTATAAAACAATTAAGGGTCAGTCCGGACACGCACAAAAGCATCGCAACCCACACAAAGACACGCGACCAAAAAGTAACAAGAGCGGCGAAGAACCTACAGAACTCTTGGAATGGCAAAACCGCACGCACTTGGAGGCAACTCTGCACAGGGGCGAACACCCAGACACACCGCCCCGGCAGTAACTGGGCTCATTTTCCAGTACTTTCTCTACCGCGACAGGTTGCTCTGTCGTTTTCTAGCAAAGAATTTTCTTCTCCTGTCCTCTCTCCGCCCCTCGGTAAAATCATTCTGTGCCCTAGTCCCTTCGGGCCAAAAGGAAAAACATTGGCAAGCGCCGGAGGGTAGGGCGGAGGCAAACAAAAAAAAGAGGCGAACACAAAAAATCAGACCGCCGCGTGAAAAATGTCAGTACTTTTAGTACTTAATGGGAACCGTCATGAATATTCTGCACGCCGGACAAGGACAGGCCTTGATGAAAAGATTTGTGATGACGGGTCCCAAAAACCCCGCTCAATTGAGAGGGCGTGGAACCCAAAATTCGCTGGCCGCATAGTGCACGCCGGGATGCCACTTTGGTAAGTCCGGGAAGTAATTGGGCACTATTTTTATAATAAATGTATTACATTTGCTATGGTAAAACATGCCATGTTTACAAAATTGCGGTACAGCGCCCATCCCGTCCGAAGGGAGGTCGTCCAGACCTCGGGCGCCCTCTCCCAAGAAAAATTTCTTCATATTCACACTATGTAGAATCCCTCTGTCTTATCTCTCTCAAACTCTATATATTCAATATACACAGATTCTCAAGACTGATATTACTATATCCACAATACCTATTTACAAAAATGTCCAAACTTACCCACCGGCCAGTCAGCAGTCCTGCGGCAGTATTTCAGTACATTCACTATGAATCGTTCTCCCAATGACTGCCACATCACTTGTTGCCCTCGGTGACAACATTTCGACCCTAAAAGCCCTTCCGCGATCCAAAGCGCCAAGTCGGGGCTCGTTCGAGGGAAATTTCTCGGTTTGTTCAATATTAGAACAAGCCCAGCTTCGATCTTCCTGGTGTCCTACCACCACTTGTGTCCAGATGCTTCCTTTGTTTCACAAACGCCGTCACGCCAACCCATTTCGGGGCCCGTAGTAAGAGTACCGGACATCCGGTGCTGACGTTCGATGCATTCACCTAATTTCTGGACGGATTCCACGGAAAATTCCCATACATTTACTATGTACAGCCCTTACTCAAAGCCGTCTTATTTCACCAGCGCCAGAACCCCTCTCCCCTCCCCAGTGGCATAACGCTGTAGCGGTGCTTCTGCTAAGGTCTGATGATTACAGCGCATGCGCTACCTCCACTGCATCATATTGTCCGCTTTTCATTATTTACTCCGGTACAATGTATATTCAGAGATACCGATAATCATGGTTTTAGACCTATGCAAAGTACAGACGTTGCCCTTGAGTCGACCCAGTCTATCACGACATTTGCAGCCGGTCGGGTGAACAGAAGGGGACCCAAAGCTTTTCTTATCGCCGCTCCCCCTAAAAACAAAGGCAAAGAAATAAGCGGCGGCCGCCTCTCCTCCCTCTCCTTCTTCTTCCCTCCCCCCCCCTCCCCCTTCTTCGCCGGTGCCCCGAAAAGGGAGAGGGGAAGAAAGGGAGAACACGCCGCTTTCTTTCCTTTTATTTCATAATGAATATATGGCAGAAAAAAGACTCCCGAATTCACAATCCCCCACTTTGCCCCTTAACCTGATCACCTCGCTCCCCAAGCGGAAGCCGTGGCGTGGGGAAGAAGGGGGGGGGAGAGGAGAGGGGCGGGTTTTGGCGTTTCGCTTGGGTTCCCCCTGTCCAATTAATCCGGTACTGAACCCAGGGGCGAAAGTGATCGAAGGAACTACCAAGCGCAAAAATGCTCATTTCTATCATCATCATCGTCCTCGCCTGCTGTCCATGAACATTTGGCTCCATTCACCTCAGTATATTCGGTATGAGAATTCACGGGTCCTGTCGCCACATTTGCTTCTCACAGTGGCCCCTTGCTAAGACCAGAAGACTGCGGTGGGGGGGGTGTCCCCCCCCTCGCACACGAAGTCGATAATTGATTCACTATGACAACTTGCTGATTCTTCTTTCTCTTGTGATCCTTCTGGACGATACAAAGGGGGTTTTGAGATAACATGCAATCGATGACGATGGGGGGTGCCTTGCGCGCTATGGTAGCTCTGTTGATTTTGTGGGACTACAACGTCGCTCGGAAAAGGTTAGGTCATTTTCTATGGAAGTAACCGCACCACAGGGAAAAAAAATTACAAGGGAGCGAGAGAGGACCGAACAACCCCTCCAACAACACCCCCCCCCGGGGGGGAGGGGGCGCCATTGGCTCCTAATAGCTGTGCTACGGGAGCTGTGATTGTTGGAGTGGGTGTGTATGCCCCAGGGGTAACTGGTCAGTACTTAGACCTACCGTTTTTTGCAAAGCCCGTCGTTCTTACCTACGCTTCCTTTTTGTAGTATTCCCTTAAACCCCAGTTGGTTGCGGGGTGATTTCATTTATTCGGGGCCTATTTTACCTTCCGTCCCCCTACCGGGGAGTGGCAGGGATGCGAATAGTGCAGTATGGAACTGGCTGTTTGTTGAACTGGTGATGGGGATTGGGCTCATCGAGTGATGTTGTGTCTCGGACGGGGTAGTGGGTTCAGTGATGCTTTGAAGTTTCATCGTTGATGATGGATGTTGGTGTTGGTGGTGTTCACTCTGTACCCGAGATCTTGTGGGTCCGGAATCGTGGCCACTGAGCTGCCTGGTATGCTCAAGTTGTGTTGAGCGATTTACTTGGAGGTTCCGGGTTGTAATTGATGGTAGCAGCAGCCGTGAACGCATCCTTTCAATATGTTGTGCATCGTCCTGAGAGACTCTTGGTTATGCAGATACCCCTAAATCCATGGCATCCGGAGGAAGGTTTCGGGGGTTTGGCTCTGCGCAGTTTCATCCGAATGGTTCTTCATCAGAATTCCGGACAGAGGACTGTTCATGATGGCGGTGGAGCACCCCTTGTGTCAAGTGTGGAGCTATCGCAACTCGTCTTACTCTGTCATGGTGCAGGGATTTCGTTCATCAATTGCGTCTGCATCTTTGGCTCTTAGAAGTCATCACTTACTCTTCAAGATCGTGAATGTGGTGGTCTCGCTGAAGACCTGATCCTCGTTTGCTACAATCGCAACCATGACAATGATCAGGGACAGTCGACTTGGACATGGTCGATGTTGTGGTACAGATTGTACCGAATGAAGGGGTCCTGGCTTCTCTAACTCCGGAAAGAGGAAGAGTTACTGGCCATTCAGCCCGGCGCTGATATGACACATTCGTGTTTTGGTACGGATCAAGACCAGTTGAAAAACTAAGGGCTCCCTAATTAGCTGAACCCTACATTTGTAAATTAAGGTTCACCTCTGAATCCCAGATTGAAAAATCCAGTGACTCTTTTGATCACTGGGGAGGGGGCACCGAATGGCACTTATCCGTATCCTTGTATATGTGCATGATAGATAGTTATGTTTCATGTCTTGTACTATACATCTGCATGGTGATGCTATGGTTTTTGTGTATGTTGTTAACGAATATGGTATTTTTTACGAGAAATTCTGGTTGAAAATTGTAAAGCCGCCACAAATTCGACAAACACGGGAAGCCGTGGCTGGGCCGGATCAGATTAGCCAGGTTGGAATCTCACCATGCCAGCGAAGAAGGTGGCGTGTAAAGCAGAGGCGTGTGCGATTCAAGAGTGTCTTGCTGCAAACGACTACCAAGAGTCGAAATGCCAGGAGACGATTGAGGCTCTGAAGGCATGCTGTCGTTTGCCTGGCTCAGCCGATTCACCCTGCTGTCCCAAGGCCTACAGAGAGGCAAAGTAGTAAACAAAACAGTTTAGAATAGTTTCTACTATCGGCAATACTCCTGATGAAAGTCATAAACATGGCAACAGCTGATGAGCAAAACAAGAACAGTGATAAACCAGCCGCCCCGTCTCCTGCGGTGATACCCCCGTTCACGTTGAAGTTGAAGCGCTACTTCACGCAGCAGCAAACCAGCCATGTCCGCTCCAGTCACATTCAGGACCTGGTCATATGTTCTCTGCGCCAGTGCAAGCACAAGGCACCACAAGACACCGTGCCATGGATCCGTCCTCCAGACTGGATTGAAATGCACAAGCGACGAAGGCCGTCCACGGTCGTTTTTCTTGTACTAAGCGGTATGACCACTGAAATCTTTGAGGCAAAGACTCGCTCTGTGCCGGAATTCGGCAAGGCCTTGCAGCGGTTTGGATGGCGGAACTCGGTGGATGTTGGGGCGACAGATGCAGAAGATTCTGTCGTTGATGGGTCACCGTTACCTTTCAGGTGCAGTAGCACAACCTACAAGGTTAACTGGGAGACGGACAGATTCCTGCGCAAGACAAAGAGCGAAAAGGAGCAAAAGAAACGTGACAGTCAGAAACGGCTCATACACCAGCAGCAAACGAATTCTGTGACCAAGTCACAGCTGATTATGGCATTGGAGAGCATGCCAGGACATAATGTGCCCACCGATGGACTTTCTGACGCCCAAAAGACACGCTTGCGCCTCGTTGGTGGCTACGGAAGGCCGTCACCGACCCTAGCACCGTCGTCCGCAACACCGTCTCAAAAAAAGAAGCGGAAGAAACACCATCACAACACAGAAGACAGTAAGGATGGTAAGGACGCCGCTGATACGAAAGCAGACCCTACAGAAGACCTGGAAACCCTTCGCGAGATCGGACGAATTAACAGCCTGCCCGTCTTTGCCATTGACTGCGAAATGTGCCGAACGGATGTCGGACTGGAACTTACACGCATCTCTGTTGTGGACGAGACTGAGAAAACTGTGTATGACACATACGTGAAGCCAGACTCGCCCATTAAGGATTACTTGACTCAGTTCTCTGGCATCACGCCGCAGCACATGGAGAACTGTACCACACGTCTAGAGGACGTCCAACACTGGTTTGGCGAGCACCTGTCTCCAAACAATACTATACTTGTTGGCCACGGAGTCAGCAACGATCTGGTAGCTATGAAAATGTCAAATTATCCATTCCTTATGGACACGTCGCAACTTTACGGGGCGGACGTGGACGGCTATGCGGTGAAGCCCAAGCTGCGTAACTTGGCACGCAGTCACCTGAACATGGAGATCCAACAGGGCCATGGCCAGAGCACCGGCGACGGCGCAGGCCACGACAGTGTGGAGGATGCGGTGGCCAGTCTCCGCTTGGTCAAACTAAAAATGAAGAACGGCTTGGACTTTGGAAGGCTCGGTGGAGCTTCGGAAAGTGTAGTGAACCTGCTGGATGGCCTTGGTGTGTCGTCGACACTCTTTGACCGCGGGCATTTGCTCGCCAAACACTCTTCAACCTCTGCGGATCTTCACGCATGTGAAAGCGATGAAAGTGTGGGTCGACGGTTGGTTAACAACCTTGAAGCCAAGGCACGGCGGGAGAAGGATGCCCTGGCAAAGGATCAGGATGGGCAGCAGCAAGCTGACAAATGTCACCACGAAGATGAGCAAGAAGACGAAGAAATTGAACCGGATTATCATGAGAACCAAGCCTGGCAAGGTGCCGGAGGCAACAAGAAGAAGAAGTACATCAACCGCTTCCCACCGACGTTCATCTACGCCCGCTTTTCCGACTTGCACATGGGTTTCGATGGTCAAGAATGGGACCCTGAGACGCGAAGCACGGCTGATATTGATAGAAAATTTGAGCAGATTGCTAGCGTTCTGGACCGCGTGCGGGTGTCGCTACCGGAGAAGACGCTCGTGGTCATTACAACCGCCCCTGGTGTGTTCAGGTGCATCAGCCAGGCGCACCAGGCCATTAACCAAGGCCCCACGGTTGATCGGGCGGGACGCCAGGCCCACTGTGCGGAGCTGGTGCAGAAGCTGAGACAGGGGTATGCTATCGTGCGCTACTTTCCCTGACACGCCTAGGAGTCGACAATTACAATTTGTTTGAATAGAGGAAAACACACAAATGCCCGGTAGTAGCCCATTTGGTGGGCGGACAGGTCTTTCTGAAAAATTCAAATCCTCTCCGTATATTAAATGACACTGTAGCATTTTTACCGTGTTCGCCATTTCGACCACCCTTGATGAAATGGGTCTCAATGAAGGCGAAAACTGCAGCTATGCGATGTAGGACAGCGGAAATGGACAAGCAAAGGGACGGGCGGGTTTCAACGAGGCAACAACATTAGGTTACCATACCTCGCTGCAGGCGACATGCAAGGATGATGGTCCACCTTTTAAGTCTTGGTATCTGCAAGATGGCAGTGATCACTGCGCAAGGGCAATGGAGCATGCCTCGCGGGAGGTGAGGACCTGTATGATCTCAGAGTTGATGAGACGACCAATGCCCCTTTGTGCACGGATCATACACCCGATCTGTGACTTTAGAGCACTCCTACCTATGCATAAAGAGTTTCTACCTGTAGTCTACATCATATTGCTAGTAGAGTAAATTTAATACTGAAGGATGGCCATGGATGTTGCTAGTTCGATTTCATATGGATCTAAGCAGTTTACAGTGGACGTAATCAAGTGACAGGCACCGATCCATATTCTAAGCAACTCCTTATCTTTGTATGCGAACATCATCAACTGTCCCAGTATGTCCAAAGGGCCCCCTATTACCATGGTGTCGAAGATGCTTCTATGATGTTAGCTGGTGTGGCGTCAGGTATCTTAACTTGGGCACGAGCGACGAGCACTCAGAGCCAGCCGCCATGCAAGATGGCCTACAGGACCATATCTATTTGACCAGGTGCAACCAAAAGAGCATTCGTAATGTCGGTCACTAGACATGGACTGCAATCCATCTCCTAGGCAAGGCTTGAATTCGATCAATTGTTTCGATTACATTCCAAACTTTCACACTGCTTATGGTCCCAGTAGGCCCTGGTATGCGGTCTTTCTCAGAAGACTTGTATCAGCAAAGGGACTGCATTACATGGTGTTACTTCGCACACATCCAAACATGTAGCTCATCCGGGTCGTGCGCGCCTGGGAACTGACTACAGGTTCTTTCAAAGAGTCTGAACTCGCTTAGGTGTCATCAAAAATGTCTCCATAATCCCATATCTGGGTAACCGGGTTCTGTTTTCAAGGCCAGCGAGTATGGATTGGCTCCAAATGGTTAGCGGATGAATTACCAGGCTCTCAACCATCGGAACGTTCATCTCATTCCCTGCTATGCTTTCGACTTCTTCGATATGGATGCAAGGCTCAAACTTGAAATTGCAAATACGTTGTTCATGCCCATGCATTCCGCATGTTGAGAAAGCGCCCCAAACACTGCACCGATGGGCGAACGCCTACGTCGCGCTTCCCATCGCCGCCCACTTCTCACCAGTCCCGCAGCTTGACTCATTTGTCCAGCACGCCCTCCTCCGCCCCAGTTACCGCGGTGCGACCAGCCCTACATGCTGCACAGGGAAAAGTCAGGTGAGAACACAAAGTACGAAGCACACAGATCGATCTTTGTACTACTTGGTGCTTGATTTCCTCTTCTTCTGCTTCCATACGTATTTCTGAACCCAATTGGAACTCACAGAGTGTTTGCAGCATGCATATCAATTGCCGGATTCCCGTAAAGAGCCCATATCTTTGATTGCAAAAAAATTCTTGTGGGATAGCAGCTGGGGTGGTGAGCAGCAGTCGCCTGCTGCTGGCCGACAGAGTCCGCACTCGGTGCGGAAACACTAGGGAAAAATCATTTCTTTTCTGTCCCATTTCATCCGCAGCCCCCTCGCGCCGAGTTTTCGCTATTGAGTGCACCACAAATCTCAAACTGTGGCTTATGTTCTTCCGTTCGATTTTCTTTTCTTGTAGCTTTTTTGACTCTCGCTGCCTTTTGAGCCCATGGGTCCGAAGTCCGGTAGTTTCACTATTCGAGCAGCTTCAGGTGGGCGGGAGCGGATGAAGTCATGCTGAATTCGAATTCGCTCTGCAAGTCTCTCAACAACCGACGCTACTACACTAGCAAGCGTTCCCAGTGCAGGAAAGAAGAAGAAAAAATTCTTTTTTTCTATGGCGGTTTCAAAGCTCCGGAGATGAGCCACCGCAGCCATCTTTATTGGGACTCAGGGTATGGTGGCATAAACCCGCGATCTCATAGCATACTCAATGTGCCACCTGATGTACTTAAACCCCTAGACGTAGCTATACATGAAGAGATGTAAATGTACTATATAATCATGGTACTACCGCGCCATCTAGAACAGGATGGTTGGAGTGAAGTGGTACATTAGCTTCGAGGGAAAACACGAGTGAAAAGGATGCAGACTGTGTGACGATGAAAACCCTGCAGGACCCCTCATCTGACCCGGGAAGCCCCGGTCGCTGACCCATGGGAAAGGAAGAAAAGAGTATTTGCCGGTGAATTTTCCAGGAACGCAAAGCACTGGAACATTAAAATGCACGCCACACGTAATAAAACCAAATCTCGAGCCATAACCTCTACTCAGCAGGGTACACAGCCACCGCCCGCATGCGGGCACTTCTTTGGCGCGCAACATTCGAAAAACTGCCTGGTCCCTACGCACACTGGCAACCGATCGGCGGGCTTTGATCAATACATTTGCCCTAATGAATCTTGCCAGCAAATTCATGAACGGATGGCAAAAAAAAAAAAAAACAAGAGCAAAATGGACAGAGCAAGCCATAGAACTCGAATGGGACGGAATGGGTCACTGAGCACTGAAGCCGTGGACGTGTCCATGTACACGCTGTCGAAAAAGACCCTAACTCCAATGTCTGCGACAGGTGGCTGGTGTCCAACTGTTTCAGTACTGAAAACATTTTAAGTGACGCTGCTGAAAATTAAATGATCGCTAGCGAGTCCGCACACTCATTGTCGTAAAAAAAACAAAATTCTGTGTCAGAGAACCACGGCACTGATATGGATTTTTGCCATGGTTTCGGCCCCAAGATCGGCTACCCTGGCCCAGAGTTGTGACCCATCCGCTATCGTTTAGCAATTACATAATCTTGGGCCCTCAGACTTCTCGCAGCCTTAGTGGTGATTTGTTCTTGGTCCCCCAGCATCCTACCAGCATGTTCACGTCTAAAGCTATGAGCTTAGATGGACGGATATCCAATGTATGCACCATGTACGCGTGGTGACCATCCCTGCACTCGCAAAAGCGAGAGAATGATGGAATTGGGTTCTTGAGACAATTGACCCACAACGGACCTCTCCCTTGCCAGCTAGCCGCGTATCCCATGCGATGCAATCAACATGTCTCTGGCTTTTACTGTGTGGATAACACTGTTCTCGCCACAGTTGACTACTCGCGATTCCACACCGGATCCCCCATATTAACGGTACCGTGTTTGCCACCACCGAACCTGCAACTTCGAGCCCATGCTCCTTCCCCCTGGGCCACCGCACACGGGGATAAATTTCCATACTGAGAGTACCTGCTTTCCTCATTTGGCATTCACTAGATGAACGGGTTCAACCTGTGTTTGAGCGCCCTGCTCCGCAACGGTTTGATTGGAGGTTTGGGAAGTGTGAAGGTACCTGAATGTAGCGAGGCTGAAGGCATGGTTGAAGTGGCAAATGGCGTTCCAGGTTTCACAGTCGGCGCTCGATGATACTGATGGTTTGGGGATTCGGACAAAGGTGAGTGAAAACTGTTTTGCGAGAGGCTGGTCTTGCTACGCTGAGCACAAGGAGTCCAGACATGGAATGAAAAGAACCTTCATATGTTATGGAAAAAGGTAGCTACCATGAACTGGAATATTGGGTGACCCTTCAATTAACACGATGATATTGGATCACCACAGTTGTTCCATCTCAACATTACTGGAAGTTCACTATTTTCACATCCTGCTGTTGTGAACAAGCTCTGAGCGGACGTGATGCGCCCACTTACATGGACACTACTGTCTTCTCGCCGTGGAAGGGAGCGTTCCACACTCGTTACTTTTTTCTTGTTTGTAGGGAGGCTCACCACAATACTGGAGGTGACGGACCGAGTTCAAGTGGACAGACACTCTTGGCAGTGGGAAATGTGAGTATATGAGCATTATGAATTAAGCCTTTGCGTCATTTCTCAATGCTCTTTCCTTGGCACCAGAGTCCTGGGATTTCGAACACGGAAGAATTCAGCGAAACTAAACAAACCAGAAGCCGCGTCAAAACCCTCTTTCAAATTTCATTGCGGACTTCCTTAGGACGCTCGAGCTGTGTGATTATTATCTATGATGGATGCCGAATCGCAGCGAGTATGCTATATATCCCGTAGGCGACGTCAGTGGGGACGGCTGCTTTGGCTGTTGGCCCTTTCTTGTGGTGCCATAGGTTCATTTGCAAATGCAAATACGGCTGACCTAAATGAAGAAGGACTCTCTCCAGCAACGACTTTGTTCACATTTGGCTATGCCATCGTGCGGGGGCTGTGAATCCCAAATGAATGAGTTACCATTTAGCAATCTGGTATAAAGAACCTTCATTAAGTTCGTCGTTGATCCTGAGCATCAGCCGTAGAATCACTAGTTCCTATATGATATCTACACTTATTCAGTCACCTGGGATGAGCAAAGCAAATTGGTATCCTCGGCGCTGAATAGCAGATTATTGCCTGGATTGCAACAATAAATCCAGGCTTAGTTCCAAACAAACTCGCTTCCAAGTTCTGATACCGCAACTATGACGTCTCCAAGTTATAGACTTGCATTCATCACCCGCCACACCAACCAGAAGGTAAGGACGATACCGACTTCGCCATGAGCTTCCCCTATAACATATGGCTATGGAAAGTGAATGACCCGATACTCCAGTTCGAATATACAAGCAATGTATGCTGCTACCGTAAGCCGGAATCGAGAGATTTTGGCACCAGCTCGGAGCCGAGATGTAGGATGTTCGCCTAGCAATATACGAACCATGCTGAGGTCCAGCAAATATCAGTGCGTCTGTAGCCTCATCACAAGAAAACTGCAAACCACACGAAGAACACTGTTCAGTTGACTCTTTCTTCCTAGTACCCTGTGTGGGGCACAACATTTGGGATTCGCCGTATTCGGGAGTCCACAGATGAGAGAATCCGTTCGGGGACGGGTGCCTAATTTACACAGTTATGTTTCCCTCCGCACATGGTTTTAGTTCTTTCTCAACACGACTATCCGGGATACCGATACACGCCAGAGCAGTACAAGTGATGCCCATGTGCCCGTAAGCCTCCCCGTTTACCACCAAATGGACGCCAGAGCGTGTCTTTTGCCCGGCACCGTAGATGATCGCCATGTTTGGCTCACCGTCCGGTCATCTCAAGCCGGCAAGCAAAGCATTCCGACAATGCAAAAGCCATGATCCTGGATCTATTGTATCATCTGTACCGAGCACGAATGCCCGCTTAAGTCTCTACTCATTGTGCTAGCTCCAACACACGTCTCTGTACCCCTAAGATGTCTTCATACTATACAGTATTCATCGTGCTCTTTACGTCAACTTTATGAATTTTCTGTGGAAAATTGGGTCTTCGTTTATTACTATTACTGTCTCCGTCAACGATGGAGATCGACACACCCTTAACTTGCTACCTCGTGTCTGCGGGTCGCGCAATAGCGAATGTATGCCAATTCACGGATCTCACTCTGCGTTCTCGAACGAAAGAAGAGAGAGAATTTTTTTCTTCCGTTTTTTACGTTACCACTGCCGGCTTCTGGAACGTCTCGGACGGCTCCTCACCCGAACGCGAAAGCTTTGACGTTCGCCCGGTAGTTGGGTACCTTATTCCCCTGCTCTAGCGCGTTCGGAAACGGCTCGGCTGTCATCAGTCTCCGCCAGAGCCAGCCCACATGGAAGAACGACGCTCTTCATCCACCCAGCACTTGCCCTGACTACTTTTTTTTCTTTTGTGTGGGTTGAGCATTGGAAGAGAAATTATCAAGCGCAGTCACAACGGAGAAAATTACACGTTCTTTGCGATCGAGGGCCGGTAACTAACGATTGGCACGTTGTTGGCCCAGGTGGCGCGCGAAGTTAACAACCGTCGGCTCGTTAGTACTGAAGCACCCAGCACGACAACCGTTCATCCGTGAGGTGGGATAGTGATTCAGACTCTTTGGGCGGGGAAGAAATTTACTTCCTAATGTTTTGTCGGCAAACATTAAAAAAACAGAGTGTATACATCCGCTGCCGCTCTGTTTGCCCGTCCGTACTCTTTCGCCCGCCCATACGACCCCATCGCCTTCGCTCCTGTTCGCGAACTTGTTCTCGACTCGCCTCAGTTCGTTGTGCGTCTCTTCTCACTCTCTTGGCACACACTCTCCCTCAGTGATTCCAGGGTCATAAGGTGCGCACAACTTACTTGCACTATGCCATCGCCCTACTGAGCGACAGTACCTACAATCCCCCCCTCCCAAGGTTCGAACGCCAGGTTGCTCGAGAAATTGGACTGAATTAGTTTTGTCATAGTGCAACAGACACAATTTTTTCGAATAAGTCAACCAAAAAAATCTCTTTTGGTAGTGTTGTGGACGACAAACCGTACCCTTAAACCCTGGTGGTGCTATTTTGCCAGATCTTTTTTCTCCCAAAGTTCAAAAGTTTTGCCCTCACCACCCACCCACACACACACACAGAAACTCACAGCCGGCGGGATCTGGGGCTAGCAGAGTAGGGGGAGGGGGGGGGAGCTCTCCGATTTTTGGGATCCAGTGATCCCCTCCACTACAGAAATTAGCCGCGGGCACCTACGAAGAAATTCACTATAACAAACGATGGAATTGACCCGCAGTTCATCGGTAGGGGGGGGGTTTT
>PDIP01000008.1:0-15597 GCA_002811645.1 Corallochytrium limacisporum
CCCTAACTACGCTATTTGTTCTTGTGGTCGTCAACTCTTTCCGCGACTTCACCCAAGATGTTTAGTTTTCCGAAAGCTATCAGGTCCTCAACGGAGATATAATATCCTTTACGGCATTTATAGTCTACACCAATGAAGGGAAAGGTTCGACAGAGCAGCGGACAGCACTGCCATGTGCTGCAGAGCGGCATTAATCACGATGATTCAGGGTAGTAGCACTGGGTTCCACTTCGCACATAATATTAGAAACGCCGGTATTTCGGTACAGGGCCCTTTTCTCCATCCTTAGCGCATTCGTCCCAGTGGATCTCGCCAAAGGGTCCTGTGTAGTTGCCATGGTGGGCGGCCAGCAAGCGCGGTGTACATGTGTTTGAACCGTTGACGTCCACGTAGATATGGAAATCATGAGCCGTAGACCAGAATTGGTACAGTGCCCTTGAATCCGAAATTATCTGTGATTGCACATACTTGGGGTCCTCAGCTGCATCGTTAGCAGGAGACAATTGGAACCCAGTGAGTATGTAGTCTTCACATACCCCGCCGGCAGCGAAGAGCTTCTCTCGCAGAGGTCCCTTGATCTGGTAGTGTGCACGTCCGCGATACAAATCGGTGCTGATTTCATAGACAATAGGCTTGTACTTCCCCTTGGCGTCCTGTGTTGGCTTAAAGATTTTGTCGCAGCTCACATATCCCGATAGAAAATCCAATGGGCAGTCGGGGTCCGGGTCTCCAATGTCGCAATAGTCGTCTCCGTCTGTGTTGACGTTGGCCTCCTCGGCGGTTGGATATTTCGGACATTCATCGACACAGTCAGGTATGCCATCAAGATCAGTGTCCGTGTCGGCCACACCACAGCCGCAAACACCTTTCTCAATCTTCTCAGAATCATTTGGACACTCGTCAATGCAGTCGGGAGTGCCATCAAGATCAGTGTCCGTGTCGGCAACACCACAGCCGCAAACACCTTTCTCAATCTTCTCAGAATCATTTGGACACTCGTCAATGCAGTCGGGAGTGCCATCAAGATCAGTGTCCGTGTCGGCAACACCACAGCCGCAAACACCTTTCTCAATCTTCTCAGAATCATTTGGACACTCGTCAATGCAGTCGGGAGTGCCATCAAGATCAGTGTCCGTGTCGGCAACACCACAGCCGCAAACACCTTTCTCAATCTTCTCAGAATCATTTGGACACTCGTCAATGCAGTCGGGAGTGCCATCAAGATCAGTGTCCGTGTCGGCAACACCACAGCCACAAACACCTTCCTCAATCTTCTCAGAATCATTTGGACACTCGTCAATGCAGTCGGGAGTGCCATCAAGATCAGTGTCAGTATCCGGAACGCCACAGCCACAGGCGCCGGGAGCCCATTTATTATCATCTTGGGGGCATTGATCGTTCAAAGATTGAATTGCGTCAGAGAGTTGTATTGCCTTCGAGACTTGCTGGCTTAAAGCATCTTTTGACGTGACGGACGGGTCCGTGCTCGTCCACAGCCGGTACGTACCTTGGGTCACATCAGACGCAAACTGCACCTTTATAGTCACTGAGCTTGTTGAGATAGTTTCACTTTCAGGAGGATACTCCAACACTAGGCCACCGCCCTGTGGTACATCCCATGTTGCTATCATCCAACTTTCGGTAACGCTGGCAAATTTGTGTGTTTCCGGTGAAACGACTACACTCATAGAGAAACCGGCCGGAAGATTCGGCGCGGAAAACGAACTCTCGAGGTACGCCAAATGTTCATCCACTTGCACGAGGTTGAAAGTTTGTTGAACGTTTACACCCTTACACAAATAATCGATTTGACCTTGATTTGGAGCTGAGTTTGCAGAATCAATCCAGCAGTCGTCCAGCTTTTCGAACCAAAAATCCTTGTCCTTGTCATCGTATAAGTACAGGGAAGTGTTGCTCAGGTGATCGATCCCATTGATATCAAAATGGGTGATGTTGGGATCCACATGATCAAAATAGGCATCACCATCATTCAATGTCAAAATACTGGCATGACACAATGCCAATAGGGTCGTGAAAGTCAGCAAACAATTAAGGATCATGCTTAAGGGGATTAGGTCACGTCGATTCACTTGGTAGCAGTCTGTGACTCTGTATGTACAACAAAGCAGCTTAAGATCACAAGATCAGAAGACAAAAAGATACGAACTACACATATCTTATACTTGAGCGTGCTGATAGACAGGTTCAAGTCTTCTATTCCCTTTGCAGTGGCCATATATACCTTTTCAAATCTACCTTGCACTCGTTTCGAATCTTTCCCCCCCCCGCGGCACGGGAGCCCGCTCACAGTCCCCTTCATGATCGGACCCCTGTTCCGGTCCCTACCGGTTGGTACTGATGTGCGCATGTTTGTGAAACAGGCTCACCATTTGATGGTCTACTTAGGTGAAGGCGGAAATGAGAGAAGCCGATACGCAACAGACGGGAGTGTCAATATTTCTCTTAGATTGTGGTACAATCCACGATTTTTTGCATAGTCAATATATGCGCAGAAACTCAGCCCTCACGCGAGTTGGAAGTTTGAGGCTCTGAGCGCGAGCTATCCGGGAGACCGACACGAAAGCTCGCGCAGAAATGCATACATGCGCCAAGTACAGTGTATGTTCAAAGCAAAGTACGGTGGTACCAGTACCGCCTTCGAAGGAACTGTCCAGATTCCAAACTTGTCGGGTGAGAGCACTAGTGATAATAGAGCGACTTTGGCACTTGTTGTTCCAGGGGACATGTGCTGCGGAATTAACCGACGTAAATAGTGCGATGATATGACGCTACGGCCTGCTAGTGCTGTCTCTGACCAGCTGTCTTTATCCCTTTCAGATTTCTTACAAATCGAACTCTGAACCGGTAAAAGCCCACATTTGGTATCGTCTTCTACCCCAGCGGAGGGAGCTGGCGATACGCCTAAGATGGCGTTCCATCTTGCCACACAAAGTCCATTCTTCTGATGGCTACATTGCCAGCGCACGAGAAGGAAGGAAGCCGCTTGAAACATAGGACGGCATGTGAAACCAACAGACAACGAAACGATAATCCTGGTACCAGCGAATCTGGTACAGACCCCCGACTCCCAGCTCCACGACAATTTGCCACCACGGGACGACACATTTTGATCATTCGTTAGACACTGAGTGATAAGTGCTACCAATTGGTAGTTATTCCAAAGTAAATTAGTCAATGTCATGATTTTCTCTACCCGAGGGGGTCTGTGACTGAGTGCTTGTAGGTTTTATCTATTGCATTCAATATTTCATCCTCTAATCCAGTGCAGATGTAGCACTTCGTCCCCACACGGAGTAGGCTTACATGGGTTGATACGAGCAGTGATAGTAACCGCCGAACTCTTCATAGACACAGTTCATCCCACTACAGCACTTCTTGCTACCACCACATGAGCTATTCATTGGTAAACACGGCGGGTCGTAGGAACACTTACCAAGAGAACTATGACATGTATATGACCCGTTACACATCCAATTTCCTTTGCATTCCATGAGATTACTAGTACCATTAAACAAGCAAAATCCGGTTGTTCCATCCCTGTCCTCGATGCAGTTGCGGCTCTTTTGTCTGTCGTTCTCTACTCGCATCTGGTTCCAGACACCTTGATTCATGGTAACGCCCGGCATAATTGCGACCGTTTTCCTACTGCTCTTGATCTCAATGTATAAACTACCGTCTTGGTGATAGTACACCAGGTCGTGAACGTGGTAATCAGTATCCATTAGGTTCATGGTGTAAGTTTCGCGATCGATCACAAGAAAGTCACCTTCAGTAGCGTCAAAGTCCAAAATCTCGTTTGTGCCCGCATCAGTCATGACAAACGTATCGTTTTTGCCTCCCCCACGAAGCGTATTGTAGCCAGCACCACCGGCAATCACGTTGGATTCTCCGTTTCCGTAGATTTCGTCATCGTACAGGCCTCCTATAACATTTTCCACACCGAATACCCAATCATGACCATCTCTTCCGGTCTGGAAAATATCTTCGTCGGGATCGTACGAGTTAACGAAATTGAAACCATTCCACGCCACAAAAAATTCGTCCCCGTGCCACTCTCCGGTGCGTTCCATATCGACAATGATGCTGGTCCAGGTATGGGCATATGACACACTATCCTCGCCTTCACCTCCATAAATCTGATTGAACCCACTGCCGCCAGCCAACACGTCGGGGCCTCCAAAGCCGCGAAGAATATCATCGCCATCCTTGACAGCAATGACATCACCACCTCGTACGTCAACTGCGTATCCATACAGAATATCCCCATTCTCATTGTCACTGCCAATAACATGATCCCTGCCCGAAGATCCCACATGGAGATGTCCGCCCCAGTTGCCGATCATGAGATATCGCGTACCTTCCGTTTCGTCCAAAGCCCCCGGCATTTCCTCATCAACGACGTCTTCGTACCACTGTGGATCAACTTCGACACCCAAAGCAAATTTCCCTCCACCAATGATTCTGAGGTTTCGCTGAAGCGTCTTAATTAGGATGTCATTGGCCTCGTCACCAATATAAGAGGCTTGCTCGCCAAACATTTCGTCAGCCGGTGCCCAATTCACGTAGCAAAGATCAAAGCCGTCTTGGGTCAAAACCCAAGCATTTTCACCGTTGTTGGCAGGTTGGACACTAATATTGGGTGATAGTCGATATGGATCCAACTGGACAAGGATACGATCCTGCAAAGGATTAAAATCAGCAATGACACACCTCCCCTTGTGAGGTGGATCTTTCGTATTCCCTGGGGCGCCATCGATGAGCCACTTGACGATGTCTAGGGACATAGGCGCAATTTCCTTGCCTATTTTCTTCGCTGGGAAGTAAGCTGTGAAAATCAAATCAATGATATCGTTTCCAAAGCCCAGAAACAGATCTCCAGCTTCAAGTGTCCATTCCTGGATTCCTCCATCTTTGAACTTCGGTACACTGATGACAAAGGTATCGTGGCCCGTCCCACCAGATAGCCAGTCCAAGTCATTCTCCCCGATCTCGTCTGTGTAGATCCAGTCATCACCACCCTGAGCATATACTGTGTCAGAGCCTGGGCCAGAAAAGATAATATCCATGTCTGGCGAATCATCACCAGCTTCATTTCCGACTATCAAGTCGTCACCTTCGTCTCCATGCAGGACGTCCGAGCCAGGTCCACCGAAGATGCTATCATTTCCGCAAGCTCCAATGACAATATCGTCACCCTTTCCCATGACAAAAATTTCATTGTGATTGTAGCCACTGTTTACTGAGTCCTTGTTAACTCCTGCGGCGTAGGCTCCAAGCATGTGGTCGCTCACATCACTGCCGACAATTTTTGTATAGAGTTTACGAGGCAACTCGTTCAGTTCTTTCTGTTGTGGATTCCCACACCAAATCTTGTCCAACTTATCATGATACATCGATGGAATAGTATGAGCCGAACGTGTCGGGTAGCTTTCACAGGACGTTATTGTGTATGCGTACGGCTCATAGCCTTCCAAGCGAGGCGGATTGTAGTCTAAGTTGATCCAGGCTTCGCCTCTGGAGAGGATCTCTTTTGACCCGCCTCTGAGCTGATACCTGGCGTGCCAAAATTCAATATCATCGACCTCCGGCGGCTCCATTGTTTCTGGACTAGCTGTAATCAGACCAGGTACAACCGTGCCAGCACGCACAAGAGGACAGCACAATGCTGTCAAGATTATGGCAAACCAGCCCATGGTAAAATTGTAGTTCCTATAGATCTGGGTATGTGACTATATGTTGGTGAGGATCGTAGACCTTATGAAGGGAATCAAGTCTTTTATACGTGTACTCGGGACATTCCAGAAGAAGCGCTGCTGAGGTGTCCAGAGGTCTTAAGTTCAAATGCGCGTGCAAAGGAGGAGAATTACCCCTTCATCTCCGGGGCCAGGTAATTTGCGCTTCGGCCAATTGTTCGACTAACCCAACTCCTCGAGCCTGCGTCATTCCGCATCGTATCCCATCAATACCCCTTCCCCTTGAGCCCGATCTGTATATGGACCGCACGCAAAGGAGTACCTGCGTGCAGGCTCCCCCTCCCTCGCCCCCCCCCCGGGGGGGGGGGAGTTTTACAACATGCGTAAGGTGACACCATTTGGTAGTACGAATCCGGGATTTTGCATGGGATTTTTACGGACACCGATATCAAGAACCAGGGATAAATACAATGATCCCTATTCCTTACGCGTTACCGGCGCAGTCAGGTAAGACCGAGAACGTACACCCTGAGTGCATGTACTGCCACATCACTTGTTAGAATAGTACAATAAAGGAGTTTGGTCTTAGGGATTTAAGGCACAAGTATCCAATACCACTCAATTCGACAAGGTATTTCCCTGCACGGCGAAAAATTGAAATCTGTAATTAGTCAAGGAAGAAAACGAAGTTTGGGGGGGGGGGGAATACGAGACACCATTTCGTGCGATTTACCGTGCGCTGTCACAAGTAAATTCCCTGATGGTTTTCGACCTTCCCCGCCTCGGAATTCGCGTGCTAGGGTGGTAGCAAAAATCCCGCAGGGAAATATGGAAGCAAACGATAAGGGGGGGGGGGATGAAAAAAACGGACCGAAACTTCTCTGAATGCGTGTGCCTACTGCTGTTTCCTCAGGGACTCTGACGTCCATCGGTGATTCATTACAGACTGCTGCTAGTTGGTTCTTGTGTTTGGCCTGAATCGTCAGATGCACTGCTAATGTTTGTACAGTCCCCATGACTGTGAACTCGCCAGCGATTCTGGTGTCCTTCAACGGGTTCCACTCCGAAGCAGTCCGCTCGGAGTCCTAAGAGAGACAACATGTTTTTATCATGGAATGAGTCACTAGTCTCCTGGGTTTCCCGACGGTCTAGACCTGGGCAACGGGTGTTCTGAGGCGGGAACTGAGTGGCGAAGAGCTGGTCACAGATAATGACATCACCATTAACAGTAATGTCGTTGAATTCACATGCCCAGGTTTCGACGATCGTGTCATTGCCCGAAAGAGTATTAACTGTGCCGTCAATACTGGTGGATACCATGGAATTCAAAAATGTGTCAGACCATTCAGCTCCAATCAGTTCCATAGCCAATCTGGCAACGTTTTCGATCTTGGCGGGAGTGGCGAGGTCACCGTTGAATATCTTACCGGCAATGTCTGGTGTGTTCGGAAAATCTGAAATATCGGGAACTCCATTGCCCTGAATCCAGACCTGGAAGCCTGTGTTTTCTGCGTCAAAGTCTAGATCGCCGGTCATGCCGATAGTAGCCTCGTATTGTTCTGTCCATACCGTGAGGTTCACAACATTTTGAGGAACGGCTATGGCAGAGCTGCTTAGAGTCGATTGAAGTGAAACTGAGGTGGAATTGGTAGCTCCGTCAGTCGTTGAGGCAGTAAAAGTGTCTTGGAAACTGGCCTTTACTGTTTCTTGAACCGAGTCTGAGATAATTTTAAAGTCCAAGCCTGCCTTGAAGCTCTCTTCATATGATGCTGCAACCTGCGTGGAGGTCGTCACGGTAGTGCTAAGGCTGGTAGTCAGTTCTTGCTGAACAGTTTTTGAGTAGGAATAGGTAAAATTGTCGCACTGGGTGTTTGAATTGGCATGCAGAAAGCTCTTGGGCTGGGCTGCATTGCTGCTGGTCACTACAGCATCCCAGATACGGGGTTGGAGAATTTCGGTATCCTGTCCCAAAAATCCGGCATTTGCAAAGGACCCTCCGCCAATTTGCGACCATTCCCGAGTAATGGTATCCTGAACAAATTCAATGATGTACAGAGGGAAGGCGACTGCCCACGGCTTGAACGACTTGTCCTGAGCGTTTGGATCGCAATAAGCTGCCAATTCTGTTGGAATCAAATCCTGCAGAGCATTCCACCATGCGTCCCAGGTATCACCGTTTTCATCTGTCCTATCAACCTCGAACCCTGTAAGCAGAACGGGGCCAGTGAGTGCATTGAGCTTCCAAAGCACAGAGTTCCAAGGATCGATAGTAACACCATCTGTGTATAAAACCTGAAAGTTTCCCATTCTGCTTGCCATATATGCCTCGAAGTCAGTGCCTTGTTCTACAATAAACTTGGACAAGGGACGCATGTCCATGTAACCGTCCATGACGTAATCGAATTCTTCAAGTACACCGTGATCGCCATTATAGTCCCAAAGAGAGCCGTTTGCTGTATACAGGATGAAGGGACAGCTTGGATCTGATGTCTCTCGCCGAGACATCGGCACCCTTGCGGCGTGTGAAACAGTGGCAAGCACTAGCAATGCATGCACAGCTCGAATATTTAGTTTCACCTTCATCTTCGATGTACGGGTTCCTTTTGCAGACTGTTTTTTTGTATCTGATTCCTTGTGAGCATCTGGAAGGGCCAGTTGTTTCTTGGTTCAAATGATGATCAATCTCTGTTCATAGATCCCGATCGCTTTTATACCTTTAGCACAACTCTCACTGAAAGACAGAATTCTGTCCCTCGTCACCTTCCAGCAACATTCCCCAAATGCGCGCAGAGCCACCAGGACCGTGGCAGAGTTGGTGACGACGGTAATTTTGGCATGGTTATGTGTAGCCGTCATCATCTGGTACTCTCAGTCTACCAGTGCTTTTCCATAGAATCTGGAGTCCATGTCATGGCGGATTGTGTACGGAAGCTCAGTGCTTGATGTGGTCACCAAACCTTTAACGATGACGAGCGACGGAGGGACAATGCACCCGAATCGATCCAGTGGAGTGCGTATACCACGAGGCTCCTCATGGTTCAATCGGATTAATATTATCCTTTTGTTGGGCAGGAGGCTTGACAGGGCTGGTATCCAGTACGCCTTCTTCTGTACGTCAGGTCGCTCCTGGAGAGCCTGCTCGAGAACACGTATATGAGGTCCAACGTCCGGATAATTCGTTTTCTACTTAAGCTTTCCCTCTATACACCTCTGTCGCGACGTGGAACATGCAAAGGGAGTATTCGATCCCACTGTTTCGATTTCACGAACCCGGAGTTTCTAGATTGCGCCGTAGTTTAGCAAGACAAATGCCTGTAACGTCGTCGTCGCTAATCGAGAGGGGTCAATGGGTTGGTGGTTGTTTGCTTAGGTGTTGAGCGGTTAGGAATTCACAATATTGGCTTCAGCAAAGAACGGTGCAAGTGCATGGTAAGTTTCAAAATATTAATCGATACAAAGGAATGTTTTCGTAGTTTTCGATCCCTGTGCGCTCGCGCTTACTCCAGCACATTTTATCACATATTAATCATATTTCCTGCGCCTAGCCCTAACCCGTCGGCCGAACCGTCATTGCCGGCGAGTCCGAACCGATGAATGTTCTGACTTCTGAAATTGTACCGTTTGAGAATCTGCAGTTATTGTGACCGTTCACCTGATGAAAGGGCGGCGCCTTGCAATATCCAAAGCGGATCTGGCGCCACAGTGTAGAACATGTCCAAGGGAAGCCGTAATTTGGAGACAGGCTAGGCACCTTTCAAGTCACGGGTTCAGGCATCGTTTGCAATGAGGTGGGTAATGAAACCTTCAGCGCACCACTCTTTCCACAGTGTAATTATAATGCTCAGTGCAATAGCAGCGAGGTCTATCCATGTAGAGTTACAAAGTCTTTGAATCTTGGGTTTGTAATTGATCGCTTTTTTGAGTTATGTTGGTTGGTTCAATTGCCGTTTGTAGAATTTTTCGCGCTGGTCTTCAATGTACCTGCCAAAGGAGACAGGCTCGTACTTGGGCTCTTCGCCGTCCTTAACAAATGAGGGAAAGACGGACCCGGTAATCTCGTTGAACGGACTGAAGAAGCAAGCAATGGAAAGGCGCTCCATGCCTTTGGGGTTGTGCACGCGATGGAGCGTGCTGCTGTAGCAATCGTTGGTTAGACGTTGCATGAAATCTCCCAGATTTACGACTAGTTGGTCCTTGCGGATCTCTGGCTCAATCCAGTTACCCTCATTACTCAAGATCTGAAGGCCTGCATTGCCATCTGTGCTCAGAAGAGTCAACCAACCAAAGTCAGAGTGGGCATCCATGCCTAACGTGTCTTTGCCGGCATTCGAGATCATGCCCTTTGGGTACATGTTCAGGCGCAAATAGTCCTTCTTTGGATACCGTCCGTCATTGCCAAAGTACTCCCGGTTGAAGAAATCTTCGTCCTGCTCATACCCGACTCGCAGCGCAATGAGGCGGTTGAGCTTATAGCCAATCTCACGTAGCTGTTCTATCCAGGCCAGTGTTAGCATCTTTAACTCAGGCACCTCTTCCGGCCACAACCTCTGGTTGTCTTCGTGCACCCAAATTGGTGGTACAAATGCCTCGTTCATAAACTTTCTGGCTTTGTTGAAACCAAGGTATCCACGGAATGCTTCGTCTACGTGATAATTTTCCTTAACCTCGTCAGAGAGATGAAAAAAACGTCGGGCTGCCGTATCGAGACGTTCGCGCAGATCCAGATCAGCTCCGTGATTCTCCAACAAAAAGAATCCCACATTTCGCATGACAATTTCCAATTCTTGGGCTGCCTGACGCTTGTGTAATTCACTGGAGAAGGCCCATTTCAGATCTAGAGTAGGAATTCCTTGGTCTCCCAAGTGATCGAACCCGCTGGTTCTCAGGTCATTGATTTCCTTGATGCCCTCGAGAGACAGGCGATGTTTGGTATCGGTAAACTTGTCTTCTGCTACCATGATTCTGGGCCAGCAACGTTCCAGTCCGTGTGTCTTTTTCATGACAATCCAAGAGGTGCGCAGCTCTGATTTCTTTTATACCATTTCATGCACAAATCGCTTGTGGCCCGTTGTTGCGGTTATCGCTCGCCTCTCCCTCCTTCTCCCATCGAATTCGGACAGGGTGTTTTCCATGTATTCCCTATAACCGTCAGGCTTCATAGCAGCCATTGTGCGCACCTCCCATCCCGTCGCCCCCCACTCGTCCCCACCTAAGGAGTAGGAATTAGCGGCATATCAAAGCGCGATGCACCGCGGGCAAATATTCGTTTATGGGTTTTTTTTCCACCTAATGAGGTTCAGAAAGTATCCTTCAGAACTTTACGCGAGGGCTAAGAACGTAGGAACCACAGAACCTGAGCAAAGGGGAGGTGTAGTGCACGATATTGACACCCAGAGGCAAAAAGACACCGGAGGATGAAGCACTCGGAAGCCTTTCAAGTCCCTTCGCCCGCCCTAGAAACTTTTCTATGAAACTATGCACGTCGAGATGCTACGTCCGACTCCTTGCCCCTCTATGCGCACACATTCCCTGGTACCTAGCTCTCCCGGCCGATGGTACTCCCGTGTTCCCCGCGACCCCGTCGTTCCTGCGCCATCTGCTGGCTGTCCCCGGCCAGAGAGAACCAAATTGGCCGCCCAGTCTCTGTCATGGGTGTGGTAATGTGAGGGTACGTTTCGTGTAACTAGCGCGAACACGCAAGACAGAGAAAGCACAGGCCGCAAACACTCGGCGCAGCCACCAACTACTGAAGCAGCAACCTCACCTGTGCCCGGTGTGAGAGCAGCACTCGGGAAAATGCCTTGTGGGTGGGTGGGGCGTAAGTAGGCCGGCCACTTGTTGAAGAAAGAAAAACAAGCCTGGATTACACCAGGGCACACGGGATCCAAAGGCCATTCAGTAGCTAAAAATGCAGTGGCAGTGGTAAAATTCTGTTTTATATGCCGAAATGTTTCATTTTCGTCGTTTCCTTCCTGCGGTTCGATCCCAGCGCGGGGACGGAATGGAAAAAGCCCACTCGGACGTACCGACGCTTAATTGGCAGAGTTAGGGGGTAAGATGTGGGGAGGGGTAAGTGGGATTCTTCCAAGACCACCAGGGTTCCTCGTCAGCAAAGAATGATCCTGCCAAATTCAGGTAACACCGCAGGCGATACAAAATCGGAAAAGACAACCTCCGGTGCGAGCCCACTGCCGAAGCAGCTGAAACTCTAAGATTCTTGTTGGCGCACCATACATGTACTAACCGGATGGCAGTGGCCACGGCTCACAGGACCTCGCAAGCCGTACAGTCTGACATGTTGTGAATGCCGCTGGAAGTGCGCAGTTGTTGCAGCTGCTACCGGTTCATTTGCTCGAGCACATTGGCCTCGTTCTTCCCCTGGAGACGGCGCGCCCCAGCACAATCTGCAGAGTTGCGTTGAAGACAAATTCATTGGGGTTCTGGATGATATTGATTACCTGCTACCTTCCAACACGACAAAGTGAAAGCGATCTATGCAAAATAAGGTTGGCGAAATACTCGCCGCCATAAGGTTTCGCTTTATTGGTCATTCACTTGGCTCTAGCTACAAACAGTCATGGAAAGTAGCTGAAAAAGAATATTTGCTTGGCTTGTAAATCGCCATCGATGTGCACTCAGTGTTCGAGGACTACATGCGACCGAGGGGTCCTTTACCACTTGCGAGGATCAATCGGGTCCAGAGTCCGGTCGTTGCAGACAGCGGGGCCTTCACCGGTGGGGTCACACCAACCACCAGCACATTCCATGTCCCATTGGCACACTTCACCATTTTCCGAGAGGTTGCTGTCAGAGTTAGGGGCGCAGAAGCCGTTCTCACAGTTTCGAGACCAGCACTCTGATTCTTTGCTGCACGCAGCATTGATGCGGCGAGCGCCAACAAAGAAAAAGCCAGGACCGCACACACCTCGTTCCATGTCACACCCTCCATCATCACAGCACTGAGAGCCTGACAAGCACTTTTGGTTCTGGTCTTGACACTCGCCAGGGTTGAAACAGATCTTTGCCTTCGGCTCGGGTGCGAAGACATCAGCAGTCACTGCTTGGCAGACACCCTCGCAGCACTCGGAGTCTGTGATGCAATCAGCGGCATGGAGCTTGCAGGTTGCTCCATTAACAACGGGAGATGCGCCAGCCATACCGACAATAGCACCAACGGCAATTACAAAGAATGTCTTCATCATGAACAGGGATCAGGAGATCAGAACAGTTGAAATTTTAGGGCGATCAAAACGAGTTGCTTTGATGTTAGTTAAGAATTGTGAATACAAGACTTACATCCAACTTTCAACAGCTAAGATCTCTTTCCTTAAATACGTTTGCCTCCCGCTAAAAGCATGTCTCACGGTTTCGCTGTCCAACAAGTGGTAATCGCTGGAATATCCCTATATTTGGTGGGTCTGTCCTCCGCGCAACACATATCTTGCCTTCGACAACAAGCGCATGGCCGATGCCGAATACACAGTTCCCGAAGATTGTAGCTAATCCGCGTATGCGATGCAATATCGGCAGCACCGAGTCCTTGGACGACAAGTAGCACCATTGCTCCCATCGTTCATTACAAAAAATGGTAGGCGGGTGATGGCCCTTCAAAGCAGTCCATGCCCACGGGTGCATTTCCGCTCGTGGACAAATGAGGTAGTTTTCAAAACCGACCGTAAGGATGCATACTTTTACATGTGACCTGTAGTGACTTGGATGTACGCACTCACAGTCAAACGCACAAGAGCAAGCAGGGATGAGTTCCATACCGGCCAAATAAAGATCTGGTGATTCCACCATGCTTATCAACGTTTGAGCAATCGTATTGAATAATACGGTGACGGTCGCCCACTGAGGATTCCCACTAAACAAAATACTCAAGAATCCGTAGTAATATAATCGTACTAGGTACCGTCTTAGATACCGGATCACCCAGAGATCTCGGAAGGGGTGGCAAGTGGCCGGACAATGTACGTAGCGCATAGTTGCAAAAAGAAAGAACTGGTGAATGGCAACTATTGCAAAATCTTTGGAAAACCGGTTCGAGAACAACCGTTGGCCCATCCGTTCTGGCTCACAGTTGTGTAACCTTCATCGTGAGTTCTTATGCCCGTAAGTCTCAACGCGCGCATGAAACGTCCAGAATAAGTGCCCGGCGGCATGTCCGGTTAGAGCTGGACATTGGCCAAGGACACCACACCTAAAGTGTCCATGTTCGCACGTTTGTCCTTCAACATCGTCAACTGACACAAGATCCTTATTTTGGCATTTGCATTGCAGATGGACAAATGACTAATTGTCGCACTGTTGGCGAATGGCAACTAATGCAAAATCCTAGGAAAACCAACAGCTGTTGGCCCATCCGTTCTGGCTCACAGTTGGGTAACCTTCACCGTGAGTTCTTATCCCCTTAAGTCTTGACGCGCTTACGAAATGTCCCGCAGAAGTGTTCAGCAGCACTTTCGGTTTAAACAGCACGTTGACCATGGACATCACATCTAGAGTGTCCATGTTCACACGTTACATTAAATGACAAAAGGACCTTACTTTGGCATTTGTATCGCGTGTGGACAAATGTGACTACGTGCAGCACTGTCTCTACCAGGTCATGTACATGGTATCCTTAACTGTCCCCGTTTGGTTTGAAGCGCATTCACACTGTCCCGCTGAGCTAGCGATCAGTCTTCAAGGAATGCATCAATTTTCCGACCAATTGTCATGCGATGGTACAGCCCCAGGAGAGGGATATGATCCTACAGTTCAATGCTGTGGGACCAGTATTGAGAATGAACATCTGGGATGGAAGCTGCATCTAGTGACCGGCCATGCGGATGACTAGGAAAATGCTTAGGGATACCTTGTTCTGGGAATCCTTTGACCGGCATTTTGCCATAGCACCCGGATGTCACAATCTGTGGACCAAACCGAATTGGCCCCAATTTTCCATTATTAGTGCCAACCTTGAGGGGGTATCATTTTTTCCGTAGTGGCATTGCAATGAATCCGACCACTTGTGACCACACCCTTTGACCCGATCCAACTCAAACCCCCTAACCCTCCGCCCCTCCCTCCCAATTGCTGTAACTATTCAACGGGTTCATCCACTAAAGCAGCAGAGGGGCAGGGAAGGGACCGGGGGACCTGGGGCCGGTCAAGCCCTGCCCTAAGTGTACACAACTGCCGCTGCCAACTCCGCTGAGTCCGCCCGGGGGGTCCTATCGGTGCAAAAATTCGACACACCATCGCTCTCTCTCGTTCCTGATATGGCAGGGTGTAGTCGCATGTGTCTCAGATACACTGAGATACATTACGAAACACCGATACAAGATTGGTTGCCACCAGCAGCATGCTATGTATGTCTTCGAAAAGGGCATAGACAGTCCTGGCAGGAGTTCCGATTGGCACCATGGAGCAGCACCTTAATGTCGCACATAACCATCCATGTAGACAGCGACACTCCACGAGGTACATCTTTACACAACGACACTCTCCATGAGCATTTCTGACGATCTACATCACTCAATGCTGACCCTTGTGAAGCAGTAACCTGTAGAACCGGACTCGATCTTCGTTTTCGGGACTCTTGTTGTGTCTTCCCTATTTCTCCACCTATCCTCTCTCTCCCGCTAGAGATAATACACCTACGACAAGGAAAAACCGTTGGGTCAAGACAGCACGAACCATTCGTCATCCATACCTAGTGTATGGTTGCCGGATCAGATAGCGAGACCGGAAATACATAATATCTGATGTTCCGATTGGAAGTAGGTACCGGTTCCACAGAACATGAAATCCTTGTTTTCAAACTCCAGTGCGGTAGCATGGCAGTATGTGATCCGACATCTGTATCTGTGTAGCCATCACTACCTGGATGGGTCTACAT
>PDIP01000008.1:23402-75667 GCA_002811645.1 Corallochytrium limacisporum
TAATGTTAAAAAAGTAATAACAAATATATGTACACCAAACCCAAAAGGCAAATAAGTCAACAAAAAAAATTCACCAGTCTGACTTTAAAAAGGAAAAAAACTAGACAGCAGCGGCGAAGAGAGGCACAGAAGGGGGCCCCCGGGGAAAGGGGCGGTTGGGGGAGAACCGCACGGGAATGGAGAGCACGGGGGGAACCAGGCAGCTGTGGAGAGGCGAGATGATGACGATGGTGAGGCCCAAGACGACAGCAACACACACACGCACACACACGCACACACAATGCAACACCCGTAGACAACAACGATGTCATAAGCAAGCACACATACCCACACACACACACCCCAGAGGGACCCCTGATCGCAAAATAGTGCTACCCTTCCTCTTTCCTCCGGCGCCTCCTCCCTGCCCCCCCTCTCCGTTTCCTCGATCAACAGAAACCCAACCCCCCCCTCGCTTAGCCAGCAACTCCCCAAAATCAGTACTGGTTATATGGTGTTTTTATGGTATATCGCAATACTTTCGTTATTTTAGTACAAATTCTTGCTCTCCGTCGTTATTCTTTGTTTTCTTGGTCCCGTAATTCACGGAAGGGGCTCGGCCCACCCCGTCAGAGCGTAGGTGTACCAACGCGTCGCACTGGGCACAGCCAATACCTATGACAATGAGCCCGTACCAATTGGCGGGGAGCAGTAACAAATATGGCAGATTCAGAGACCCAAGAGAGAGAAGAGACACAGAGAGAGAGAGAGGGAGGGAGGGAATAAATACAGCGAGACAGAGAGTGTGGGGGGGGGGGCTGATCCTGGGCCCTGGGACTCCCAGCCCCCCTCCCCCTTTGTCCAGAACGGCGACAGGGGCAGGTACCAAAATAGATTAAATAGAAAAAGTAAACGAAAAAAAAATATATAGTAAAAAATTGGGTGACTGTGGTACTTCACCCCCGCAGCAGTTTTAGTTCTCCTTGCCTTCCACTCTGGCACACAGCAAAAGAAAAAAAAATGAGACGAAAAAAGCCAGGAGGCTTTATATCCGTCAGGATTTATATTCCCAGAATCGACCTATCTCTGTGTTCCATCCCCCCCCCACCCTTCTCTCATCTCCATCTTTTTATTAAACGATAGCGGGCAAAAGGGGGGATTCCCCTTTTATGTTCGGCTTTCACTCATCACCCCGTTGCCCGCCCCCCAAAAAATGTAGGCCATTCAGTACCACCGGTACTGTCCTTACACCAGAACCACCCCATTCTTGGTCCCCCCCCCTCTTTTCCACCTTCCCTTTGGGCCTTGTCACGCTTGCCATCAGTGCTGGGTGCAGAGCTTGGGGAGGGGGGGACAAGTTTGGGGGGAAAGGAGACCGTTATCAGCAAGTGCAACGTAGAGCTATTCTGGAGGATCTTTGGTACCGTTCTTGCGTACTTTATCCCGGTAATGGAAGTTCAGACAATCGCTGCGCGAGCAGTCGCATCTGTACAGGAGTGCAAGTCTAGCTGGCTCTTGCACAGGGCATGAGATCCTCAGCATACCCACAGACGTCTTTCAATCCGGGTGACTTTGCTCGCTGACTCAGTTTCCCTCGCTTAGTACGTCTCCATTATCAACGACATCTATCATGCATGAGTCGTTCGTGAGATCTTAGCATTCATAAAGCATACGGGTAACCATTGCCCAATACCCAAATACCGTGCCCGTGCTTACTCGACTGCTGATCATATGCTTTCTTCCCCATTCTAATGTCTCCGAGTGTGCCTCTTGACGTCAAAGACCTTGAGCTAACGTCCAACGTCGTCGGTTTTCAAAATGTCTGGGACCGATTCCTTTGTCTGGCGCGAGTTTCTATCGAATTCTGGCGTCCTTTGCACGCGATCGATCCCACACATATAGCCCCTATAGGATTCCCTCTGTTCTATCTCTCCTTACTTCCAATGGGGCGCCAAATGTCAAGAACGAACTGCGAGCAGCCACTGCCTATCCATTGTCACCCGAGTAATTGGTTCTGCGGATTTGCTGAGATCTTGTGCTCGAGTTTGCAATGGTGCCCGTGCGTTCCCCCGCCATGTTGTTCATGCATAGAGTGTACAAGCCCTCAGGGACAGTGTTTAAGCATGCCCACTACATTCAGAAGAGTGCAAAGTACCGTTTTCACCATATCTGTGGATGTCAAAACTGACCTGTACCTCCCCGGATGACGGAGCGGGAAGCTAAAGAGGTGATTAGAAGATCTAGTTGTATGTTCTACACTGTTTGTGGCTTGTGCAATGGAAGCACTGGGGTTGCTGTGCCAATGGATGGACGTCAGTGACCGAAGGAAGGCTCCCAGACAGCTAAACACAGCCAGAGAATGGCCAAAGGCCCCATCGTCGCTGCTGCAAGCTAAAGATTTGCGCGTCCCACGGTGATTTGCATCTGCTGCTGCACAATGGCTCCGAAACTTCTACCTCTCCCCAAAACAACAAATCTCGTACCCTTGCCGCGCACCTACGTTGACCTGTACAGACCTTTGCAGTATCCTGCTTGCGTCTGGCTTCACCTCGGCCACCCGTCGCACGACTACCTTGCCGATCAGCCACTCAACACCCAAGATCGAGCTGAAAAGCGCTGATACACCGTATTTCTGTATCGTCCATTGGTGGACTGTTGAACACAGTAGGATCCTAGCCAGCTTCATTTTGCCTACAAAACCAACGGGCACTAAACGAGAGTTAGAGCTGCACCCACAAATTCGAATGCCACGCGTGATATGGCCCTTTGCCCGAAAATACCCGTCGACGCTTGCAGGCCCACTAAGTCATCGCATCTCAGTCACCCGATTGTCTCACACAGGCAGTGCACCCTGATGGCCATGCTATGGCTCATGTGCTGCAGAGCTCGATCGCTGCGCAACTGTACCCATGGGCGCCGGAGTTCAGCCTTCCTGTATGTAGTCTGAATGATACCGACGTATACAATATCACCGCACTCAACGCTACCGCATCGTCAAAGTGAAATGTCCATTACACAGGTCCGGATTGCTACCAGCCTGCTCGTCCAGTCGCCACCAGATATCGACTCTATGACCCTTGAAGGTTGTTTGACATGGTCCCTTTGACACATTTACACAGCCGGCTGTGAAACATTAAGATGGACACACCAGGCCACAGGAGCGACGCACTTTGACGATCGCTTGCTCACTTTTTTTGTCACCACCCATATGCAGTGCCTGTTATGTCCATACTTTGAGCTCGCGCTGACACTTTTTTACGGCTGACACACTAGCCACGGACCAATGTGCACGGGTCGCGCTGTTGGAAAGACGCCATCAGTCGTTAGTTCGAGCGTTAAAGGAGACGGGCAGGGGAGGCGGGACAGAGGGCGGGGGACGGGGACATAGGGCAGCGAAGGGTGGCCCACCCAGCGGCGGACATGGTACTCGCATCCCAGTCGGAGCGGTACGGATCTCTGTGCAATGTGTTTGTGTACAACTGCGAACAGTGTTTAGTAGCTTGATCATTCTAGATAGCGGTGTTGTAGAGTACTCCGCTACCAACTGTCAAGAGACTCCCGAAACTACCCAGGCTCATGCCTTCAATATGGGAGATTTCTTAGCTTCCATATGAGTGTATCATGATTCACTAGGACACTAACGAGCATGTTAATTGGTGGATGGGGAAAACCGTTACCAGCAATGATTACAAATGGAGGCCTATTTGTATACACTGTCGAGAAGTTTTCATTAGGCTATCTCTGAGTGCCATCATCGTCGGCTAGCGCAGGTGGTCAATGTGGCTGAACAGGAGATACTCAGATCCCGCAGACACATCCTTCCCGCCCAACGAATTCAAATCCTTTCTTTTTGCCACAATGGGCCATGCATGGTAAGCGAGTGTCATCAGTAGAAGCATTTTCATACAGAGCGCAGTGAATGTCCATGGCCACCGGTAAATACACCTCACGTAGAATGAAAGAGTTCCAGTACGTTTCAGATCCTCAGGTAATAGCCATGTATTGATGTTGATGTCGGTGATGTAAGATGATCTCATTAGTATAGGCGTAATCACCTACTATACCGTCATTGACCAAGGCAACGGACCCAGATTGTACCCACTCATGCGGGTGACCTTCTGCAAGGATGGATGGAATTGTGCAAACTGAGATTCACTGATCGGACTCAAGTCCATGCAACCAAAGACACACCCACTGATACTTCCTTGGGGTGTCAGTGTCTATCTCTCGCTTTCTCTCGTTACTCACACAACGGATCAGACTATTTGCCCTGTGCAGCAACGAAAGTTGTCAGACGGCCAACCGCGCATGTGGTGCTCGGCCAGGTGCCTCGCGAATGAGCATTCGTGTTACTAATCGTGCCCGCCACCCCGTGATTCGCGCTGCGCGCTGCCATCATTTGCAACACTGTTTCCCCCAATAACCTCCAGCTCAGTCAGCCCACGCATACTTTTTGAACCAATTTTTTCCTTCCGTTTTCATTTTCCCGTGTTCCACAATTCCTTCCTTCGCGTTTCCTTCCTTTCCGTTGCGTGGTCACTTCGAGCCGCTGTTCCACCGGAGCCTGCGTCCTTTCCCTACTTTTTCTTCTCTGTCTCTCTCTCTGTCTCTCTCCCTGTCTCCCTCGCTGTGTCGCTCTCTCTCTTCAAGTCCCATTCTCCTTGTCCAAGTTTTTCTCGGCGCTTGTGGTGCTTGCTCTGCCCTTTCTTTCTTTTTCTTTTTTTTCCTTTCTTTCTCGTTCTTTCCCCTTTTTCTTTGCAGGCTTTGTCGCTTTGCCCTTCCCTCCTTCCCCTCCGGGGCCAGGGGGCAGAAGGCGCCCGGCGCCCCGCCCGGGGGGGGGGGGGGGGGGGGGGGGGGGCGGGCATGGCACGACACGTCAATCACGAAGCAAGCACACGGCAATCACGAAGCTAATGTACGGTAAAAAGGGAATCGACGGGGAGGTTGTGTGTGGTTTTTGTGTTGGTTCTTCCGAATGTGTGTGACTGGTACCCAAACACGGCTTCCTGTCTTTGCCTTGGCCTCTGATCACTCACACACATCAATAAAATAACCAACCACCACCACCACCACCAACTCTCTCCGAGTGATCGGATGAATCAATCACCGGGCGGGGTAATGATTTGAAAAGGGGAAGGGGGTTCCCGTTTCTCCTCTTGTCGTTCCCTCTGTGTGTGTGTGTGTCGCTCTCTCGCTGCTCTCGCTCTCGCTCTTGCTCGGTCGCGCTCTCGGTACCCGCTTCTCTTGCGCTCGCCCTCTCACTGTTCCCTATCCTTGCCAAGGTACCTGACAGGCTCTTCTCCCGCTGGGCGCCCCGGGTTCTATTTTTTAACCGCTCCCTCCCCTCCCGCGCCCCCCCACCCCACCCCCGGGTTCCCTTTTTTTTCGCCGCACTTTTTTAGTTTATCCCTCCTTTTCTTTTTTTAATTCTTTGGGCCATGTTCCATGCCACCACCCCCTCCCCCTGCCGGGAGAGAAGGGCGCGCGCGCAACAAAAGAATAGAAGAAAAAAAAAATAGGGAAAAAGAAAAAAAAAAACGAACAGAGAGAGAGAGAGAACAGCGGCTCTTTGCCAAGGGGCCTTGCGGGGAAGGAAGGAGAGGGAAGGGAAGGGAAGGGGGGGTGTCAGTTTTTTGGTGGAGGGGGGGTGGGGTGGATGGAGAGAGAACCGGGCGAGAGAGTTTTGTGGTGGTGGTGGTGGTGTGCCGGAAAGGGCGCGAGCTTTGAGCGATGTGCTCTGTGTTGTGAACGTGAAAGTGTAGCCTCCGGTGCGGCTCCTCGGTTGGTGCGGTGCATAGAGAGAGAGCGAGAGAGCGAGAGATGTGAGTACCGGGTCCTCGAGTGGCCCAAAAAAAGCCACTTTGTAGGCGCGCGCCAGCGGTGATACAAAAGTGAGGAGCGAGCATCCAAAACCACGATCCTGGGGGCCCTATTTCTGCTTGTTGCACGCAGGGCGTATGTGTGCCATGTTTGGGCGGCGCACGGTAGCGATGCAACGCAGCTGCCGGGCCGGAAAACAAAAATCTACGGTGCCTATCAGAGCACCTCCATCAGCAGCAAAATATTCATCACATGGCTTCAACTGATCAGATCGGCGGTGGTCTCCGCGCCTAGCCACGGCTCGCAACATATGGATTTTGTGAACTAGGAGTTGCTTTGTTCGGGTGTCTAGCTACTGGAGCTCTTACGCCGGCTATCTGAGGCGAGTGTTCCGTGAGATGGACGAGAGCACAGCATCAGCAGCGCTGCAAGCGACGTAGCTTAGTTTAAATTTCACACCCTCACAACCGTTTCCAACTATGGGTAACAAAAACAGGGCAAAGAATCGCAAGCACCACAACGGCGGCCCAAAGCCGCAGGCTGGCGTGGTGCCTGTCAAGCATTGGGATGATCCGGAGCAGCGCGTTGTGCTCATGGTGACGACCCGGACCACTGGGCGCTGGACGTTCCCCAAGGGATCGATCAAGAGCTCCGAGAACGCCGA
Organism: Corallochytrium limacisporum; assembly: GCA_002811645.1. Classification (NCBI taxonomy): domain Eukaryota; genus Corallochytrium; species Corallochytrium limacisporum. The sequence continues at coordinate 29,866 of PDIP01000008.1, forward strand.
GGCCGCTGCCGTGCGCGAAGCCAAGGAGGAGGCCGGTGTGATTGGTACCTGTAGCGCCCGCCTCGGTACCTTCAAGGACGGTGACAAGAACAACCAGCAGATTACTTACTTCCTTATGAATGTTACTGAGCAGTTGCAGGAGTTCGACGAGGCTGGCGTGCGCAAATTGGAATGGGTTAGTCTGGAGAAGGCTGAAGAAATGGCTGAGAAGAAATTCGTCAAGGATGTCGTCACAGAACTGAAGAAGCGCGTTGGTCAGGTCCCGGTCGAGACCCCGAAAGCTGAAGAGGAGAAAAAAGCCGAGCCAGAGTCCGCCACTGCCGCCGCAACTGGGACTGCTGCTGCCGTCAAGACCGAGTCCACCAAAGTCGAAAACAAGGCTTCCTCTGCGAGCGAAAAGATCAGCGAAGCCGTCAAGCCCGCGGAAGAGAAGGCTAAGGCTGCCGCTGAAGAAGTGAAGGGCAAGGCCCCTGAGCCCGTGAAAAAGGCCGTGGAGGAGGCAGAGAAGAAGGTGGAGGAAGTGACCAAGGAGGCAGAGACGAAGGTGGAGGAAGCTACCAAGGATGTCGAGCAGAAGGTCAAGGAGGTCAAGGACAAGGCTCCGGAACCGGCCAAAGGCGCTGTCGAGACTGTGGAGAAGAAAGCCACTGAGGCCAAGACTGAGGTGGCAAAGCAGGTTGATGCCGCCGAAAAGAAGGTCGAGGCTGTCGCGAAGACGTCGGCTGCGAAACCAGAGTCATCAGGGGATCAAAGTAACCCGCCGATCCGCGCCGACAAGGCCTCCACGAACTCAAGCTGCTGTGTCATTTTGTAAAGAAACTGAACAAAAGAAATCTGGGGCACAAAGAGCCAAGGCATACGGGATCACGTGGGCCAGCAACCGAGAGAGTATGGCCAGGAACGGACGAGAATATTCCAAATCAACTCCCCCTGGATCCATTGTGGGCTCCACATTGTCCATTGTATTCATTCCACTTTCTTCTCCATTTCCCACAATTAAAGTTTGTATACGTAGCACCGATCACCCATGTCGTTCACTCTCATGTCTTGTTCTGGTCGCCTCAATGAGCGTTTGCGAATGGTTACATATTTATCAAATACAAGGTAGTCGTGTACGTGTCATTCTGAAGATCATCAGTTCGTGGTGTGCAGGTCGGATAGGGCCGTTTGTAGCGACAGACCGAGGCACGGCGGTCTGCTGGCCAGTGTCATGGGCACACCGTAGAGAACGGGCGCAGCACCGACCAAGTGCAGCATTTTACACGCCTGGCGCGCCGTCATGCAAGCCCGAGCTAGAGACATGGGAACGTCTTCAAGAATGCCACCATTGTCGCTGCTTGTGCCACACTCTGTGGGGTGGGCAGGTACCGTGGATCCCCATTCATGCAGCAAGTTCAGGCAGAAACGATCCAGATCTCTGTCTGTGACATCCCACAGATTGCCCACTATGGCCTGCGCACCACCCATAATGTAATCAGTGACCGGAGCAGTGGGCTCGATGAACATTTGTGCATCCAGATGCACACTGCTACAGCCCATCAACAACACAACAGGTGGACACAGTTTACTTTCCGTTAGGAAACGGATCTCAGACCTCGAGATTACCCGTTCACCTGCATTGTGCCCGCAGTACAGGAATACCGTGCATGGATCCATCCGGGACACTGTAGCTTTCGGCTTCTTCGGCCCCCGTTTGGGGCCCTTCTGAGTTGCCGTTGTCTTCGGTTCACCACAGAAGAATGCCTCGTGCTTATCAGTCAGATTTGTGACGTCCTTCAGAGTTTTGTCCACCTCCGACTTGCCCATGTGTCCGCTCCACACGTTCCCGGCCTTGTCGTTGCCGTCAAAGACTGTCCTGAAGACCTTTTCCGTAGCCTTGAGGTCACCGAGCGGGTTGATCAGGTACCGCCCATTCTCGAAGTCGACAGAGAGCATGCCGTTGCTGGCATCGATTTGGCGGCTTAGATGGTCCGAGGAAAGGAAACGGGAGACCGGTACGGCGTTGAGATTAGGAATGCACTCCCATGGCAGTTCCACAAACGCTGGACCAAGATGCAAGTATGTATGGCTCCATGACCACAGATCTGGCAGGAAGTCCTCCCCAAATTCAGTCTCAATGAGATCCACAATGGCTTCCTGCAACGCCCCGAGCGCCTCCACACTCGCCTCCACGTTTCCGAGCTTCGTACCAGTGCATTCCAGTGCGACAAAATGCGCTACGGCCTCATAGTCAGCCTCCTCCAACAGAACGATCGAGTCGACTACGGCATTGGCACATAGCTCTAATTTGACCTCGTCAACGACGACAGCAGTGTCCTTGCTACGGCTTTTCCGCTTCGTGACCGCAGAACCACGAGTAGACTTGCTTTTGGTCTTGTTCATTGCTACTGCGGTAGGAAGGTTGCTACGCAGGGTGTCAATCGCCATGGCCACAGCACTCTTGCGGACCTTGCAGTCCAGAGCGGACCAGGGCGGACAAAGAGCCAGGGAAGAGGAACCGAGCACCAGGTCTTGCATATCCTGGCACAAATTCTCTACCCGGTCATTCAAGGAATTGCGTAACTGCCAGTAGTCGTGCTTAGCCTTCGGAGTCTTCGGATTCAGGCGGTTGGCCTTGGCCGATTCGACCAACACTTCCCTCAGGGCCATGGTCAGTCTTCGCAACTGGCTAGCAGCGTCACGGTCGCCGGCAAGACGAGACATATTCAGTGATGTTCCATTTGACCAGACCTTGGTCAAGGAGAGACAAGTCAGCCTACTGGGATCCAGGTCGACAAATACTGCACATTGGCGTGGTTGCATGGCCAGACAGTGCTGCACTGAGTCGCCCCTGCCGTCCAACTGCCTCTCGACCAGCTTGTCGAACAGAGTGGTACCGTGCTTGTCGCCAGACTTGTGCAATTGGCGGCGGATAGTGTCGGAATAGCGTGCATACCCAATACCACGGCGAAAGAAAGGGACTTGCCCCTGGAAGCTCGCCCACTCGGCCGGTCTGCCGCAGTTGAGAACATCTCTGATTGATGCAACACAGTCTCCATCTGCTTCTTGCACGAGATAACGGATTGTCGCCACATCACATTTTCGGCACATGTCGTTTGGTGCCAGAGATCCGAGTTCGTGCAGAGTGTCATCAATGTGAGATCGATACTTGGAGTTCAGGATCGCGAAGAGTAAGAGAAAGCCTGTCTGAATGTGTGTGGCAATGGAGCATGTGCCCGCGGTAATGCTGCGAGTCAAGCTCGCATCGGCGTGGTCGAGGGACAATGCGGCAAGGCTCTTCGTCACATCCTCAGTACGTTCGATTTCAAGGTCGTCCAGGTCATCCATGTCTGACTCAGCCCCATCCTCGACGTCTTGACCTTCAGACACAAGAACCCAGCGGGATTCAACAGCCTGGAAGATATTCGACCAGAGTGAAGTTGCACTTTCAGAGTCTTTGAGAGCCGCTACACCATCCGTTTCCATCTCAACCAGCTTTCTCGCCATCTTGCACACTAGTGGTTCGGTTGATATCTCCTTGTTTTGGGTCGCCCAGGTTAATTTGTTGAGCAATTGCAGAGACGTATGTGCCTGATCTGATACCCCTTGGCGTCTCCAAATGTCAGATCGCAGAGAAAGAAGCTCGGCCCAAATATAGGACAGACGCCAACGATTCCCAGCAAGGCTTTGGTTAGCTGCCTCTGTCTCTCCGCAGCAGACAAGGACAAAGTCATTCGCAAGGGATCTACAGCTTGAACATGTTTCGATGTCGTCCTTACCTGTCAGTACGCCGGCTTTCTGAAGCAGTTTCTCGAATTCTCGGATGGCGTCTGTGCAAGTGTAGGCGGCTTCGATAAGGTTGCCCTTCTCAACCTGCTCTAAGGTCATACAATACAGTTTCAGCCCAGTCAACAACCATTTTGCTTGACTGTTGTCCTTTCCTGCGCACGCAAGACGTTCGCACAGCAGCTTGTGAATGTCTTGGCGTTCTTCTGAGGAAGCCCCGGCCGAAGACATCCGAAGCCAACTATCGTTGATGAAGGTCCAGATCGATTCAGATGCCTCCTGGTCATCCTTGGCCAGTTTCTGCAAAGCGGCTCCAGCTGCCATTAGTAGGGTATGATTGTCCCGCAATTTGGCAATATCGGCCACCAGGCTAAGCCAGATCTTGTCCTCACTTTGTAGCATCGTGTTCTCAATATAGTCAATACTATGCTCACTCTGGCCGCCAACAATGACATTGTACAAAGCCTCAGTGCTGGAGTCGATACTGAGAATGGGATCATGGTTTCGCAGACCGTGGAGCATGTGTGCTTCTGATTCCGCACCCTGGCGATGAAGGGCTTTCGCGTACTCGTAGTACACATCAACCAAGTTTTTATTCTCGGTCAGGAGCACCAAGAGGGTCTGCCAATGAGCAATGCCAATTGCTTGCTTGCGATGGTGCGCCTTGCATAATCCCCGTATCAGTTCGCTTAACTCAGTGGTGTTACGTAGAATCTTTAGAGCTGATTGTGACTGCTCCGTAATCTTCCCAGAGGTCAGAGTGCTCTGCAGAACGGCATTCGCACAGTCTCCGTCAATAATCGCATCCCCGTTCACCGCAATCCGCGGCTCCATATCAGCATCACTGTTCAGAGTGACCTCAATGATTCTCAACCGTGCCTTCAATTGCTTGTCTTCCACTTTTGCCATCAAGCCCGACAACGTGTTTGACTGATAAAGGAGACGGATAGACGCTCTTGAACCCATAGAGGACATGACCTCCATTTGTTGTGTGCAAACGGAAACAAACCTTTCGACCAGCTCTTTATCGGTCACATTGAAGCATATGTTTTGCTTCCCAGCAATAAGCGAGATACTCTCATCAAGGGCATCTGCGTTATCGTAAATGCTGAAGTATGCATCCCACACGGACGATGCCATTTGAAGAACCGTCTGGCGATTGTCGCCTTCTGGGAGCTCAGTCTGAGTCACTTTACAAGCCATTGCCCATAGGTACGCCGCCACGGCGTTTCTCAGTCCTTTATGACGGAAGCGTGTTGTCCCGCAGTACTTGGAAAACTTGCTGATTAGATCCACAGTCTGTTTGGAAAAGGGACGATAACGTAATGGATCACTTTGCTGCAAGGCTGGGAGCAATTCAAGAATTTCTGTTTCAATGTCCTTGTTTTGCACGTTTGCCTTCTTCTTTCCCGCACTCTGCATACCCCAAAGAATTCTGCACGCCTGCATGCAGCTGTAGTAAGCCTCGTTTCCCACCAGGGGTACGATTTGTTGTAATGCCTCAATAATTCGCAAAAGACCTTCACCGGAGGCACGGTCCTGCAGAAATAAGACCTGGAACATGTACCTGGCAGCTTCTGGCAAGCGCTTAAAGAATGGCATGAGGTTCATACCCGACACCCAATGCAAGACCTGGTCGTACAGACTCCGGACTTGTGTCGGGTCCTGAACCGCCTTAATCATCGTCCAACTGCGCAGGACCTCGTCGATTGTTCCTCTGGCAGCCTTCATTAGTTCCGGTTTACTGGATCCTTCCGCCAGCGGCGTAAACAGTCCGTGGCAGAATGCAATGGCATCTTGTGCCTCATTACTAGCTAGCTTCTGCACTGCGCTCCTCCCTTGTAGAATCTTCCGTAGCTGCTGCACGATTTGAGCCAAGGTAGAGATGTTCTTGGTGGTTATTAGCCCATGAACTGAAGAAGACACAGTTTCTTTGTTGACGGCTACTCTTTCTTTCGCGCATCCTGCCAAACGCAAGATGGTGAGTGCCTCAAATAATTTAACTGAGTGAATCCATCTATTTCCAGCCGCACCCCATTTCGATCCCCAAGTGGTCACCGATTGTTGCAGGCACCTGTTTAACTCTGAAATCACCCGAGTCCAGCTCGTGGTTAACACAGTGATGGCAAGGGTATAGATATCGGATACTGTTCTCATGGGAACAAGAGCGACTTCAGCAAGCTCTGCCATGATATACGCTACTCGCTCAGCATGCGACTTGGATTTTCCCAGCGTCTTCTTCAGCTCCATAATTCCGATGTCAAAGAGCCCCTTCACAACCACACTTGACTCTTTATCAGTGCGCTTATCGCGCAGGCATTTTGCCAGGCCTGCAGCATCTTCCTTTATAGTACTGAAAGATCGGTCCTCCTTGGGACTAAGCGCAGCTAAGATGTTGGCTTTGTAGATGTCCACAGACATATCTTTTGTTCTCTATGGTGATCACTTGCCTCTGTACATGTGTCTAATCTATTATCTATTCGCTGAATACAGGAAGTACAATCGTTGCCGAATATGTTCAATAGGCAAAGGCGAAATGATTTGACGAAGCTGTCGCCCGAAGCGTTGTGCCAAGTAGCTTTCCATTTTCCGTCAGTGAGACCCCCCTCCCCGCCGGGCCGGGGCGGGCTCCGCTTTCAAACTTTTGGCGGGAAGGGTGGGCTTAACCGGATGAGATCCCCTGGTTAAAATGGGCCCCGCATTGGGGCACCAGCACAAGGAAGGCATGAAGCACTTGGTCGCTCAGGACTGATGATCTCGGAGTGCTCGTAGGAGATAGCCCGGGTGGCTACTTAAAGAAAGAGAAGCCATCCAGCTCGTCCGTGTATGTACGGTCGCAAACGACCCACAGAAACCAAAGATCAAATCAGCGAAATGGAAGCATCATAACACAAGCAGAAGTCCAACAGTACACACCGGCAAACTAGGTCATGACATCCCGCTATGACGGACGACCAGAAAGTGATCAATGCCCATGGCCTGGTCATGGGCATTGCTTGGCTTGTTCTTGCACCCTTAGGAATCTTTCTTGGTAGATTCATGCAGAAACTGGATATTGATATGAAGGTGCGCAATCATACTCACATGGGGATCATGTTCATTGTATGGCTGCTGACTATCATTGGCGCGGTGTTGGCATTCGTAAGCGATGGTGAGGGTCAGCTCTACCATAAAGTCATCGCGTACATTGTTTTCATTTCCACAGTACTACTGCCCTACTTGGGCTACGTGAGCATGCAGAATGGTAGACGGTATAGGCCGAAGGTTGTCCCCTTCCATCGGCACTGGGGGTGGCTAATCCTCGCCCTCGGCATTTACTCAGTTTTCTCCGGCATCGCAGCCCTGAAACCTGGCGATGAGTGGTTCATCGTCGCTGGAGTGATATGCGGGGTTGCTGTGTTGTCCTTTGTTTCCGCTGAGATCTACGTTCGCCAGAAACCAGCCATTGAAGAGGTGCAGCGTGAGCCGGCGGTAGACGGCAACATCAAACTGACTTAATTGAGGACAACAGATGACCTTCCTACGGCTACAAAGCACATCAAACATTCACACTATCGTCATCGTCCATAAACATGGCCATCAGAACCATATCCGCTTCATCTAAACGAACACGGGGAAGAGACTTGCGCTTGTTGGTCTCGTGCTAGATCGCACCGTACCTTTATCCAGCCCCCTTGTCCTCCCCCTCCTTTCTCTGACTTACCAGCGAGGCGCTGGGTGCAAGGTTTACTCGGCAGCGATGGCAGCCGGGCTCCCCCTCCCTTCGGTCCTCTCTGTCTCTCCCCGCTACTGTGCACGTCTGTGCCTCTCCCTCTCTCTGTGTATGTGTGTGTGCGCGCGCGCGCGTGTGTGTGTGTGTGTGCCTTGACCTCCTCCTCCACGGAGGGACCCCACTAAAAACCCTTCCCTTGCCCCGGCCCCCCCCCCTCAACCAGTCCCCTCGCCTCGTTAAGAAAAAGGAAAGGGGGGCGGTCGTCAACAGAAACGGGCGAAGGCGAGAGGGGGAGGGGTGTTTTGGAAGGGGTTTGGGAAGTGTTCGGTTTGTCGTGGTCGTTGCCGTTCCCTCTGGTGCATTCTCGCTGTCAAGTGCGTTGGTGTTCCTCGGGACCACATCCTCCCTGGCATGGCCAAAAAAGCACGAGGTACCCACCGTACAAGCCAAGCGGCAAACGTCACGGGCAAAGGGCACCGAGCCAAGCGATGGGCGATTGGGTGTCTGGGAGCGAGAGCGAGTGAGGGAGGAACCGAAACGAAGAAAATCGAAAATAAAAGAAGCAGCAGCTGCAAACTCCCCGTGGCAGCTGCCGAACCAGGCAACATCTCGTCCCTCGACATTCCATCGCTTCACCCGCCATCTGGACGACATGTTGTTTGTTTTCGGATGAGATGTATGCAGCTTTCTTAGTTTCGTTAGGTATATTCATCATTAAGGATGAAGTTTTAATTGGTGAGTGACCTATACCGTCTCGATAGGCTAAACAGACGGGAGGCGTCAAGGTCGGCCCAGGGCCCGCATTCTGCTAAATGGGCCATCACGAAATGCCATACCTCTTAGGACACCGTAGCATCACTTGAGTATCGCCAAATATACTGCCCTGGCGATGATGCTTACCGTACTGCCGCCATACATCACCCGCGATGACGCGATCAGGCTTCACTTGGGACGGGCGGGGGGGGGGCGGACCTGAAGCGAAAAATTCCAATCGATGGGAGCCCGTGCCAGGTTTGCATTGCGGTACTTTCAGTACTGCACTCTCACCCCCCTGTGCCGTGACCTGGTGCTTCGCAGGGTGTCAGGATGCGGCAGGCGGGTGAGCAGGGCGGGTTAGTACGTATCACAAAACAAAAAAAAAATGAGGCACAAAAACACAATACATTCAACACTCTCAAATGGCCGTAACCACCATCTTCGACCTACTCCTTTGAATACTAACCGCCTTTCTTCCCTGATCTCTCTCGTCCTCCCCTCTCCCATCTGCCAGCCTTCGTCTGCGAAGGACACCAAAAAGCAAATAAAAAAGAATTGGTGTGGGGCCAATTGAGACCCAGACACCTTCTCCCTTTTTCTGCCTTCCTCTAAAACCTTCTGCTGTGTATTCTATTTCTTCTTTCTTCTGCTGCTTCCATCGCACACTTTCTTTCTTTTTTTTGTTTTTTCTACGTCTTCTTCTTTGCTTCGTCGTACTTGATTCTCTCGTCTTTTGGCCCCCCCCCTCTTCCTCTCAACCCACTTTTTTTTTTCGTTTTTATCGCGTCCCAAATCTCATCGCTGGCGGGTCCAAAAAGCCACTGAAAAAGTGAGAGTCCCAAAAGAGAGAGAGAGCAACGGGCAAGACAGAAAAGAAAGGCCCCGCTCGCTCCTTGCCCCAAAGTCAGAACGAGAGGGTTTCGGAGGGGTGGGCTCCGCAAAGGAATTTTGATCCGAGCTGCCAGGGCGGGTCGGACGAAAATTGCGCGGTACATTTAGTACCGTGTGTGATCCCTTGGCGCAGGAGGACCTGTGGATCGTTTCAGGGAACCGGGGGGGAAGGGATGAGAGGCTGCAAGAGGAGGGTGCCGGCCACAGTGGTCGCGAGGTTACATCGAGATTTCCCGGTTGCTTGCAGTGCATGAATGAGCAACGAGGATGTGTTTGAGTCTTACGTATACTTTTCCCATTTGGATCGAGCGGTTCTGTTTCTTGATTTGTTCTTCACCCCCGTGAAGTGCACTTAAGGTAGTGGACAGGTGTTCCTGGTAGTTATTTGAAGAAGGGCCTGAAACTCCATCGTCTGGAAGTATATCCCGTCCTCTGTGGAAGATTTCTAGGACTCTCTTGATCGATCGGTTCTTGCGGGCAGAAAAGTTCCAAAGTCTAATGATTCTTTGATTATGGTGGTTTCTGTGAATGCTAAGACACAAGGCTGGGACGGTAACACAATGACCTCAGCCAAGGAATCGCACTTTATTCTGGAGGACGACGGTGTCGGACACCGTCGGCGTGGTGACACTACCAATCCCCGCTGGAAAAGCGGACGCAAATACGAGGGGCTGTTAGACGAGACCGCAAATCAGGAGCCCCGCAATCACAAGGAAGATCTCGTCAACTTTGATGACGATGACTATCACTCTCAGGGATCGAGCTCCTTCCATGACGACGGCAGCTTCAAGAACGGCGAAATGTTCGAATACAGTGATGATGCCAGCCTTGGCAGTGCTGGCCAAAGAAACAGCAATGCATTCGGTGATAGCGAGGTAAGCAGCAATAATGCAGCACCAGGACTTAACTCGCTGGATCCCTTTGCCCTCGGTGGCGATGGTGGAGCTGAGACATCGTCGATGATGAACACTGCGCCCGCGGATTTTGCCAACGAAGGCGAGGCAGACTACCAGAAGCAGCAGTTCCAGAGCAACCGCGAGGACCTAATTGCCGAGTTTGCTTCCTTGGAGTTCAAGGACCATCCCATGGGCGCGACTCAGAAGCAAGGGGCAGCCGGAACAAAGGCGCGGGACGCAGGACAGGGTGCCTACATGGACGATCCGGACATGAGGGCCTTCGCTGGCTTTGACAACGACAGTCATCCGATCATGATCCAAGTGAATGAGCCCGAGATGCCACGCCAGGGTAGTTTCAGCAGCCACGGCTCTCAGCACAGCCAGCAGAGCAGCAACTACGACGATGCTCAGGACGACTTTGAGGGTGGATTGGAGGAGCAGTTCAGTAGGAATATTGACGCGAGCGCAGCACCGAAGCGACCAATGACGCAAGCTGGTCGCAATGCCAAGGCTGCGGCAACCAAGAAGACCGGAGGCAGTGTCTGGAGTCGTTGGTTTGGAGGTAGTTCGGGCAATAGTTCTGTTGGCATCTCGTTGCCGAAAACAGACAAGCAGAAGCTGCGTAATGTAAGTACCGGTGATAAGACAGTAGACGACAAGATCAACCAGTTTTTCCAGAGCAAGGACCGGTACGAGCAGATGTGTGTGATCCTGCACGAGTACAAGTCACACTACGAAAAACTGGCCTCCAGTGACCGTGATATGGGTATGTTGCTACACGATTTGGCTATGAAGGACCCGGACGTGGATGTGCGAGACAAGATGGAGCGCTTGAGCAATGTGTGCAAGGCCGGTAAGCGCCGAACGGATTTATACCTGGTTGGCCTAGATTTTATCAGTCAGCGCATGGATGTCCTGGTAGAGAAAGCGTTCAAAGACTCTGCTGGGTCCATCATGGATCTTTTGAAGCAACAGCAGGAACTGGACGCCGCAGAGGCTCGCCTGGCCGCGGCCCAAAGTGGAACAGTACACAATGGCGGCAAGTGGATGGATCCCGATGTTATCTATGAGGACGTGCAGAACAAGACCCGGGAGATGAGCAAGAGCATGACAGTTATTTGCCAGAAGCTAGACATGCTGGATGCCAGTAGTCGCAACCTGGCCGTGCTGTTGTCGGAGACATTGACCGGCACTATGTTGGCCTACCAGACTGGTGACGAGGATACTTTGAGGGAGGAGCTCAAGAAGCGAGGATTCTCTACGAAGATGGACCAGACAGTGATGCAGAAGATTGTTTAAGTCAGAGCAATCGTACAGGCATACAGCAAAAAGGAAACATTGTACACAATCGTGCCATTCTCCTTTGCAAGGAATTCAGTACGATTGTAAAGTAACCAATTCCTGAACTCTCATAACTTTGTTTAAGTACATTCCAGACTCATACCATCAATTCTTTGCAACCAAAAAGAATACTACCCAAAGAAGTATCAACCATCTGAATCAATTCTCCATCTCTGAAAAGTTCAAGAATAAAACTGCAGGAAGCATAATAGTTCAATTGCTGTTTGTGTATTTCATATATTCCAAAAAGTATCGGAAGCAGGGCTGTAGAGACAATTGGGTGTCTCACATCTCACCAGTCGGCTGCAGCGGCTTTCACCTCTGCAGCATTGGTGCTGCAGTTGCCCTCACCGTTGCCACAACCGTCATCATCACCGTCACCGCCGGCAACAGCAACACGGAACAGACGGTTGCCGAACTTCTTGAACAGAGGCTGGACACCGCCTCCTGCCAACAGGCGCTCCTCGAAGAGAGACATTTCGAAGGGGAAGGTCTCGCCACCAACCTCAACGGTGCGACCGCGCATGTGGATGACAATATCGGCGTTCTCTGTGGCCAATTCGTAGAACTTTTCGTCCTTAACCTGGATGCCGATCAGAGCAAAGTTCTTGTAGTTGCGACTGAAGATATAGCCAAAGTTCTTGGCGATGATAGCCTTCAGACCAGCACCCTTCAGACAGGTCACGGCCTGCTCTCGACTGCTGCCACAGCCAAAGCCCTTTCCGGCCACAATCACGTTCTGTCCGTCCTTGACCTTCTGGCGGAAGTCCGGGTTGGTGTAGAGGAATGCAACCTCGCCAAGCTCTTCCTCATCGTTCATGTGCAGGAACTCACCAGGCAGGATGGCATCCGTGTTTACGTCATCACCAAAGACCTGAACGCGTCCCTTGATGTCGGTGTCGAAGCCAGCAATCTTCTCGGTAGTGCCACCATACGTGTCCACGGCGCTGGTGGCCAGTTCGGGCTGGGGCTCACTGTACTCGACGGTCATCTCTTCGGGTTTGATAGTGTTCTCCAAGTAGCTCTCGAACAGCTGCCGATCGATCTGCTCCAGAAGAGGGCGCGGGTCAGTGACCTCCATCTCGAAGGAGGAGGCTGCCACGGTGGCCGCGCTGGCCAGGTTACCCAGGGCACCCTTACCCATGCGGTTTGTGTAATTACGGTTCTGGCTGGACAACCAGGTCTCTCCTTCACCCGCCTTGTCAGAACCAATTGCAAGGCAGTAGCTGCATCCCGGAGCACCGATGCTGAAGCCAGCATCCTTGTAAGCTTTATCAAGGCCGAGACGCTCCAACTTGGCGACGATCTTCTTGGACCCGGGCACGACACGGCGAGTACCGCGGCTGATCGGGGTCTTGCCGGCCTTGAGCCCAGCCTCCAAGACCATGGCGGCGAGAATGAGATCCTCTTCGGCCGTTGTGCAGGCACCGATGAAAACACCATCCAGAATCATCTTTCCACCGGTCACATCGGTCACGGGTACCGCATTGTCTGGGGATGGGTAGAGGGCAACCTGGGGCACGACTTCGTCCATGTTGATCTCATAGGTGGCTGCGTACTCGGCGCCCTCGTCGGCCTTGAAGTACAGACCAGAACTCTTGAAGCCCTCCTCATCGGACCGCTTGGAAATATAAGCAGCGGTAACCTCATCAGGAGGGAAGATACCCGCGATGCCTCCGAACTCAGCAGTCATGTTGGAAATGGCAAAGCGGGCATCGCAAGACAGGGCCTTGATGTTACCGGTCCACTCAACCACCCGCTCAATGGCCACGGTGTTGCACTTGAGCTTGCCAAGAGTGTACAGCATGACGTCCTTAGCGGTCACACCGAAAGCAGGCTCACCCGTGAATTCAATCTTGACGGTCTCTGGGACCTTGATCCAGGTCTCACCGGTGACAAGGGGCATAACCACATCAGCAGCGCCAAGACCGATGGCAAAGGCGCCGAGGCCACCTGTGGAGCAACTGTGAGAATCAGCACCGACAATCATCTGGCCAGGCTGTGCGCGGCGGCGGTAGAATTCGGTATGGATGATGGTCTCGTTGGGCTTGTTGTAGTCGGTCAGCTTGGCTTCCTCTGCAATCTCCTCACACTTCTGGATCAGTTTCTGCTGCTTTTCCAAGTGATAATTACCCGGGTCCACGGTGTGGTCAATGGCCAGCCAGAAACGGTCATTGCGCCAGATCTTGGGGCGGCCAATGTCATTGTAGGTCTTGTCCATGGACATCCACGTGATTTCGCAAGCCAAAGTCCATTGAGTCTTTACACAGATCATCTCACCGGGCTCGACCCACGGCCTTTTCAGACCAATGGCATTCTGGCAGAGAATCTTCTCCGGCACAGTCATGGGACGACGCGGAAGCGTCTGTTTAGTTGCTTCAGCGGGCATGGCTATTTTTGGAGACTTTGGGTTGTCTTTGAAAACAAGTTCCGAACCACAACACTGGTGATTTCCGAACCCTGCTCTGACTTACATCCGTGCTTCCATTGTCAGAAAATATCCTCCTCAAAAACCTATAAGGTATCTCCCCGCATCTCCACATGTACATCGTCAGCTGCTTAGTGTCAGCGCGTCAGCCCAATTCGCCCAAGATGTGACAACTCGCGTCGGAACGACCGATATTTGGTAGCGCAGGCTGCTCCACCAGCACCCAAGCAGCGGTGCGGACACCAGGAGAGAACGCCAAAGGGGGGGCGGGGTATGTTTTTCCGACTTACAACCCACTGTGAAAGGAAAGCTTTAGAGTTGGCTAGAAGGGTTGCTGAACCTGAGGCTGAATGTGATACCCAGCGAGATCTTTGTCGTTGACATTGTCCGTTGGGATATCCCACTCGGTGGAAAGAAAACACTTACAGGGAAGCCCCGCACACTGCTACTCTTGAAGTTGTACCCCGTTTGCGCCATATTACATCCATCTCAGGTTCCTGACTCCGGTCTGCCACGCACCCCCAGTTTGCTTATCTCGGTTTTTGCTTGTTTAACGCTTATTGCCATCTGTGTGTGCTCTTTGTTCATTCGCTGCTCAATGTTGCTGGCCGGTTCCTCCAAACCCTGGTACGCACACACACATGGGCCCTCAGCTTCGGGTACCCCCGGAGGAAGCAGGGGCGGGGGTGTTGTGGCGGCTTGCGGTAGTAGCCCGGGCCGGGCAGGACACACAGAAAACGTGGCCCGATTGTCTACATCATCGACTGTACCCCATAGTGCAGAAGCAAAATAACTGCGGCGGGTGGCAGGGAGGAAGAGAGACGAAGGAATTTTTGCCAGCGAATATTTTTGCTTGCGGTGTTGGAGCGGACTGTGATCGTCCGTTGGTCGACCCACAAGGAAAACCCACGGGGAATCGTGTGGTGCTAGCGAATGGCTTCCACTTTGGCTGGACCCTCCGCGACCTTTGCACCCAAGGGCTCCGAAAGGAGCGGTACCCGGTGACGAAGGGCGTTGGAGCCCGTTGTCGGGTGGTTCGAGGTCAGGAAGGAAGAGGAAAACAAAATAGAGTGCGTACAGAGCAAGGCAGCGGCGCTGGGTGAAGTTTTGCTGACCGGACCTTTGCGAACCCTATGATTTCCCTTGAACGTACCTTCACTGCAGCACCACACTGTTGCCACCGCGTTGAACTGGGGCGGGGTGACCCACCAATAAATTAGGCCCCCTTTTACGGGACCCAGGAAGAAAGGACGGGAACTTCACCAGGGGCATTCGGGAATGTGTGCTTTAATTAGGTGCGCGGACTGCGGGGTTGCTCCAAGGCGGGGGCCAGCCACCCGGTTCATATGCATGAATAATGTACCACTGGCAATGAGAAGCACCGTGTGGAGACCAGGTCTTCGCAGACTGGATAAAATAGGCCCCGGTTCGCGGCCGATATGTCGCCATTAAATGAAAGGTTCAGTTTTATGCACCGAACGTGAATGGGGAGTACGCGGACGTGCGCCAAAGTGGAATTGGAAAAAGGTGCTTCAAGTAGATGCGGGCTCTGAGAACAAAGCAATGGGTTATTCGATTGCGTGTTCGGAATTTCAGATGAGCAAGATTGTGAAGAAATGAGAATAGAAATCGATAGAGTATCATGACAGGAAGATCCTTAGTTCTTAGCTACCATGATGTGGCTCTGTATGAGGAAGACCTGGCGACACTGGAAACTCCCGGTGAATGGTTGAACGACAAAGTTATTGACTTTGCGTTCCTATACTTGGAAAACAATCTTACCGAGACCCAATCACAGAACATCGGGTTTGTTGGCCCGAACATGGCGTCACTAATGCTTAATGGATCGATTACCGGCATACCGCAGGAACAGATCAAGGCCATGCTGGAGCCATTGCAGCTCGGCACGAAGAAACTGATTGTTACTGCTATCAACAACGCGGGGCCAGGTGGCGGAGGAAGCCACTGGAGCCTCGTGACCTGTTATCCGCAGGAAGGATTGGCAGTGCACTTTGATAGCCAAGGGCACAGCAATCTGTCGGTGGCGAGTTCTATCATTGGAACGCTCGATTTCTGCCTTGGAAACAGTGGCAAGACAGACTTGCAGCTCGGCGATGCTCCACAACAGTGCAACACTAGTGACTGTGGTATCCATGCTCAGCTCAATGCAAAATATGTAATCGAGCAGTCCACAGACACCAATTCTCTCCAGCCAATTACATTCATTCCTGACGAGGCTGCCGGCAGTCTCGTGGTTCGCAACGCTCGGTCGGAGATTAGCCTGTTGATCAGAACATTGGCATCCGAGGGTTCCTAGAGTTCTGGTATATTGTGTTTCAACTGAGACCGAAATTGTGTGCACAGTAATTCTCTGTAATGCTTTGTGTGTAATTTTTAGGAACAAGTTCAAAGCTGCTGACTTTTAGCTCCAGATCTTGATGCTACCATCCCAGGCAGCGGTGGCGAATGCACAGCCGTCTGGTGAGGTGCGGACGCTGGTTAGATGCATATCATGAGCGTGAATAACGCCTAGGGACTTGGCAGTGACAGCATCATATATCATTACATCAGATGACGTATAGCCGGTGTAGATCAGTCTTCCCGTGGAAGAAATGTCCAAGTCCACAACGGGCCACATTTCTGTGTCTGACTTGTACTCATTGATAGTTGCACCCATGCGAACATCGATCATCTTACACGAGCCATCCTCTGCCCCAGCAAGGAAAGCATCGATACCGGGGGGTGCGACCACAGATGATACACCTGCGGGCGTGATCTGGTATGAATGTACCAGCTTTTCACTTGTGACATCCCAAAGGTTCACGAGGCCATCGGCACCAGCTGAGTAGAATGTTCGTCCGTTGTAGTTCACATGCAAGTCATTGATGTCTCCAGAATGACCGGCAAGGGTTGCCAAACGCTTACTTAGTTGCAAATCCCACATGCGCACAAATGTATCACCGCAACCGGTGAGTAAGTTTCTGTTGCTCACAAACGCAGTGCTGCCAATGTATGCTGGGTGTCCCGTAAGCTTTGACGCACGAATGCTTCCTCCACTGAGCGCCTCGTCCAGGTTATATATGGCACAGATACCAGAGTCAGTACCACAAGCAATATGTGCGTCGTCAGGAGAAATGGACACCGAGTGTGCCTTCATTTTCTTCAGGTGGATGGTGCAGGCATGATACTCAAGGTACGCATCCCAGACCAGAATCTTGCCCTCACTGAGACAACCAACGATACGGTGACCATCATTGGCCCAAGCAATGTCTTCGACGTGTCCGTTTGGAGTGATTAAGTCACGACGCTGTGCCGGCGCGCAAGCAACCACCTCTTCTACACCCTTTTCGGCTGCGATGCCGGCCAAATTCTTGTCTCCTGATGCATTGACCTTTTTCTTGAGCTCCTCGCGGAGCTGCTTGAGCTCGAAGATTTTGTCATCAACGGAAGTCATATTTTGTGTCTCTTGTAGTACTTTCTTATCCTTTTATCTTCCTACATGTCACTCAGTTGAAGTTTGTATCTTATTAATCCTAAGGTAGTCGCATGATTCTGCGGTAAAAGTATACAAGAGCGACGTATGATCTTATGTACCCAATCTCAAAAACCACGCATGTAGAATTAATTGAAAATTATTGCTTAACTTCCATATTTGTGGCTTGTACTATTCATGTGTTGCCGGTCTTCGCAGTATTTTATCTGCGCTTTGTTCCACAACCATGGAGAGCGACCCGACAGGTTCTTGCTTTCTCGATCGCTCATTGGTCAAAAATGGTGCCTCCCCTCCCCCCCCTGAACCCGCGCGACCAAGCAAAAAATCCGATACATTCAGTATAAACCTGCCAAATGTTTGGTGCTTCCCCAGCGGACGGCGTCTTATCCTTTGTCCCCATCTGTGAAATATTCCAAACTCAATCTTCAGTACATTAGATACCAAACCTACCAATGGGGTTTCTTTCGCAACGGGCCAATATGTGCTGGGTATTGTACATTTTGAATCAATTCATCACGATTCGTTCCCCTGCCCATGGCCGGCAAGCGAGTGGGGGGTGCTAGCAGTGAGTAAAGGCCCAGGAACAAGGGGGGGGAAGCGCAGTGCACGGGCCAAGCAGGGCGACCGGAGCCAAGAGGGCATCCGCCAACAGTCTGGTTGACGTCCGCTTCCAGCCCAGCGTTCAGGACATTAAGGATACTTTGCAAGAGTTGATTCGTTCGGTAGATCTATCTATGCGCGCAATGCCATCGCCCCTCATTGGTGCTTTGCGGGTGCAGCCAACACGTGGAGATGAGAGGCAGCAAGAGGCGGACGATAAGGCTGCTCCCGCAGTGGAAGAGACTGAAGATGAAATAGAGCTTGCACATATACGTACGTCAACATCTTACAGAAGGGAGCACTGGATGACTACTGGATGACTATATTACTGATGTGTTTAACTTCTAGTGTTCTTTGTTGATAGTCGATCTGAAACTTCAATGCCACTCCTCGCTTTCACTACGGCTCCAACTGAACCATGTCCACCGGTGATCGGAGGCCCAACACGCTGCCACTGTCGACTCTTCACTTGAATTTAAAAAGCAATATAGTTGTTTAATTAAATACACATTCCCCGGCCGCCCCTTAACCCGGCCCCCGGCCCCGCGACTTGTGTCGGAAAAAGGCGGGTTTCTCACCGTGAACTACCCGCGTGTGTGTAAATTGTACGTGCAGTGGAGAGATCGGGGACAAAGAGAGGGAGTGCGTGGGTGACCTGGGCCCTGGACGAGTGGTGTGCGCGGGGCGGTTTCAGTTCATGATTTGCTGATTGCATTTTTCGCGGTGGTTGACATTCTTAAGATGCGTGGTACCTCAGCTATTTGAATATTTTTATGGAGAACAACTGTTTTAGAAGTATCAGTTCGCTCGTACCATCTCAGAGTGCTGAAGCGTTTGTTCGAGAGCATTATTTTACCGTAGGCTTGGTACCAATTGAGAATGATCTAATTTAATTTGAAGTCAAAGGTTTGATAGAAAGTAGTAGGAATTATGCCACCGAACAAGGCCAAACTCGTCGAGTCTGACGATGAGAGTGGATCCGAAAATGGATTCGATTTCAAAGTCAATGAGACTTTCGCTGAGAAGTACGAGCACAAGAAGAAGCATGAGGAACTCAGTAAACTCAAGGACCAGTATGGAGCTAATGTTCAGGAGGACGACGATTCCACTTCAGAGGAGGAAGACTCGGACGCAGAAGAACTCACACCCACAGTTGAGAAGAACATTTTAAAAACAATTGCAGCTTTGAAGAACAAGGACCCTCGCATCTACGATCCTCAGTATAGTTTTTTCGAGGAGAAAGATATGGAGGACGAGGACAGTAAGGTGGACGGACTAAAGAAGAAAACAAAACAGAAAGAGGCAAAACCCATGTATCTCAAGGACTATGAGCGAAAGCGACTGCAAGAACGCGGAGCTCTTGCCTTTGTGTCAGACGACGAGGACGGGGAGCAGGACTCCAAGAATACCAGAAAGAACAAGGGCTATCATGAAGAAGTCGAGGATGCCCGTCAAGCCTTCCTCAAGTCAGCTGCAGAAGTTGATAGTAGTGATGAAGATGAGGACGACGGTCATGAAGTCCTCATGACTAAGACGCGGAAGGACCCCGACGGCACTGATGATAATGTTGAAGCTGACTACCTCCAATGGCTAAAGGGTTCTAAGAAAGCAGCTGTGGGCAATAAAGACCAACAAGAACTGGAGCCGATGAAAAAGGAATGGTCAAGGCCTGATCTGGATGAGAAAGAGCAGTACCTTCGAGATTACATCCTCAACGAAGGATGGCGTGACCATACCACAACCAAGACGAGCACAGCTGCAGCCTTCGACGAGCTGCACGACCCGGGCAACGAGGATGAGGTCAGCGAGAGCGAAGACGAAGAGGCTGTAGATGAGGCAGATCGCTTTGAGGCAAAGTTCAACTTTCGTTTCGAGGAGGAAGGCGGAACCTCGCTCAAATCATACCCTCGTGTGATCGACGACAGTGTGCGCAACACTGTCAAGAGCAAGCGTGCGGAGAAGGCCAAGGCCCGAAAGGAGCGCAAAAGCCAGGAAAAGCTGCGCAAGGCTGAAGAGCTGCGCCGCTTAGAGGAGTTGCAGAAGGAAAACAAAAAGGAAAAGCTAGAGGAGATCAAGAAGTATGCCGGTTCCAATCTTGAAATTGACCCGGATGCTATTGACCTAGATGGAGACTTCGATCCCGATAGATACGACCAGCAGATGCAGAAGGTCTTCAATGATATGTACTATGACCAAGACGACGCAGAGAAGCCCGAGTTTAGCGATCTATCAGATGTGGAGGACTACGAGACGTCGGATCTGGAGTTGGGCACTGTTGAACACCAGAAGATGAACAGGGAGAAAAGAAGAAACCGGAGCGAGAACGGTGTCGAGGTACGGTACGACGAGAATGGCGATCCGATCATTGAAATGGATGCGGATGCTGTGCATGAGGATGTCATGGATATTGGAGAGGAACATGAGCAAGTCGGGGAAGACGAACAGCTCCGCAAGGGTGGTCGTCGCCGACGGGACAAGAGTAAGTTTATGGAAGCCGTGCGTAGGCCAAAGCCCCGCTTTGATCCCAAACAGATGTCTTTCGATCAGTGGTTTGACAAGTACTATGACCTGAGCTACGAGGACATTGTGGCTGACCAGCCTACGCGCTTCAAGTACCGCAAGGTAGTGCCCAATGACTACGGTCTTGAGGTCGATGAGGTCCTGCGCGCGGACGACAAGGAACTGAACCAATGGGTCAGTGTCAAGAAGTTGGTCAAGTACCGCTCCAAAGACAAAGAGAAGAAGGATCAGCTCAAGTACCGCAAGAAAGGCAAGAAGTTCGAAAAGAAATTGGAAGTGTTCAAGAGTTTGCAGGATTACTATTCCGGAAAGGGTATGCTTGTCAAGGACAAGAAAGACAAGAGATCTGGTGAGGACCCATCTGACAGAATGAGCCGCAAGGATAAAGTAAGGTCAAGGCATATGAAGGACAAGGTGAAGATCAGCGACAGTCGTGTGGCGGCCTACCTGAATCCTCATGGTGGCAGAAAGTTCTAGAAAACAGAGCAATTTAGGCGGTAGGTGTTTCCTTTTGTGAATGTTTCTCGCGATGAAGACCATTTGGTCAGCATGTCTCGCTCGATGTGAATCCTCAATGTGGAATCTAATAGTATGGATTTGTGCAAAATTAAAAAATGTTTCCCTTGTTTCCGAACGTTATGTTATGCAGAAGAATCTTTCCTTTGGTTTCGGCAGTAAACCAAAAAAAAAAGCGGCTCGTATTAGGATAGGAGTTCCAACCTTCACCGAATTAGAATTACCGAGTGTTTGAAATTTGTAGACCATGTCCACCAGCACTTTAGTTATCAGGCTGCTACACAGCATGAAACTGAACATGGGGAATGATTTACTGAGAGGCCTTCTTGCCGGTCTTCTTGGGCAGGAGGACCTGGTGGATGTTGGGCAGAACACCACCCTGGGCGATGGTGACACCACCGAGCAGTTTGTTCAACTCCTCGTCATTACGGATAGCAAGCTGCAAATGACGGGGGATGATACGAGACTTCTTGTTGTCACGAGCAGCGTTACCAGCCAACTCGAGAATTTCAGCAGTCAGGTACTCCAGGACGGAGGCCAAGTACACGGGAGCACCGGCACCAATGCGCTCGGCGTAGTTGCCCTTACGGAGCAGACGGTGAACGCGGCCCACGGGGAACTGCAGTCCAGCGCGAGAAGAACGGCTCTTGGACTTGCCGCTCTTTCCGGAGGTCTTTCCGGCCTTACCCTTACCAGCACCAGCTTTGCCAGCCATTTTGTTTGATTGCTTGAATAGTTACTTGAAGAAAAGTGACTTTCGTAAAGTCGATTGTGGCTACAGATTAGTACAGCCAGTGCATTTGTTTAAATACCCTGTAGGGATCTACTTGGCGCGACAAGTAGATTACGATTCCGTTCGCGCACACCTCAGAGAAACCCGCCAAGACCGCCAGCCCCATACCATGTCTGTGCAGAGTGTGTTGCAAACGATAGGCAGCTCCGAACTCACAAAGATAACCCCACATAGATACTATATTGAATCGATAGCAATTTGGTTTTGAGAAACCCTCCAGTCTATGACCGCTGCAATGAAGTGTTCTTGACGAAAACCCATTCTGTCCCTTCGTTGCGCGCCGCACAGCTTTACCCCGATTCCATCGCGTGGACGAAATGCCCAGTCCTCGTCCGTGTTCAAACTTTTCCCGCCGTGGATACCAAGTTGGACCGGATTAGTACTGAACATATGGGAAGTCCAGGCGGACTGGTGTCCCGGGCTCGTATTTCACACATAGTGCCAACTAACACAGACCCTTCTGCTCAGACGCGGTTCCGCTTTGCCTTTCCCCCCAGCGAAAACACCCAAACTGCCATTGGCTTAGGGATCGAAAGGTGTAAAATTTGTGTATTTTTTGATATTTTGTAATTTTGTGTACTTTTGGTGGCCGCTTCAAAAGTACACAGGCGCAGGTGGATTCTGCGAGCAACTGGACATTCGCGTCACTCATATCAACCGTCCCGTCTGCATCACTGGAATGGCGTATGTATCACGGTGTAATCAACATAGCAGACATGCTTGATCTGCTTTTCGAGATGTGTAAAGAATCTTTGGTGTACGCTGATGGTGACGTGTTGGGATGGTGACCGGTCTGCCAGCCTAAGCCCGCGCCGGAATACCGGATTGCTGCAGAGTTGTGGAAAACGGGCAAGGGACACACAGTATTTGGCGGGCAAATCCTGCTCTCTTGCTCGGTGCTGGCGTGTATATTTGCCGGGAACCGGGAGTCTTATAAGACACAACTACCCACACCAGTCCCAAAATGGACAGTGAGATTACAGTCCTAGAGTGGTCAACCCCCGATGAGCCGGCCGCATTATTTTGAGTTCGGGGAAGTGCTAGGGACACCCACAGAACTCGAGCATCCGAATGCATCCTCAACACTCTCCTCGGCATTGCACCTCTTTCCGTAAGAGGCCCTGATCACCACATCCGTTGTCTCCTATTTGTGCGGGCGTTGTGATGCTGACGGTGCGACTGCTGTTACTCAGTCCTGTGGCAGTGGCGCGGCCCTTAACCGTCACATGCAGGCTTGAAGTGGCCCTTCTACAGTGGCGGTGGTCCAAGTTTGTTCACCCACACTATGGTCTAATCCTTGTCCCGGTAGCAGTGGTGCACATCTATGGCTTTAGGTGTGTATTGCGAGCATGGGTGGCGAATAGGAATACTAATTATTGGTATTGGCCTTTGTTTCAACATGTTTCCGTTGAAACGATCGAGTGTTTACGGTCTGGTATGCTTCTCTGTCGATTTGGTGAGGGCGGAAACCCAATTTCCGGTGACAACACTGAAAAAATATTAGTACATTTATTATAGAAATACATTTTTATATACTGACTTTTTTAAAATAGCACCACACTAAGTTTTACAAACTTTGCAGCTTGAACAACCGCCCACTTCTTTCTGCAAGGAGTTCCTGTCTCCAAATCAGTGAAATCAAGGAGGTTCTTTATACATTAGATATGGAATGGTTTTTAAAAGCATTCCCGTGATTATCAGGTGTGACACTGTGGGCTGTACGAGGGCGTAAACTTGGCGAGGTGATCTTGTATGTTGGAGAAGGCGAAACGAATGCTTCTCCCTTGTTCGGGTCCTGAACTCCAGTACATTAACTATATAAATTGCTCGATCGATCGAAGCGCAGAGTCATCAGATTTTGTGGTCATGCGCTCCCCGAACTTCAAATCTTTTCTCTTTAATTCTGCGTCCAAGGTCCTTGTGCTCGAATCCATCCACGCGTCGTTTCTTTTGTCAACAATACGGTCCGACTCAGTAAGAATTGTTGAATGGTGAATTTCCGTTGCTAAACAGCGACCCCTAAGTTGGTGTCCCCCTTCATGGTGAGTCCAAAGCGTGACTGCCCGCCGAACAACAATTAATAACATACTGACATATTTAAAAAGCTCCCTCGCGATTTCCGGCGCTGACTGTTTAAACAGGAGTCTATTTTACTAGGTAGCTGTGCGTCTCCCCTGTGTACTTGGAGCTCCCAATGCAGGGAGCGCTCTTCAGTACTCCCACAACCGGAAAAGTAGCAGGCACAGCGGCCACAGGAAGGAAGGCAATTAGGGAATTGAGGCATGGCCTAGGCCCCCCTCTTTGGCCCAATGAACGCTTAGAGCCAATCACCGGCCCGGAAATGGCCTATCGGGGAGGGAGGTTGGAAGGGGTGAATGGGTTTCGGTTGGCAACCAAACTTTGGGCCGGCAAAGGTCCTTCTATTATCTATGTACCGACAGTGGCCATCGCGCACGGCGACGGCCCTCAGCGTGCACGGCACACACTCGCCCTAAAAAATACTGCCTGCCTCTCCCTGGGCGCTCCAAGCTGTGAATTCGTGTAAAAAATTCTCCGGCTTCCGCAATTCCTTTCTTGGGTAATGGTTATACCAATAGACGACCAATAGCTGAATGGTATGATGCAGTCAATATTGAACGGATTGAAAACAACTACTATATACTCCCAGTTATCATAGTTTGTGTTTTGGCGGTGGGCGTGGTTTCACACACTAGGCACTCGGACAACCAGCAGGGCTCGTCCCATTCTTTCTGCTAAAACATGAACATTTAGAGAGAAGTTCCCATGCCAGAGAAGTTCACATAGCCTGTGCAATAGTATATGTATTGCCATGAGGTGTCTGGACGCAGTACTGAGCACGGTTGAGCATCCGCATGCGAGAGGGTATTCTGCATGCAATAGACTAAGAAGGGCAAGGAATAGTGTGCCCGTTGATGATTCCGACACTCATGCACGGTCCCAGCATACTGGACATAGTGATCCATAGTGAGCGTGATATAGTCGACAGTTTCGCTTTTGGCGACTATCTATTGTGTTCCAACCGCACAGAGCGCGTCACCAACGAGCTCAAAGTTGATGTTCCGTGCCTTAGACCCAAGACAAGCCGGCGCCCCATGGTGTTGATTCAGCATGCAAGAACATTCTCTCCGAGATGATTAGCCACTGAGATACGCCACACATCAGGGATATTAGACCTAATGTCCAGCAGAATTCGCGCACTCAGTGATGATCTTTTGATCACCCCTATCCTCAGACCGAGATTGATCGAACCAGCAGTCAGAAAGCTTCCCCCCCCCCTCCCGGGGCGACGCTCCATCGCGCTCATCAACCTGTCGTTCGGCAATAATTTCGCTGGCTAGCCTGCAAAATTCTTGATATAATATATGTATTATATACTGCCACTCAATTTGATTCGAGACCTTCCCTGCCACCAGACCGCAATAACACCCTTGCGTCCGCCCCTCCGTTGCCGAGGACAAACGGGGAAGGGAAAGGGACGGCGAGTTTGGCACAGTTTAATGCTGCGTGCGTAGTGAAGAACAGCATGTAGGGTTTGTGCGGGCGGTATAGGACCGGGCTCTCACAGACTTTACATATAGGTCACTCGAGACCCCAATCGGCCATTGCTCCAGTCCCTGTCCTGAGGTCTCATCCACGAGTTCTATTGCCAAGTGTGCTTCGGCTGTTTGTTAGTGTTCTTTGCTTCATGGACCTAGTGATCCTGCTATAATACCTCTGGGTCCAGTGTTCACAGAATATATAACAGGTACAGGTAATCAAAGCCACCAATCTGTGGAGAAGCAAGCTTTAAATTTCGTTCATCACTTATGTGTGTGAAAAGTCTGGGTGCGAATAGACTGTGATTAATGCAGAAGTAGAGAAACATGTAAACTAGGTGAACAGTACAATACAAATTACGATAAAATAATGCCGTTGAACGCAAGTGACCGGATCAGTGGACTATCCCGCCAGCAACGGGAAGCTGTCGTTGACGGTCTCATAAAGGCAGAGTTGGGTAGGCGGCCCAATAATGCCGCTAGTCAAGTCGGGTTCACAAAGCAGTCCAACGTAAAGGAGTCAAACATTGGCGCACTCGACATGCTTGCCGACCCAGCCGATCCGCTATTTGAAGGTGCATCATTCACCTATCTGAGCAACAAGGATAATGCCAACGCGATCTCGGGACATGCTGACCGCAGTGCCGATGCACAAACGGCTTATACCCTTCGTAGATTGGCGCTACGGGGTGACGTCGACGCTTTGATGGAGTATCTGAAGGCAGAGTGCCCTGACACGGCGCATTTCCATCATTTGTGCAATCACACAGACGAGCACAGCGATCTGACTGCTCTAGATGTCGCAATTCTAACAAACAAACCGCAGATAACAATGGTTTTGCGGAGTCTGGGTGGACGTACAAACATTGAGCACTCAGCGGAGCACTACCGGGCTCGGTGCAGTGAATTGTCGATGAGTCTGGCGTCACTATGTGGAGGCTCACTGGCCAACTTGGCCGCTACCGAGGACAATGAGACGGACATCAAGACAGAACATCAGGAAAGTCCTGATAGCAAGACGGAGGAAGATTATAACCTGACCAACGGCGTTGAGGAAATCCTCCCTTCTCGTAGTCGAAGCGGATCCAACAATAAGGTTGCGCCGGCCGCTGATGAAGCACCGGTCACTGATGAAGAAGACACAAAAGTTGATGAGTTGCGGACTCAGATGCATGAGCTAGCACGGGAACATGCCAGCGAGGAGGAACTCTCTGAGGTGTCATCTATTCCAACCGGAATGCTAGGTCGGTTCCAATCACTATTCATGTTTGCATATCGGCTTTGGCAGCGGTATCTCATGAACACGGCTGGATCTATGCAGATGTCCTTGATGGTCTATGGTGAGACCAGCCTGGCAATTGACAGCACGGGCATGCAGAGCCGTTTTGACACAGTTGTGACATGCATTCATGTCCAATTCTGTCAATCTGGAGATTTCGATGCTGATGATGACGTGCAGGACGTGACAATTAGCGATTTCCGCACTAACCTGCACTCACTATCCAATCTTGAGACGGGGAAAGCCTACTATGTGCGCTGCAGGCTTAGGAATCCCGCAGGCTGTGGTGAATGGGTAGAGACCAATCCGCCCAAGGCAATACCTTCTAAGTTTGCCCGCAAGCCTGAGACTCTAGACCACGTCCTGGACGCGGAACACGTGCAGAACGCGTGGACCCAGGTACGCGATTTGCAGATCTATTATGCCCAAAGGCAGCTGCCGAGTGCGCTTCAAGTATCACTCATGGACAGCAGC
This sequence comes from Corallochytrium limacisporum, assembly GCA_002811645.1. Taxonomy (NCBI): domain Eukaryota; genus Corallochytrium; species Corallochytrium limacisporum. Next base: position 56,887 of record PDIP01000008.1, read on the forward strand.
CGGAAAAACATGATGAGGAGGACTTCCATGAGCAGTCTGATGGGCGCAATGCAGCGTGGTTCCTCAGCGAACCTCAACACAAACACCGGAAGAGCGTACGGGCACACCGTCGTAAACAGTCCGCGCGTGGCCGAGAGGACCTACAAGAAAGACAACACCCCTTCGGGCTGGTCCCGCATTTCGGGTGTGGTGAAGGATGGATTACTTGGAAGAGTGGGGTCAGGTGTGCTCCCTGCGGGCTGTGTAAGCTCGCGAAAGATGAAAGGTGCCTTGCTTTTGACCTGTGTGTGGTACAATGATGATGGATCAATATTGATGATGCCTCACAAAGGATTCAAATTGGCCAATGGATCAGGCGCAGTCGACGACGAAGACGATGACTCCGGTGCTGCTCATTCCATGATTCGTGGTGACCTGCCCAGCGCTCTGATTGCCCCCGACTGGCCGACAGGCACTACCGTACAGAATTGCTTCCAAGAGGACTGGTTGTGGATGAATCAGATTGCCCTATCCAACTGGTCTGCACTGGTCTTGCTTGAGAACAGCGCCTTCTGGAAGTACCCCATCGAGTGGGATGACCTACCCACCTCACTCAAGGCTGAATTCGGAGACGTTGGTAGGGAGACAGAACAGTCCTTCACGATCCGCACCGAAAATGCTCACACGGTGCATCCAGGAGTCCGCGCGGCGGACTCCCTGCGTCTTCGTCGCTACTTCATTCGTGCTGCAAGCAAGTTGCTGGCCGGTCTTAAATGTGCTGATCTCGGCAACTTGCATTATGACACTCTAGTCGATGGCAACGGCAACACTCACATAGTCTGTCTCAACAAGACCACCCGGTCAACTATTGAATACTGGCGCTGGGTATCTCGGGGTACTGCGAGCAGCATGCCGGCAAGGCGCCGTAGCAGCTTCAATTCGAAGATCAGTGCGACCTTGGACGACTTTGCTAACGACGTCGTACTCCCCTTCGATGACGTACCGTCGCAGATTGGTCTGTGGCGGTACCGCGCAGGAAAGAAGAAGGGCGAAAAGCAGTCACAAGGCTCGTCCAACAGCGGAGGCTCTTCGCCTCCGCCGCCACGTCTGCAAGCCGCGAGTTCAACTGACTTGCCCAAGAAAGAGAAGAAACTGTCCTTCCTCCGGCGCCGCACGAAGACACCTGATGAATTAGGCGCCGATTCTATGAAAGCCATCTCTGAAATCGATAATCAGTGCCCGGATAGCACCCCGACCGCGACTTCGTTGCTGTTGGAGAGTTCCGAAGCGTTGAAGTCACCCATGCGCCAAGGGCTATATGTCAGTCTGTTGGACTCTTTCACTGAACCAACCTGTGCGTATGTTGTGACCCTACAGAGCAATCTGCGCCAGCTACCCAGCGTCTGGGTGAGGCAGAATCACCACGTGAGCCGCGAAGAATGGAAGTCGTGTAGAGAGTATTTTACGGACACAAAGAAACAGGAAAGGACCAACAGTGCAGCTGATTCCGACCCCTTCGTCAAGCTCATCAACCAAAAAATTGATGTGCTGTTGGATTCCTTTGGTACTCACGGGGAACGCCAAAAGTACCGTATTTTCCTTGATGATATGCTGCAGATCAAAGACATGCGTGTAACGGCCATCTTTGTGGTGCCGGAACCCGATATGGTGATGAATTTGATGATGATCCAAGACAAAACCATTCCACCAGGTGCAGTTGCCATTAGCAGCCGCCTCAAAGAGCTGTGCCACTTTGGTCTGCACAACACTTTCAAGCTATGGGCCAAGCTGAATGCAACAGTGAACATGGACCGTGTTCTACTCCGTCGCATTGCGGATGAAATGACTTCAGGTGGCTTGGATGGCCTTGATGACTTTGAAGGACACTTTGACATTGTCAACAACATGGTCACGTACTGCGATGCGATTGCCACGCAGCTCCAAGACATCTGGTCCAGCTTGCGCTGGCTGCCCAAGCTCACCATGGCTGGTCGCAAAGGTGGTTTCATCAACACCGGTACTAACCTGAATCCCTCTGAAGATACTGGTCTAAACGACAGCGGGGAAGCGAGCTTCGCTTTCCTCGATCCTTGCCCTGGTGCGGTGGAAGGACAGCCTCTACTGCGCAGCATTTCGATGCAGTCAACTGAACCACTGCAAGAGGTGAACAAGTCGTTATCCCCTTCACCTTGGTGGTGGGAGCAAGAGAGAGATCAGACGTACATCGCCAGCCTCACGGTCTGCGGACCGAAGGCATCGGCGGGAGGCAGCCCAGTCTGGGAGCAGCGTTTAACCTTAAAGATGACTCCTTACCTGACTGGCAAGTACATGAAGCTGCAGGGCCTCAAGAAGGCGGGCATTGTTAAGGATGCGAATGAGCGCAACAGTCACACAGTCAATGTCATGAACCGCCTGGAACTGTGGTGTCAGTACTGCTGTGGGCTTGAGAGGAGAGTAGACGATACCGATTTCCCTTTGCAGGTTGGCCTCATTGAGTTCGGCGAGAGCGGTCACAGGCTACCGGCGAACCACCGTTTCCGCTTTGTCATGCGTCGCAAACCGCTTGTTCGTCCCAGTAAGGAACTGTCCGGAGTGGACATGTTCTAATGAGATTGTCACAGGTTTTCATTTTCAGTATACAGTTTGTATGTCGTGTATGTAGAGCTAAAGGAGTTAACTGTTAACTTTTGTGGTTGGTCATGTTCGGCTTCAGTTCTAGCCTATAGAGAGGCTTTGGATGAGTCCCATTGCCATAAGCTGAGATCAATTCTCATGCTGGAAACGGTTTTGATTTGTCACTGTTGTATTTCATGCCTTTGCATTGCCTCCGGTTTACAACGGCTTTCTCATCTAACAGACCGGCTAGAACCGGCCCTGGTACCTATTCCTTGTGTGCAGGGACGGACAGACCAGCGCTGTTGACCTCAATGGCCTTGCGGATTTGCTTGGCCATACTCTTCACAATCTTGGGCAGGACTTGGGATGCTGGAATAGTGGCAACTTGCTGCGTTCCTGAGAAGATACGCAATGCGTCCTTCCGGGCTTTTTGGGCCAGTTTCCAGGTTTTGTGCAACTGAGATTTGTTGATGTTGACGTTGCCATCGAGGGCTAGTCCCTGAATCTCGTTCACAGACTTGGCCTGCACAATCATCACAACTGTAGGTACATCCAAGGTTTTGAGCGCATTGAGGGATTGCTTAGCGCTGTAGTCCAGACTTTCGCTCTGTAATTCGAGCAGAAGATGACGGTTGCGCTCAATGAGTTCCATACGCAGAAACTCTGCGTCAATACCAAAGTGACCGGCAGATGTTTTGTAGGCCTCAATCATGGTACCTCCCCGCTGTCGCATCTGAAACTCCTGCTTGGTCATGGTAGTTTGCACATTTGGGGCACTTGATGTACCACAGTAGCTGGGCAAGGACAGTTCAAGGTCCCACCGAGGGTTCATGATCTCATCACGGATTACATTTGCGCAAAGGACTGATGAGCACCACACAGTGTGGTCTGCAGGGCCTGGCACTCCCACCATATGAATTAGGGTCGTCCAGGTCACGCAAACAGACCTGTGATGTCAATTCTTGGCTCCATGCCACGCTCTTCTTCGAGCGGGTATTCCCTCGCTCATCGTTTCTCCGTTCATCAGCCATAATACTGAAAGGAGCCTGCTTGGGCCCCCTTTGACCTTCTTCCTGCCGTTCTTCATCAAATGCCTCGTCACTACTCTGAGTGCTTGAGTTCATCATGTGTAGTTGGCGATGTAGAAGAGCGTCCTGAAAAGTATGGTCATCGGCAGCGGTGCGGACACAGACCGTGGGGACAATTAGATCGTCAATGTCCATGTATGTCTCGGGCTCACCGTAGTTCAGAGTGTCTTCGTCCTCACTGTCGAAGCGGACTTCGTCGACCTCGGCTTCTTCATGCTCAGGAATTTGGCAATAGCTATGTAAAAGCATCTTTTCCTTCTCTTGGATAGAGTCACGGTTCGCCCCATCACTCTCAGACCCAAATCCCGAGTCGTCGCGTACTAAAGTCAGCGAAGGGTTGTAGCAGTCCGATTCGCGGCGCACACTCAAGCGACGCTGTACTGTGCGCACCGGATGGTGCCCGTTATCTGCGGTCGTAGCGCGGGCGATCTGTTTCTCCAGCTCCAGGAGCTGTTTGGTCGCCAACATCTTTTGATGAAGCTGTTTGAGCAAAATGAGTTGTTTTAGGTCCCTTTCTGGGTCCGTAGTGTGCTGCTGCATAACTGCCTGCAGTGGGCCCTCTGACAAACCCATGCCACGCAATTCAGCAACTAACATCTGTTTCTGCCCCTGTACCTCCATGTGCGTATATGTCAGTTCCTGAGACTCCGTAACTTTTCTGCCGTGTAAACCGTGGTGCTCATTATTCCGCCTAGCCTTGGCACGAATCAGAGTACGCTGGTGATAGATTTTAAATTCTTGACTGCTCCTATAGCGGTAGCCTCGATACATGGCCTGAATCAGCGACGCGGCCTCGTGACGTTGGATGCGTCGCTGCTCAAGAATGTCGCAGATGTGCGGGTATCTGTGGACACGGCACTGACGACCCCGCCAGATTTTTTGAAACGCTGTTACGGCCAGTGTTTGCTGAACAAACAATTCGTATACCTGACGAGTGTGGTACCCGCGCCAGTACTTTTGGACAACTACAGCAGCACGCGGGCCATCACGTTCCCGACGTACGGAGCGGGCCACACGTCTAGCAACATGCACGCGCCAGGCGCATTGGATGCGCAGGGCAGCGTCCCACTGGTGTGTGGCATCAAGTATGACGCTGTAGTGCCTCCGCGCAATCGTAGCACGCCAGTGCTTTTGGAGGATCACCGTGGCCTCAGTCTTGACCCTCAGTGTGTGCAAGCGCTCTCTGATGATTGGACAGATTACCTTTCGGATCTTGTGGCCGTGCCAACAAGCTTGGATCTTGGACGCACATTCGTTCCGCATGGCGCGAGTCTCCCTAAGACTTTGCATAGCTCGTTCAAACTCCATACGAATAAGGAAACCACGAGAGTACGCCTGGAGCTCCCGACGTACTGCTTGGCGCTGAGCAACCATGGCCGCAATGCGGCGTAGGGCGCGAACTGTGCGCAAGCATTTTTTCCATCGATTGCGCGCAATGATGCGAACCATGTCATGGACCATAGCGCGGGCCTCTTCATCTGTAGCTTGCATGATTCGATCAAATTCAGTGAACTTGCCCGCACGGAAGAAGGCCATGGTCGTGCCCAGGTCATACTCTTCCGCCTTCAAACCTACATACTCGCAGATGGATCTGCAGAAGGTGTTCTGGTCCATGGCGGCAAGAGCGGCTGGTAAATGTCCACCTACAAACTTTTGAAAGACAGTATACGGAATTCGGGTTGGGTAACCGGCCTGCAATAGAGAAACTGTCTGATAGAGACCAGAGTAGCGCAGCTGTTCGTGCACGAATGGGGCATCGAAGTGTCCGGTGAGGATGTTCATGTTCGGCTTTACGCAGCGAACGAAGGCCGTTTCAGTGGATTTGAGTTTATGCAGCAGAACGCGAAGCTGTCCGACAAAGCGAGTGCTTACGGTCGGGACATGAGAGCGGTTGCGTGTGTTGGTACTACCAACAGCTGTACCTGATGCACTGGCTTTGACACTGTCACTCGAATCCACTGCCATGTGCTCAGCGTTGACTGCCTCGGCGGCATCCATAATGCGTCCAATGAATTCCCACTTGGAGGTCTTGAGCATGTGCATGAGGTCCTCACTGACAGCATCATTGTTCTTTTTCAGAAAGCCGGTGGTGCTGTAGACCACGTCGCAAGCCTGGTGACGGATCATGAAACCTTGGTCGTCCGTAACCTCGCGACTCAGACGCTTCTGTTCTTTACTCATGTTCTGCCCGTGAGCATAGGCAGTACGTGCCAATTGAAGTCGAGCTGTTCGGGCTTGCCTGTTTGAACCGTTGCAGTGATTCTTTATGACTTTTTGGGTGAAGACAACATCCGTACCACCCGGAAGACGACCCTCCTCTTCCAGCATGGCAAAGATTCCACTCACCGGAGTCTCTAGAATGGCAATGAGGTCGTCATTGCGCTCGTAGGAAATTCCCCGGTAGGCTAGGCCTTCACTTTGATACAATTTCTCTTCTTCCAGGAGTACCACATCGTTGTAGAAGGCCTGAAGCTTTTCGTTGGAGTAGTTGATACAGAGCTGCTCGAAACTGTTTTGTAGGAACGATTCAAAGCCAGCAACATCGAGAATCCCGATATAACAGTCGCCCGCAGTGTTGTTTTTGGTCAGATCCATTGTGCTCCCGGCACAAAGCTGGTTGACTTCGCTGAGAATCCAATCAAAGAGTGCAGTGTATAGACTTTTGGCCAGATTATCCCTCATTGCCTGGGCCTCCCCGATCTTCAGGTTCTTGGTGATGGTCTCGCCACTACGCTTGATCTCCTTGTGACAAAGGGCCTTGATAATGTCTTGATCTGTCAATTCAAGCCATCCAGCCAAGCGGCTTACGATCGGCTTGCAGTCGTTCAAGGGCAAAGTGCGATTGGATGAATTGGTGGTGAACTTGATGTTACCCAGATGCAAAATTAGCGCAATCAGACGGAAGATGCAGGTGGCATCGTTATCACTAATGCCAGCACCTTTCATAGACTCAATGGTACATTGCAGCATGGCCTTGTCGTTCCTTTCCTTGATATCCCATTCACCGACACCGTAGTTGAGGTACGCATAGTCCTCGACCTTAGTGAGTCCCAGCATTTCCCGCAGGCCGCCCCCGGCACCGCAGACGAGCTCGTAGAAAATGTGGTAGTTACGGTCAGTTTCAGGGGGGTTAGTGACACGACTCTTCTCTAGCAGGTAGTGGTTGATTCTGGCGCCGGCCATGTGCTTGTGTGTCTTGGCGTCGAAACGAAGCTCGACAAATTTGCCAAAGCGACTAGAATTGTGATTACGGACAGTCTTGGCGTTGCCGAAGGCCTCTATGAAAGGGTTGGCAGCTAGAATGCGTTGCTCAATCATTGCAGTTATGTCGCCCAAGCTGCCATTGTGTCCATCGTGTCCCACCATCGCAAGGTAGCGTATCAGGAATTTTGTGTTCTCCGTCTTTCCAGATCCGGACTCGCCGCCTACGAGGATGCTTTGGCTTTTCCCGGATCGCAAACTGCGCAGCGTCTTGTCTGCCATTCCAAAAATGTGCGGCTCTACGGCGCCCAAACTCTTACCCTTGTACTCCTTTACCGTGTTTGGTCCATAAATATCAAGTTGCTGGCACGGATTGACCGCAACAAGGATATGACTTACTAGGGTATAGTAGCGCTCTTTTCCAAACCGACAGCGCACGTTCTCTAGGACACTAACCTCTGAGAGTCCAGACATAGTACAACAGTCCCGATAGTGAGCGTTGGGGTCCCGAGCGAGATTGGAGGGGCAGGAGTGCACTGCTTTTGCAGGAAAAACTTCCTCCAATGACTCGGTGAGAAGATCCGGTACGCTACCGTCCGAATTGATCACGCACTGAGCAGTGATGAACTCATCGGTCTCAGCCATGACCTGGGCAATACGGTAGGATCCCTCTGCTGCCCCCTTTCGATTGTCAGGAATGAAGGCGTAGCGGACTGTCTTCTTCATCATTAAATTCTGGTGTGATTGGGAGGTATAGTCCTTGTCCTGTTTCACGGACCCTTGTTTTGTTGGAGATTGCTTTGCATTCCGCGCTTTCTCCTGCACAAGCTGCTGCTCATTCAAGAGGTCCCTCATACCCACACGCTATAGTGACCGCCCAGAGTGGCGACCTTTGTGTTTGATGATTATGACCCTGGGTGATGTGGAAGCAAAGCTGTCTTCTGCTTACGCAAGATCATTCGCCCACTATGATGACTCAATGCCCCATTTTGATTACATTTTTGCTGGATAGTATATGCAATATTCCGAGCACAAGATCTGTTCCAGATAAGAGTCACTTTCCGTTGGTTTGTTCCCAATACAGTCGAAGCAAAGGAGGATTAAAGTGGTTATCTAACGGATGTAAATTAGAGTTAATTTTGCAATCGTCGAGCACCGGGAAGATCATCTTCAAATAGTAAGCGACCAATTCATACTGTGGCTCGAGGTTTATCTATGACAGCTTTCACACTTGGACACCAACTTTCTACCTAGGTATTCCATGTGTATGAGAGTAGGACTGGTAGGATACAAAGAATCAATGCTGAGGGTTGGTATTGTCCATTCTCAATATGATCAGTGACGTTTGTGCAATTGGAAGGCGAGAATACGAACTCCACAAGGTCCTCGGTGCTACTCCTTTCCCCTCACGATTCTAGGGCAGTACGCGTGCTCACGCACTTGGTGTGTGGATCTTTCCTCAGTTCATTGAGCAAAAATGTAGTGGGTCTGTCGAATAGATCTTAGGATGGTCATTGAAGCTTGACGGCTGGACTGCGAAAAAGCAAGGTGTTGCAAGGAGGGTGGAAGCGCGGAGCAGCAACGGCCGGCTACCTCTATCAGCGCTTTCAGAAGAGATGGATAGTGCCACAAAATCGTAGATTGTAGACGTGAGGTATTTCCTTCCTACATCATAGTATACATCTCAGCTACTAAGCATTTGGGCTTTTGTGGGAGATTGTTGACAGCCAGGTGATGGCAAGATGAAGGGTTACGTGGATGATCAAGTACTCGTTTCGCCTTGCCTCCCTGTGCTACCCTTCGGTGCAGTTGCACCGCGGGGCTCCGTGGAGACGGCGCCGGTTTCCATAATGAATGTACAGTGGAGAACCCACACTGCCCTGTCCACTGTGGAGGTCCATGCAGTGGGCAGTAAACCTGCTGCACCCGCCGCTCCTACAGACATGCGGGCACGCAATCTCGCGTACATCTCTCTATACATACATTCTAAAATTCGCTACCGTAGACAGGTTGACATGTCGTAGACGGGTTGATATGCTCTAGATCGCGATATTCAGCCCTGTGGTCGCTATAGTCAGCCCTGTGGCTTTTAGTTTTAGCACTGTGGGTTGTCCTGGTGTGAGGTAGCGGCGTGCAGCACCCGTCACCATCCAGGAGCACACATACATCGGAACATGAAGTGAAGGGGATTCATGACTCGTTGAATAAAAACTCAAGGAAAGAAACTCTCAGAGCATTTGCAGTCTCTAAGACTGCTTCCCGCCGTTCATCTTCAGGGAGGTGTGTGTGTTGGTGTTCACGTCAACCTAGGCGCTGCTGTTCTCTTTTATTGGCCACGCCGCATTTTCGGGTCCCCTAAGGGTCACCATCGATTCCACCGCGAGGTCTCGAAACGCCTTCCCCCCCCCCCCAGCGGGCCTTAGTTTTTCAACCACATTACCCAAGTTGCAAACACTGCAAAATTAGCACTCTGTTCTTTCCCCGGTGGCCTTCCCCCCCTTTTTACCCGTGGAGGATTGCAGGGTCAGTTGCCATGGAGGGGTCCTTGTACGGAGGTCGGAGGGTTTGTGAATTGGAATCGAAGTGAATTGGAAGGGCATATCTCATGACTTCGTCCGCCGCGAGGAGTAGATCCCCTTTTGTTGTCTGCGAGCTATTGTCCTGAACCGAATAGTGAGATATGCACATGCACGTGAATGACCTTGGCGAGTCGTTCAGTCTGCACTATCGCAGAAGAGGGTTTCTGTAGACGTGCGCGCGCTATGGCTCTTGTGACTTTCAGGCATGCCACAGAGATCCCTTGCAGGTTGCGCCTCTTAGTATTGTGCATGTTAGCGTGCACTTTCGAAACAGCTTTTACGGCAAACGCATCATTCACCTCAAACATAAAATTTAAAATAGTCCGTATAAGTACGCGAACCACAGTTCACGGAGGACAAGGGCTAAGAAAACGTTGGATACAAGTTTACGTCGTTTCTAATATTCTAAGGATCTATGAAGGTGAGTGGGGTTGGATTTGGGTAGATGGAAAGAACCATGGCTAGAACTCCATGGCCCGTCATCCCAAAACCAGGCGTTAGCGGCCTGGTTTACCGTGTACCCGTTCCCGCAATTGCAATTTGGCAGCCAGTCCCTTTGCAGTTTTCGTTCATTTACTCTGCAACAGCAGCAGCACCTTCAGCTCCCTCTTCAGTTTCCGGGATCTCAAAGCCATCCTCGGTTTCGTACAGAATCTGAAGGATCTCCTGCACAATGTGGTTACCTTCCAATTCTGGACTCTGGGCAAGGATCTCGATCTTACGCAACTTGCCAAAGTAGAAATCACGCTCTTTCTCCAGGCCTTCGACAGTGATCTGCATCTCCGACATCTGGTTGGTCATTTCCGCAAGCTGAGCCTCAGCCATGCCATTGTTCGATCGAGAGGAGGCACCGGAGCCAGTCTTGCGAACACCTGGCCCGGACCGTGCATTGCCGCGAGACGCACCCTGTCTGGAACGATTCACGCTGGAGTTGGAACTGGAACCGAAGGGGGCCTTTTGAGGGGTACATTCACCCTCTGTGCCATAGTTGACCTCCCAAAATTTCCGGAACCACTGCAGAAATTCCAAGTTATCCTGGAACTTCTTCTTCACAAGTCGCTCGATGGCGACGTCCTTGTCGACTTTCTGCTTCATGAGACCAGTTTGGAAGAGTTTAAAGTTGTTGATAAAGTCAATCTCGCTCTTAGCATCCATCTTCACGCGCTTCATAGGAACCGTACCCGGAAACATGATCTCCAGCATCTGACAGTAGGCAGCTCCGCTCGCCAGATCTTCCACCTTGCCATAGTTTCCACCGACTGTGTTGTTAATCCACGCAAGAAGCTCGTGACGCGACATGGTCACCGAGACATTTTGCGTGGTGTAGACATTTTGGGCCATTACTGCGGTCGGCATGGTTACTCTTTATTTCGTACCCTGAAGGAATAAGTATCCAGGTATTTGAACCTAGATGAACTTCCCGGCAAAAAAAAAACAGAAAATAGAAATCCAAGTTAAGGAACTAGAGAACCATATAAACACCGATGCAGCTGTGCAGTGTGTGGTAGCTTAAATACCGAACCCTTTGTGAGAATTGTCACGGCTATTTCGCACTCCTCAACACCGACACATCTCTTCACAAATGAACTCTTTGAAACGGTCACAGCAGAAGCCGTTCCTAAACGACCTCTTCGTACAGTATACAATAGCCAGTGCCAGCTGCCAAGAGGGCGTCCGTCAGTGGCAGACCCGACAGGGGTCACCTTTTCTATACTGAATGGCCCGGCCACGGGAAATACGCGCCAAAAAACCATTTCGCCGTCCTGACACCCTCCCACCCGTACTCACCCACTCCACTACTAAAATACTGGAGAGTTCGCGCTCTCACTATCGCGCAACACCCAGCGAACCAACCAAAACCCGCGGGGTGGTGGCTGTAGATGTCCTGACGGTATAGTCAATGAACCAAGTGGAACTCCGCATTGGGTGTGAAGGAACGCGGGTTGCCGCGATAAGACCTGAAGACGGGTCCGGGACCGTAGGCGAAGACTGCAAGCTGGTTCACGGGCTCCACACTTTGGGCACTGATGAAGGAAACCTGTTGGTGAATGCCAGTATGTACATGTATATTTTCATGTTGAGACACCGGCCAAGTACCGTTATCAATTCGACGCAGCACGTAACATGTGTCACACTCATCGTCTCCCAGAGATGATCATCCTTTCCCCGGAAGGAGAAAACCTTTCGGCCTCCTTTTCCATCGTTCCGAGAAATCCATGGCAGAAGTGGAGATCGCTTATCTCTGCAATGTGTGCACACCCACCACTGACCCACTTCAGACAGCAAAATTACAACAAACGTAGTGGGCACTCTAAGGATAGGCACCTGATCTTGACGACATAAAAATAGCATACACATTTAATTACATTTAGACAGATGCTCAAGGGTTGTCTTTAGTGATCGGTGTCCTTGACGTTCCATGCCGGTTTCCATCACGCGCCTGCTGGCCTCATTGTCCACCATCCATGTACATCATTCTGTTTGGTGTATCCGAGTTTGGAGAAGAGACCTTCAGATGCTGCATTCCCATCCACAATGTAGCAGAATGGTACCACTCCAAGGTCCATCATCGCCTTCATGGTGTATTGGATGGCGATGGCAGCGTATCCTTTGCGACGGTGCTCCGACAAACACTTCACCATGCCCAGTGCATAATATGGCATGCAGATACACCATGCAACCGGAGACTCTGTATCATTTTCTGATAGAAATACGCCAAAAGCTGGAAAAGTGCTCAGGATGTCATGCACAAATTGTGCTGTCTGTTGGGATCCGAATTCCCATAACCTGTTTACCAGAGGTGCGTGGATTGGTCGCAACCGCATGACGTACACCCCTGCCGGCAGGGGCGGTAGTTCGAGGGTCTCTTTAGGGTAATACCAACAGCTGCATGCATTTTCGAGCACAAGGTGCATACCAAAGTGGTTTTCAGCTCCCATTTCCCAAACAGGTATGTGGCCAAGAAGGTAGCCACCGAGTAGGTACGTCTTACCCTTTTCCGGGACTGTTTTGAACTCATTCCACGGAATGACCGTGTCTACGGGTAGCGAATCGATAGCCGGATGTAACGCAAAGCTTAGATGTGGATTCATTTTATCAGCGCCGTTGGTCTCAACATCCTGTCCGAGCAGTTCCCGGCTGCTGGCAACGTAGGCGGTGACGTTGCCGTCCATTATCTCACACCGGTACACATACCACGGCCACTTGCCGGTAGCCGTAGCTCTCACGATTCCATTTAGCTTCGCATACCTAAGATTGAACTTTCTAGATTCCAACTGCCCCAAAAGGACCGCAAGCGCCTCTGTGTCTAATCTCTCCCAAGGCATTTTGGAGGAGATGCAGCAGGTCTACTCCTTACTGTCGCGCCCTGCACAGGCAAACCCTTCTAGGAGGCCGGTACCGTCGCCTAGGGCATGATTTTGCTGTCCATGGAAGCAGCTCAATCGATTGAGCGCGTCCTTACAACCTAAATTCGCTGTACCTTGCTCTAAGTACCTTAAACCGCATGCGATCCCGTCCTGACGTATTCTTTCCCCGACACCATCCCAACCAACGGTGGCGGTGTCGGGTGTCACTTCGTGAGACCCGGCCTGCACCGCGCCCCGTACCCCACCACGGTATGCGCACAAACTGTGTTGGTAAATGGACTCCCGATCCGAGCGGGGTGTGTGGACTAGGGTCGGACATCACAATTGAATTTACTTGCCTTACAACTGCCAGCATATCTTCGCAGCGGGTTGAGCAACCATGAAAGTTTGCACAGCTTGGTCCTGCCGTCTAAGGTACTGGTTCATGCGAGGAACATGTACCAGCTGGAGGCACCGCATTGCCCATACCCTGTCAGCCACACAACATGCGAAATCGCAGCCTTACTAGTCCCCAAACTCTCCCAATAGTAGTCAGGCCTCTTGCCCAGTCTGTTGGATCTGTCAATGGCTACCGCCCCTATGGCACGCTGATAGAAAGACTAGGGCTCTTCGTTCACCCAGTGCGATGGTGAGGCATCCACCGAGATCATCCATACTATGTTCATGAGCATCTAAGAGAGCATTTTGATTAGGGGGCGGACATCAAATTGTGCTGCATACGGTTGTTTTCTCGCCATTGAGATCGTCGTCATGGCCTGGTTTGGGCCTCACGTGGCCAGTAAAGGGAATGCTGGACACTTGCGCCTGTCCATTGTGCGCTCACATCTCCCGCAACGCACCGGCCGGGCGTCGAATCTGGACTCATTCTCCATGTCTACACTGTTCAGATCCTTTCCATCGTTTCGCTTCGCAGGAGGGAAGAAGAGGGGGGGCGGGAAGCCGCCCACCAGGAAGGGAAGGAGGGGAGGCGAAGGCCAGGCCTACATAGAATTGAACGTCATTGCGATGCGCCGCTTTTGCTTGTGGCTGCCTGCTCTGCTCTTCCTGCGACTGCGCGCTTCCTACCCCCCTCCACCTGGTTGGAATCTCTCCACTGAAGACTAACCTGGGGAAACCAGAAAAAAAAAAGAAAGAGACGGTGGGCGGTTCAAAGGTGTCACCCTTGCAAACAGTACGAAGAGCTATTCCAGAAGCAAACTCTCAAAACGCGGCCCCCCTTCTGCTCATCGAAAAGCCTGCAGCAGAGTGGTGGGCCAGCTCGAGGAGAACTCGACGTTCCCCACAAAAGAACCTGCCTCCACAGAGCAGAGCAAGTTCCTGTACTGCTACTCAACCTCCGTGAGGTGTAAGCGGGAGATGATGCAAGTTCATTAATTTTCAAGTTCATTATTAGCGAGCAATGGCGCATGACTCTTTCGAATGGAGAAGTGTTGTTTTATTCGCAAGCCAGAGGTGCCTGACTGTCGCGGCGCCCGTTTCTCTTTTTTTCACGAAATAATATTAAGGGAACTTCGATTTGTGCTGTGGACAAAATTGAAAAAAAAAGTTACAGGAACCGACCCACAATCGTGGCGGCCAAGTTAATATCCAATATCCCCCATACACTGTTTCAGGAAACGAAATGGCGCCTGAAGGGAAGGTCGCAGTGGCAAACGTCCTCCATTCAGCCACTGGCCCTCACGGGCAGCGAGAGGCTGCCGCACTGAACCGTTTCCCCGTTCGCTACCACAAAGGAGGACCCTTGCTCCTCCTCCTTGCTCGCTCACTCTCCCTTTCAGAGTGATAAACGTAGCGCATGTTCATCCTACAGTGAACCTGCCTTGGCCTGGTGGAATTCCACGCAGGTACCGGCTAGCAGACGATCCAAACGAGTACGATTTCCAACGCTTCACCACTTTCGGATATCGACAGTTGGAAAAAACCTCAATACATTAAATATAAAGGATAGGACAGTAAGAAACAACAAGACCTAACCGTACCGAGAATTGGAGTACGAATTCGTTATTGCTCATGTATTAGGAAACTCAGCTTAGGGTTTGAATTTCTCATATATTTACCATTTAAAACAGGACTGATGAAATTCAATGTCTGACAAAATGATCATGAGAGCACCTGAGCTGCACAGGTGAGTCACAATCCACCACCCTTCTTTACTGAGAATTACTCATTCCTATATTGACAGTACGATCGGTACGATCGTATTTTCCCTCTGTACCTGTGCTGCCTCTGCGGGAGTTGAACAGGCTTAGAACGGGAACATATTAAAGGAAAAAGAAAAGAAAAATGAATCGAATAATGGTGCAGTAAGCATGTCCAATACATTACAGAGTCATGCGAACCACCGAGAAATACTGCCGGCGGGGAATAGTGTGTACCCAGACGAAGGGAGCTCTGGGTATTCTCTGTTGATAGCGGGCCGCATCATTGCCTCGTATTGTTTGATCTGAAGTGGTAGCAGTTGGGCATAGCTACGATTTTGCCGGCAGTTCGTTCACCATACCTTATGCTCCCCCATACATCGAAAACGTGATGTGATCCACAGGAGGGGAGCGCCGGGGAGATGGGGGCGGGAGGGAGGAGGATGTTTAGCAGACTTGTGTAGCCAATGCAGATCTTTCTGCTACTGCCCAAGGGTCTCATGTCATCCTTCGAAAAGATGGGACCATCCCATTGCGGCCACTTAACACTGAACAGTTCAGTGGTAGTATTCTATAGTATTGCACTAAGGAAAAACTCGGAGCATCCAACACGTGTGACAAGTCCAAGCGGAGATTAGTAAGCTTCATTAGTGACCAAGCTTCCAATGAGTACATATTTATGGACGATGGACTTGACTGGGTGTCCTTGGTACAACAAGACCAGGGAGAATGCACAATTTGTTGAACGGACTTGTGATAATGTTGATCCAGTTTATGTCTGAGCATGTTGATCATAATGTGAAAAGGCAAATTTGGAAAGACTGGAAAACAGGAGAGAAACCTGATCACTTGGGTCGCATACAAGGTCGTTCGAGGGATTTGGCAATGAGTAATGCCATAGAGAACATGAGAAGATCTAGAGACCCACACACAAATTGTTTTCCACGGCCAAATGCCTCGACCTGGTAGCAAACTTCTGCATAGTACAAGTGCATAGCATGAGAGACAGGAGAGAGTACACTATTAGTTAGTAATTGATGGACACACGCAAGCAAACATTCCTAAATCACACTTGCTACTTGGGTTACTGCTACCAGTCGCTCGTCACATTTCTCATAGCACTACAGCGTGTATCCATTTTACGAAAGACTTTCCAGTTGATTTTCATGATGCACAAGACCACACACATTCACTCCTATCTTGATATCTTCTCCCATTTCATCTCAGGTCATTTCAGTTTTGATTATACTGATGAAATTCTTCGATAGTAATGCTCCTTTACGAATGTTTCGACCGCTCGCAGAAGTTCTAATTTATTCCTTTGGAGAAGCAGATCACTGACGAGACAGACAGCGACCGACACGCCCACACAGATACACCGATGCGGGTGGAACCATGTAGCAAACATAGATGTGTGATGTGCAGAACAATAGTGCAAAGATACACATCCCAGATAACCGCCGAGCAGACAGAGAGACACAAAATGAGCTGCCGATAGAGAAGACACACGAATCCAGCGACGTGCAGCGACAAGCCGCAGAGGAAGAAAAAACAGGCGCTAAAAATTAGCCAACCAGAGGTCTCGATGTCTGTGGAATATCAAAGTATGGTAGCTCAATGCCATTCATAAACACTAGTTTTTCGTGATTGGAGATGGAGGAGACCTATACATACCAATTCTTCAAGGTGACGCCACGACAAAGTTGCTGACTCTGTTCACGGTGCGAACTAGATTCAGTGCGCCTTTACCATTCTCCGCCAACCTTCATAAGTTGTAAACTGTCTGGCAACAATTGCAACAGAGTAATCGGCCCGGAGTAACCGGTCTGCCGGATCCAGAAACATGATCCGTTTGAAAAATTGCTACCCATGCATCACTTGGTCACACCAAGAGTTCAACAAGGCAACGAGAGGTTTCTGTTTCATTCCACGTCTCGGGTACGGTACAGCCGGTCCAATGGACCCATACATATTTTTCTTGCAGCACTGAAATTTGTTAATGTGCGCCAGTGTTTGATTCCCAATGCTTCAACTTTGTTTATTGCACTCATCGGAGTGGGCGCCGCCCTCCCATTCACAAACATGTGAATCGCTGCATCATTGAGAACAAATGTTATCTGCGTGCGTGGAGTTTTGTTTTTTTGGCTTTGATCCATTACTAACATGGTTTGCTCTACTCCGCTTGAGCCCGGGGTTTCCACTGAAACATATATAGTATAATTTCAGTACAATAACATGACCGCAAGGCTACCTGGTGGTTTCTTGACTCAGAATTGCCACTGGGATCTTCCGGAACGGGTGTCGGGAAGAGATTACATACACACATTGTGGGCATTGGATGCAAGAATTGTTGGTTTTTTCACTATCTCCCTTGTATGAATTTCAAGAAATCAAACCACATCGGTTTCGCAGGGATTTTAGACTGCCGCAGTGATGAAATGCAGGATGGCACCTGGCAGTGTGTCTGTTTTCAATCCGTCGGCGTATTCAATACTTACACTACGTGCACTGGGCGCAACCACAGCAGACAAGGACTCACGTTGGAACAAATTTTTCACCATTGTCCATTTGAACCCACTGGGTTTTTTTGATTGTCCCGCTCGTAGATCCCTTTTCCGAGGTTCCATTTGCCTAATCGGGAATAGAATAGCTAATGTATTAAATATTTATCACGTACTATATTTCTTCGGAGCAGTATATTACCCTTTGCTTTCTGTTGTGGTTGGATTGACCAGACCGGGCCAGGGGTTTACCCCTGGCCTTGTTTTTTGCACTACGAAGACCGAAGTGACTGATCCCAGCTCACGAAAATGCGACCAACAGAAACCGCGGAATCCGCCGTAATATTCATTTTTCTCAGGTCAAATTGCCGTATCGCAAAACAATGCATACCAAAGTGATAATAAGGGATCAGCAGACCCACGCGACAGCAGCCAAACAGTGTCCACCAGGCCGGTGAACGTTTGGACGAGGAGGAGGAATGGAGGGGAGGGGGGGGGGGGGGGGGGGGGGACCACAAATCTTTCGCGGTCTGTTCGAGGGTGTACAGGTAGAACATATTTGAAATTTTTTGACGATTTGCTTCTATTGTATTGGGTGGGGGAGGGGAGCCGGCGACGTGCTTACACAACTGATGGCCACTCTTTAGGGAGCGGTAGTTTCCAATTTCATCGAACTTTCTCTAGAACATCCGCTGCACCTTGCAACATAGTTTTTCATACTCCTTATACTTTGATACTTCTAGGTTATCCTAAACCAAGAAGGAAAGGAAAACAATGTATAGTAACTCTTTACTCCGTTCAGCCACCTCAAAACGCGAGAAAGAGACGAGGCCGCAGTGAGGGCGGGCCGAAGAAGTGGGGGGAGACCATAGTTAAATAGCTGAGGAAGTGGCTCCAGAGGTGCCGGATACCAGCTTGGGGTACGATGCGTAGGGGACACTGTGTATGTACCAGGGCGATCAATTTTGGGTTTCTACGCAGTTCCTCTCTCCCTTCTCATTCCCTATTGTTCTCGCCGATTCTAAACTACACTTGAAAGATTTATGGTCATCAAGTCAGAATGTTCGTTCCAGCCTTATCCAACAAGATCATCCGCCAATAAAAAAAACATTGCGCACTACCACTTCCCCCCTTGTCCCGGTGTCCGCCATCCGGACACGGCGGTACGTATCAACGAGGACACAAATCTTGTAGTTGTTCATTCTTTTCTCTTTTCTCGTCCTTCCATCACTTTCCAGGTGGCCGGCTGGACAAATGCTTAACTGCAGGCGAGGGAGGGAAGAAGGGGGGGGGGGGGGGGGGAACTCAGGG
>PDIP01000008.1:75678-137996 GCA_002811645.1 Corallochytrium limacisporum
AAATGCTTAACTGGAGGGGGGGGAGGGAAGAAGGGGGGGGGGGAGGGGGGAACTCAGGGAGAAGCGGCGAATATGCCCCGAAGACGAACGAGAAGGTAGAAAGGGATAGGCTGACGAAAAAAAAAATAAGCGACTACTGCTATGCTACGCGGAACCACGTAACTCTGAATGTATGACAGTCCTGAAGACCACAAAGTCGGCTTGTAGTTCGAGTTGGATAGAGGATGTAAGGAATCTAAGATTTTTTCACTTCCCCACAATCCCTATGTTGGCAATGGGATGCACCTATTCCCGGTGGAGCGTTTGGTCAGAGTTCACCGAGGATCTGTTCCACAACGGAAGATGAGAATATTTTGCTGGTATCTCGGCCAGAAGCCATGCGGAATTACCAGGTTGTTGATATTTGGCTGATGTACTCACTGTTATTCCATACTGATGATGCAAATTTGTTATCTGGGGCGATATCCACTGGTTTGGACCTTGGGGGATTGGAAGGCGAGGGGGGGGGGGGGGGGGAAAGCGCCAGCGGTTTATGGAACAGACTCAGTGTAACAACATCGTGCTGGACAAGTTTCTTCGCCGAGGGAGGTCTGCCCTCACTTACTCACTATGTGACGACCACGTTATAGTCGGTTTCGTACCTGGATGGGGTGAATGGTCACCGTCCTGTGTCCTGAATTTGTGTTCCTTTCTCGACGACATCCGTGGGCTTCAATTTCGTTGTTGAGGTAGGGGCCAGCTACAGCTGAACTATGGGAGAGCTAGTTGCTGACCAGGAGGCACAACCAACTGAGACAGTACAGGGGTCACTTGAAAAGGGATCGGGACCCGGCGGAAATCCCAAGCTTCCGCCTCCATTTCCATGCAGGTCGCGCTCCAGTTCTCAGCAGGTGTACGCATATGAAAGTTCTCTTCGGATCTTCCAAAGGAGGGAGGGGGGTGGTCTGATTCGTGTGATCAACCCCTAGACTTCTGATGCGAGGTTGACAGCTACCGGTAGTGGGACCTCGAAATGCCGATGTGTTGGTGGGGCTCTCGATCGACCGGGTGGGAGAGAGTGGTTTCTCCTCAAGCGTAAGAAGATTTTTTCCATTTCCCTTGGCTTTTTTCTCCCTGAGAAGGAAACTTGCTTGCCCTTTGTTCGCTGGGCGGTACGTACGTAGTATATCACCCGCGCCAACCAGTTTCATTTCGCAGTCGTGCCCTGTGTACCTAGGGTTGGCGGTGCCGGAGGATATAGAGAAGAGGGAAGGGGGAAAGGAGAAGGCTGGGGAGCTGAGGCAAAAAAGTTTGGTGTGTCCCTAAATTTTTTTCTAATGTACCACGCACACTTTTTTTTATCGATGTCGGCTGTGTACACAAAGGGAACCATACTGATAGTATGAGGGGCGTCCACAGTAACAGGGCACACACGGCACACACATATCAGACCTTCAGCGCCGGACTGACCGAATTTTCATGCAGCGGTTTGGCACGGAGTATGTCTCAAGTTTGGGCCCCTTTGCTTCAAATGGAAATCATCAAAGGAGGTTTGTACGCCACAAGATAAGGTGTGACAGTTTCGAAACGCACAGTGGAAAAAGATGTGAAAACATGGTCTAGTCCAAAGCACAAGACTTATTTGATAGTAGCCATAGATCAGGTATAAAACTGGATCTCTCTTAATCAACACGAATTAAATGCTATTCACGACTTTGTATAAACTCTATTTTCTAGATTGTGCAGTTCAAGAAAAGAACATCTGTGAAATAGGGACCGACTAAACAGTGACGCCAAGCTAACAGAAACGAAAGGGATATACAGAACATGGTGAGTGAATAGCCACAGGTTACTTAGCTCATTTCAAACTGACGTGCCAAACTTTTAATTTCGAGGCCACCATGAATCACGGAGGCCTATTTCCCACGGGAGTCCCTACGGGAATGCCGACTGGCCTACCGACCGGCTTGCAACCGGGTCCCGGATTGCCAGTTGATGCCGTCCTAAATGCGGACTTGGGGGCCATACACCAGGGACTACCAATGCCCCAGACAATGGACCCGCACCGGGAAGGTAGTTCCTTGGAAAGCCAGTCGGCTGGAAAGCCTCGCAGGCGCCGCGGTTACAAAATCCAATACCTTGCCTGCAATAATTGCCGGCGTATGAAGATTAGATGCGATGGCGAAACACGGTGTAAGAACTGTATTCAACGCAACAAGGAGTGTGTTTACGACAAGGATCGTCGTCGCAAGGCCCGTGACAACAATGCAAACAAACAGTCAAATAATTCGGAGAAAGTGGTTGCGCGTCATCCGACTTTTGAATTGGCAAAGGTATCGAATCAGCGTGGTTTGGTCAATCTGAAGCTCAACTCTGAAGTCGTCAGCAGTGCTCTGGAGAAATTTTATGAGAATATTTTCTTCCAGTACTGCAATCCATTTGCAAGCAGCATCTTTGGTGCACAGACAAAGATTGGCAGCGGGCTGCCTATTTCCCTGGCTAACCAGGTACAGACGTCCATTCGTAGCGCCGTGCTTGCACACGCTGCACGCGCCTGCGGTGAACACAAAACCAGTGAACATTTTATCATGAAAGCAAGGCACGTCAGTCGGGAGATCTTTGACGTCTTCTGCAGAGAGTCGGTTACTGCGTTTACGCTTTTGGCCGACTACTACGTATGCCACAATGGACCACTGTCTTCGCATTACGGAAACATTGCCCAGGGACTATTGGACGAAACCGTGAATATTGAAAAGGCGACGGCACGTCGGAAACAGACAAATGCTATTGAAGCTCTTCCCAGCACAGAGTCCAAATTCCCGAATGCAGAGCAGCTTGTCGACGAGAAGAACGACGAAGAGGAACAGGACGAATTTCAGGCCAGTGTGTTCCTGCTAACGAGTCTCTACAGCCCGAACCCGAACACTCAGGGTGATCGTGTTGAGAACATCTTCAAGAAGATGTCCGTGTCAAATACACGGTCGATCATGGCCGATGATGTACCCATGCCTCCGCATGTTGGTTTCATCTCCATGATTTACATTCGGTTCGAACTATACAAGTGCTTTGTGCGGTTCCGTGGTGCGTCCCGTTGCGAGCACCCGCTCCTGAAGGAGAATGATATGACGGTCATGGAACGGCCTCTTGATTTCCAGCACGGCTCCGGGCTATTGAATCTCATCTCCAAGGTTGCCCGGTCCCAGGACATTCGCAAGAGCGGCCGGTGCTACCCCGTATCTAAAGTCGGTGTGCAGGGTGTTGCCATGCTCATCGCCATTGGCATTGGCGATCACGAGAAGGCGCAGGAGATTGCCCGGGGCATCGAACATATTCTCAAGCATCATAAGGAGAAGCTGCCCCACGCCCCCATCTACTGTGTACATGGTGTGCTGTTGCTGATGCAGTATCAGTACTTCCGGCTTGGTGTAAAATACCCCGAGGTGGCCCTTGAGGCGTTGGACGCCCTCGGCGAGACATTCGATTTGGCCTACGTGGCCTCCCGAAACAGTCACATGTACCTCGGACGGCAGCCCCCACGGAAACGCAATGAAGAGGAGCGGATCCGTCGCTTATCCGCATCCGCGGAAGCGAGTCCCGGTCCGCCAATAGAGTCCAAGAGCTTCGATCTGCAGGACCGTCGTGTAGTAACTGGCGGCGGTGCCTATGTCACTCCAGGCGGTGTGGCAGTCAAGGGCATTGACCCTGTTACTGGAGAAACCGAGACCATGGCAAGCGAACCCTTGGCATCCGGCACGGAGGCTCACCAACTCTTTGACTCGACTAGCACGACAGGAACGACATCCCACCCAGACACAACTGCGCTTGAAGAGGATTCGAACCTGCGAAGCCAACGTGACCTACAGGAACTGGCCAGTATTTTCGCAGGCGAGGTCGCAACCCTCAAGCACGAGGACATTGGCCTGGACTATCTGGACCAGTCTGGTAATCTGCTAGCCGGCTGGGCGAATGGAGTCCCTGGTCGTCCGCGCCAGGAGGAGCGTGACCTACAACAGCAGCAAGATGCTGTCAGTCCTACGGCGGCTGCCAACCCACCGTCTCTTTCAAATCTGAGCGACCCGTTCGGTTTCGGTGGCAGCAAGGCGATGAATGCCGCCGCCATGCAGATGGTGCAGGACCCACGAGCTCTCATGGCGCAACTCCTTGACGGACCGGATGTTGGGTCCGCAAACGATGCGGCTGCCATGATCTCTCAGCAGTTTGATTCTCAGAACGGTCTGTTCGGTGAGATGATGCGTATGCACATGGAGAACGGTAATGGAAACACCTCTATGGGAAACATGTTTGGCGGGATGTCCGGACAGACCCAGGGCAACGGCAGCCCGACGAACCGAACGGATCCTTTTTCCAACTGAAGCAGCAACATCTTGTACGAATGTAGGCCACTTGGCATCCACTCACACACACGCACATAGAGCATGTGCCCGTGTTGTCTTAAGAAATTAATTCTTTCAATATATCATACCAATACATCATACTTCTCATATCACATAGTTCCTTGCTCCGTTTTTGCAACGGCCGCGCCACCGTGCGTCTGGACTCTCAGAAAAAGCTACGAGCAGCTTGTGGTGCAGTGGGCCCGCCATCGGCGGGGAAAGGGGCCCCGGGTCTATTTTTGGCCCTTGCAGTACCAGAGCCCGGAACCTCTGGTCAAAGACTCCTTCGGATTTCATCCCCCCCCCAAACCCTTTTTCTTTACGATCTCTACTGTTCGAGTACCGCTCTCTCCCAAAACTATCCCCAGGCCCTTTTACGAAAAAGAAAAAAAAAAGGGGGGAAAAAAAGGGAAATAATTGGGCATACTAAGGGGAAGTCGTGTCACGCCGAACAGCAGGGCAAATGTGCAAGATATACGCGGTCAGGAAGGATCCCCTCTCGACGGTCCGCAATCGCGACAGTCGGAGAATCCGTCGGCTCCCGGGAAACATTTGCGGGCCAGTTACACGACCAATGTTGATTTAATCAACGTCCTTAAGGTACAAACGATAAGGAATTCTCAACCATTGTTGCATTCGACGGACCAGAAGCGGCGGTGAAGACCTGAGTCACATAGTTCAGACACTCCAAACATGGCGGCTACGGGGGTCCCAGTGGAGGTGCTCGGGCCCTACTTGGCCAAACATATGCCTAAGGATGCCATGGCTGGTTTAAATCTGCAGAAATTGACTTGGAAGTTAAAGAAGTTTGGAGTGGGACAGAGTAACCCCACGTATCAAGTTGCTGTTTCGGACCCTTCGGGATTGGTTCGAAAATTTGTCATGCGTAAGCAACCTCGAGCCAAGATTGTATCCAAGGTCCAGCACAGAATGGACAGGGAGTTTATGATCCTCGACCGACTCAGCAAGGCAGGCTTTCCTTGTCCCAAGGTCTACCACTACTGCGATGATGGTCAGATCATAGACGGAAAGTTTTACGTGATGGAAATGGTGGAAGGTAGGCTCTTCGAGGACAGTCTCCTGAAAGGTATTGGGACACCAAAGGACCGCCGGCTCGCTTACCTCTCAGCAATCCGTACCCTAGCAGCCCTGCACAACACAGACTGGCGCGCTGTGGGTCTCGGAGCATACGGAGATGGTGGTGGATTCACCAGTCGTCACGTAAAGTCCATGCAATCGCTTGCAGAGATTCAGGAACAGAGGGTCGGGCCAGAAGCTAAGATCCCGGGCTTGGGGAAGGCTGCGCAGAGGCTGGCCCTATTGCAGCCGGATGATGTGGTCTGCATCATGCATGGAGACTTCAAGTTTGATAACCTGATTTTCCACCCGACCGAACCCCGAGTGATCGGTGTCCTGGACTGGGAACTCGCTACAATTGGCCACCCTCTCGTTGACCTTGTATATCTTACCTCCAGCTACGATGTGCCGTACAATCCAGAGATCAAGGCCGGGTGGATGAACGGTATCATGGGCCTCGATTTGGAAGCAATGGGTATCCCTACGAAGGAAGAATTACTGCAGGAGTACCTTCGCGCATGCAAGCATTCGTTTGCCATGGAGGACATGGCGTACTTTGGTGCTCTGCAAGCCTTCAAGGGGTCGGTGATCTATCAGGGCATCCACATGCGGTTCCAACTCGGCATGGCATCCGCAAGCGAGAATCGACTGGGGGACACGGCTTTGTACCTGCAGGCCACGATGCAAAAATGTAACGATGATCTCGACCGTTACGAAAGAACTGTTCGGGCCAAGCGGTGCCGCAAGAGACCCCTGACCGTCTACGGCAATATCACGCCCGAAGATGACTTTCCACACCGACGCAGCAAAACTGACGTCCGCTTCTTCAACTTTGTGACAGACGAAGGACCCGTGCACGGTTACAGTGGATGGCTACACATTGAGAACATACCGAACCCCCGCGGATCACCGAAACCGTTCCGCTGTGAGGCAACCTTTGTGATCTGCCTTCCACGGCACCAGGGAATGCTCTTTCGTTTCGAAAAGCAAGACGTCGATGCCAACAATGGCTTCGATATCCGCGGCATTACCATCCATGTGCCGGAAGGAGGTCGCCAGGTCAACTTGCGAGGCCGGGGTAAATGGTTCTATCTTCCGGATCCGAGTGACCTCAAAACCCCCGGTGTGGCATTCCGGAATACGAAGAAGAACCGTTGGATTGGTGTCGACATTGAACTGCAATTCATCTCGCATGGTACTCTGGTGGGCTATGCCAGCGAAAAAACTCGTGACCAACCAGCCACACTGACAGCATGTGGGTTCCAGGCTCCGGTCAAGCGGGCTGCGGGCACGAGCCCTGGCAACCATATGTACACAAACTGCTCTGTTAAGGGTCTGCTTACTGCCAACTTCCCACCGAATGTAGACAGTGAGTTTGGCGCTGGCCCTGGCCCGCTGCGCAATGTAACACTCAAGGGCAACGGTTGGCGTGAGGTGGTGTGGGGGTCGAAGAGCATTTGGCACCGTCCTGTAGACTACACCTTCTGCAGCGGCCACCTCGGTCCCAACAGTTCTTTCCATCTCACATTCCTTCACAATCAAGAGACAGGCCAGCGGAATTTGGTCCAAGGGTTGGTGGTCGAGGACGGTATTCCGCGCGGTGTAGATCAGTGTGGATTCTACGACCTTCCGGTTGTGGGTAGCGCCTCAGATGGTTCAATCGGTGCGCGGATGTTGTTGACCACAGATCTAGGCACTATCTACGATGTCACGGGTCAGCGAGAGGGACGGGGCCTGCCACTGCGGAACCGCCATGCTGGACAGACTCTGGTCATTGAGCAAGGTCTGTTTTCCTGGACTGTAAAGAACGGAACCACGGGCGTTGTCAGGCAAGGGGCTGGCTTTGTGGAGATTACGCAGGTCACTGCGGAAAGCAAGGTCTAAATTGTTAAAGCTACAGTTACTGTCATAATGGACCATAGTGCATCCTCAATGTTATTGACTAGGCTTGGAACCCTTTTATTGGAAAAAAAACTCAAGGTCAACAAAGTTACAGACGCTTGTTTCTCAAACATTTCACAGTTCACACATTTTACAGCGTGCTGGACACTGTGTACTGTGTACGGGAAAGGCAAGCAACGGCTTCCTCGACGTACATGCGTACAATGTCGGCGGCAGGCCTGATGTCATGAATGGCACCGATACCCATGCCGGACGGGAAGAACTCGCGGTCGACGTCGATGTTGGGCTCATCCTGACCGTAGTTCAGGTGGTTGATACCCAACTCCATGGTCTTGATGGCCATGTCAGGGAATGGCAGGGGCTTCTCACCGCTATTCTCCATCTGCGTGGTGTATTTGTTGCGCTGAACACGGCACGTCTTGCCAGTGTAGAATTTGGTAATGACAGTGTCATCGATCGACAGATCAACCACGCGCTTCTTGAAGCCCTTCGCAGTCACCGCTTCCGGGGTGGCCACAAAGCGGGTTCCGCACCAAATACCGTCGGCACCCATAGCCAGGACGGATGCAAAGGTCATGCCATCCACGATGGAACCAGCGGCAACCACAGGAACCTTGTCACCGACGGCCAGGATGGCCTGGTGCAGCAGGGGCAGCAGTGGAGTGGTGCCAGTGTGGCCACCTCCCTCAGTGCCCTGCATGATGACAAAGTCACAACCGGCGTCCACGGCCTTAATCGCGTGCCTTACGCGACCGCACACAGTGCCGACCAGAATGCCCTTGGACTTCATGTGCTCAATGTCCCTCCGGGGGACTCCGAGACCCGCGACAAAGGCCTTAACTTTGTGCTTTGCCATGATCTCGACGTAGGGAGCGAGATCACCAGGTCGGCTGGAAGGGACCAGGATGTCAATGCCAATAGGCTTCTGGGTCTTTGCCCTGGTCTTGGTCAGCTCGGCGTCTAGTTCTTGGGGATCGTATTGGGCAGCGCCCATGCAACCAAAGCCACCAGCCTCAGACACAGCGGCGGTCAGATCGGACAGGGTCACACCGGCCATACCAGCACACATGATTGGGTGTTGAACACCCAGGAGCTCGGTGAGGCGAGAGGTGATGGTGCGAGACCGGGGATCGATGCGAATGGGTGCTACCTTGCCTGCCTTCGACATGATTGACCTAATTGTTTAACCTTGATATTCCTTTATCTATGGATCTGTTGAATGGAAAGGGGATTAACCCCACAGCATTCTCGTCCGGTCTCCTACTGGGCCTCCCTGAAATACCTATCCTTTCCTCGGCATTTGACTCCCGAGTATTTGCCTCATTCACATGACAAGTGAATTTGATATCACAGGTGGCAGTCGCAACATTCGTAGGGAAGGGTATCTTTCCCCGGGCGGCTATCGCGGTGACATCGCAGAAACGTATAAGTGCCGCTCTTCCACCTTTTGGGAGCAGGAGGCACTGACGGCCCCTCTCTCCCCCCTCCCCCCCCCTTCCCTCCCGGCCCAGTCTCTGCCATACTGAGCGCGTGAGTTGTGTTGTTTCGTGGAGGTGACGTAAAAAGCCAGTCTCAGTATGGCACTGGTAGTATGGAGAACCACCCGTGCAAGAGTCCTGAGCGATAATGCACAACAAACTGGTTCATCGCGGCCAAGAGCAATCGTCGCGATCAGAAGTGCGAGCGCATTCCGATAGTTTTGGGAGTGAGAGGAATTGTCACATCAATCCACACTACCATTGCTGATAATATAGATTAAGCAGACAATGGACCCCATGCGCAAGTGTTTACCTACTTCAGGGTCGTTGTGTCCTGGTAGCGGGGCGACCTTGCCTGATCCGTACAGAGTAGTACAGCAAACAAAAGTACCCAACATGCTCCGCATTGCATCTCAACGTCTTGCAGGCACCGCTCGCAGTGCTTCTCGCAGCGCGCTGCATCAGGTCAGGACCATGGCTGATCAGCAGGGTGGTTCTGGTGGCGGCCTGGTCCTGCCCGCAATTGTGGCAACTGCGGCAGCGGGCGGCTACTACTTTTACAGCACTGGATACTTTGACAATCCCGAACCGGCCTTGAATCCTAAGGAGTTCGTCGACTTCACAGTCTCCAAGGTTGAGACTCTGACACACGATACCAAGCGAATCACCTTTGGTCTGAAGCGCAACCAAACTTCGGGTATCACTGTGGCTGGTCTAGTCCTGCTGCAGGCTGAACTCAAGGGTGAGAATGTCTTGCGCCCCTACACGCCCACTACGGGCCCGGACGTTAAAGGCAGACTAGAGTTCGTCATTAAGAAGTACGATGATGGTGCCTTCACTCCCTACGTCCACAGTCTCAAGGTGGGTGACAAGGTCTCCATCAAAGGTCCCATCACTAAGATAAAGGTTGAGCCCAACTTCAAGCAGGAGATCGGTTGCGTTGCTGGCGGTACAGGAATAACACCCATGTACCAGGTTATCAAGGAGCTGCTCCGTCATCCCGAAAACAAGACCAAAATCACTCTGCTGGCTGCCAACAAGAGTGAGAGCGACATCCTGCTGAAGAAGGAACTGGACGAGCTCGCCAGCAAGAATCCCGATCGTTTCACCGTGCAGTACGTCCTTGACAAGGCGCCTGCCGGAAAGCCTGAGTACGTTGAAGGATTTGTGACTGCGGAGGTTGCAAAGAAATTCCTGCCTCCTCCAAGTGAGAACAACCTCATTATGGTTTGTGGGCCGCCTGGGATGATGAAGGCTGTCTCCGGAGACAAGAACCCCGACAAGAGCCAAGGTGAGGTCAGCGGTGTCCTGAAGACACTCGGCTACACCAAAGACATGGTCTTCAAATTCTAAATGTTCTGTTGACTCTGCCACATAACAACTGCTTCAAGGTGATGCATATACAAGATCTTAGAGAATCTGGTCGAATACACTTCGGGTGATCGGCGTTTTCCCCCCTTGCCCTGTGTCGCAAACGTACTTAAATGGACTCCCTTCAATTTTCTTTCATTCATTGTGGGCTATACCTCCAGGGGCACACGGAGGGTGGGTACCGTCACTATGATTCTGTCCGACGGGGCGTCTTTTCCCGCCCTCGGCCATTTCGGCAGCGCGACGGCAATGGGGCTTACCTAGCCGGACACAACAATCTCGAACAAACTATTAAACGCAGCAATATTTGCGATCAATAGCTCTGAAGAATAAACCCCATGTATAATTGAAAACGTCTGTCGATGTGAAGGGATGAAACTGTGCATAGATGGACGTCCTTGGTGCCAGCAATCGTTAGAGATCAGGATGTTAACACAAATGTAGACTTGGTAAAAACGCAACGATGTCGGAAAACACGACAACATTACCGCAAGTTAAGAACGGGTTAGGAAGTGATGGAAGCCTGGGTGAGGGCTACCTGCCACAGCGGTCACCACGACCTGATATTCCACCATTGAATCTCATTCGATCGGCACAGGAGAATTATGAGGAGGTGGCGACAACACCAGCACTGAAGCAAGGCTTGGAGTCCTTTAAGGTCGGGGGAATGCTTACAGACGTGCCACTGGAGACAGAAAATAGTATGGGAGGTACATCCCAAGTACGAACCCGCGCCAACATGGACAATGTTGACCCGAATACTCAGGACGTGTTGCGCAACATTAATCTGAAAATGAACGAAATCATTGATAAGCAACGCGTAAGCGAAACCGGGGACAAGATTGAATTTGAATATAAGGACACGGCGGACATCAAAACTGAGCTGGCAGAGTTGTATGCGTACAGTGAGATTCGGGAGATTCGGCGGTATCAAAAGCGTTACCTTCAGAAGCGTCGGGAGGAAGGTCGCCCCTGGCTAAGCATGGATGAAGAGGAACAAGCAGAAGAGATTCAGACATGGCTCAGTGATATGGAGTGTGTCAGCGAACAGCGACGCATGGTTGCAGCTACAAACATCCTGTTAGTGTTACAAGGCAGTATGGCAGAGAATCTGACCGGTGACGAGCAACTAAATTCCGCAAAGAAGGGTGCCCACTTAGTCTTTGAACAAGGAACGTTTCCTATTTGTCTGGATCTGATGTGCTCAGCCATCTGGCGCGGGTTACACGGCGAGAAGTTGGATGGTGGTAGAGGTAGTTTGAATGGATCCAGCACATCAGTGTCCAATTCTGGTGCTGATGGGCCGCTGATCCGTGGGAGTAGCCGTGGAAACGTCAAGGACACAGTAAACTCAAAAAGCAACGCTGCTAACCAGGCGGTGAGGCTGCATGCCAACATCATCTACACTCTGATTGCACTGTGTGATCATGAAGAAGAAATCAGGGAGATGAGGAAGACTCTGCACAGTACGAATGCACCGAATGGCCAGAACTACATTAGTTTCATGTTCCAGACCATTTCTTTGTATGCCGACGCGCGGAGGATGTATCTCCCAGTGAAGAAGGCACTCCTGCTGACATGGCGGCTCATTTTAGTCTGTTGTGGCGGACTGGAAGAACAGCGACAGATGAAGCATGAAATGCGCAAAAAGGCTGGACTGCGTAGTTACAATGGACGTACAAAGGCACGGCAGACCGAATACTCTATGCACTACACATCGTCTATGAGCCGCCGGTTTGGGGCCCTTATTGCAGCTGATCTGGAAGCGCTTGACACCCGCCATGCGGAACTCTACAGTCAAAATCTAGACCGAAGTGCTGTGCCTCCAGCCTTGCAGGAAAGTATCGATACCATGAAAGATCATCTGTACAAATCCCTTGCAGAGCATCAGATAGAGCAAGAGCGGGATCTTGAAAGACTTCGCATGCGGGATCACTTGAAGTATGAAAAAGAATTGCGCAAAACTCAGGAAGCACGGCAACGTGCCAGCGACATGGAGGTTTTGTACGCGACCCTACTACCCCGTCTGCCCCAAATGATTGTGTCCATACTAAAGATTCTCCTGGCGGCAATTTCAGGAGCGCAAGAAATCCAACAGATGCAACAGAGTCAGCAAAATAT
The DNA here is from genome assembly GCA_002811645.1 of Corallochytrium limacisporum. Taxonomy (NCBI): domain Eukaryota; genus Corallochytrium; species Corallochytrium limacisporum. The sequence continues at coordinate 88,001 of PDIP01000008.1, forward strand.
CAGTCATCAGGGATCAAAACGAGATTCGCGCATCGACATCATGATGGAAGTGGAGGAAACGGGAGCAGATGGTGCTCATAACGACGTGACACAGACACCGGAGACAACGACGGCTACCGACGCAGACGAGAAGAGCCCTCCACTGTTCAAAGAACCGGCAATTGGGTCAGGAAAACATGGAAGTGGTACAGAGGGTGGTGATAGACGAATAGAACGCACGGAAAGTGGAGACTCTCTGGACAGCCACGCGGATGACAGCGTTCTGTCGCACTCCCTGTTCATGTTTGTGGAACGTATGCGCCACAAGGAGGTGCTTTGCAAAGCGGTCAGTGCGATTTTAATTCTACTGCTAAAGCATCTCAAAGTGAATCATGTCTACCAGTTTGAATTTCTGGGACAGATTCTCACGGATGCGAATTGCATCCTGCTGATCTTGAAGCACTTGAATCAGAGCTCAGCCACTATTCTAACCGTCACACCGATCATTGAGGAGTTTGAACTCTTCAGCGAAAAGAATGTCGGAGCATCTCTGGGCAAATTGAACCTACCTACTACACCTCGCGGCCTGGAAGACTGTCTGCAGCCGCGTGCCAGCTACCGCAACTACTTCACGTTGGTCAGCCTACTCAAGGTCATGCAAAAGCTGACAAAGCGTAAGCCTTTGCGAACCATGATTATGATCCAGGCCCGGGGCCCCCTCATTCTGAAGCGGTACCGAAACATCCAGAACAACACTATGCAGCTGACTATCCTAAAACTGTACAAGAGCATGTCACGCATGCTTGGTCGGAAGTGGCGAAACTGCAACATGATGTTGGTGAGTGCGATCTACCACCAAGTACCCCATTCTATGCATGATGATTGGGCCTACAGCAGCGACGCCGAGAGCAACAAGGGCCTGCAGGTCGACGAACAGGCGCTTCGTGTCGCAGTGCAAAGCTTCAACCAGCGGTACTACAGCCACGGCCAGATGGGAGAAGGTGGAGCAAGCAGCAAAGGTAGCAACTCATCTCTTTCTACCACTGGTGTAAGCGGGAGTGGCAGTGCCAGCGTCCGAGATCCGAACACGACGGCCGCCCTGCTCACTGCACAGGTCAATGACGATGACCCTGATGACCACTCTGTGCTGCACGCCCATCTCCAACGAGCGAGTCGGAACACTGTCGAGGCCTTGTACGGTCGCACGCTTGGGGGGCCTGGAGACATGCCCCCGGAAATGAGCGAGGCGGAGTTGGAGTACCAATTTGAGACCTGGCTTAGTCGTCGTCGTGATCTGTCTTGCTATCTTTGAATCATAATGAAAACATTTGAAAGCTATTGATTTACATAGTTTGCTATTTACAGCTTCTGCCATGTCCTAAGACTTCCGATGTTACTGCCATGTAGTCAGTCTAGTCCGAATGAAGACTTGTCCTTCGGTGTCCGTTTGTGATTCTTGGGGTCCCGTTGATCCCCAAAGATATCGTCAAAGGCCCTGCCTAGGCTCTGAATGACGTCTGGAGTGGTTGTGCTCCGGCCACACTGTTGGAAAGCAAGGTAGCCAGCTCGGCGGGTCAAGGTGGCCGCCCCAAGAGCCGCCAACATGGCGCGGTTCTGCCATTTATCTACGTCTATCAACTCCTTATCTACGCCTGCAAGCATGGACTTGCGATCAAAGGCCCAAGACAAGAAGGTACCCATCGTCCCAGCCAAAACATCCCCCTGGCCACCGCTGCGCCGCCAATTGCCCTGTTCATCGCACCTAAGCGCGGAAAGTGATAACGAAGCCCCTTCACAACTGATTGTGTCCACTTCCGCTTTCCGCACCACCACCATACCACCCAAACCAGTGCTAAGCTTCTTCACCTGTTCTTCAGCGGTCCCTTGGTCCTCGGACAGGTCTTGATCGGGCACAAAGGCCTCCCAAAGGTAGCGAAATTCGTTAACGTTGGGAGTTACGATCCCTGCGCCAGTGCTATTCGATCTCAGTGATTGCACAAGCCCACGATTTTGACTGAGCAAAAAACATCCGTCACCGTCAAATAGCAGTGGAACGCTATGTTCAACAGCGGCGAGGGCTACTGCAGTCGCGCATTCAAGCATGATCTTGTCCCTTCCAAGACCTGGCCCAATCACCACCGCACTAGACCGCCGTATCCAACTGATGACGTCCCCTTCGTCCATGAAGTATCTACCTATATTTGCTTGGGGCACTTCGAGACCATACTTTGTTACCTCGTTCTGAGTCGCAAACACACCGCGAACGATGAGTTCGGGAGAGTAGGACTTGATCACTGGAGCCGCGTCCCGGGAACACAGCACAAAAGCCAGGTCTGCTCCGGCCCTCAAACTACTCTCTGCTGCATAGTAGGGAGCGCCCGTATACTCATCGCAGCCTCCAACAATCATGATCTTGCCTGCTTGGCCCTTGTGCCCGACACGCAGCGGCGGTGGCACATGTGACATCAAGTACCGAATTACCTTACCCATTTTATCTGCCATGATCAATTGGTTCCCCGTCTGCTTTGTCATTATATTCCTTAGCACCTCTCGGATAAACTTGCTTCGTCGTCATCTTTAACTGCTAATGGAACACATTGCTATGTGAGAGTGTTCAACTTGTACCCTTCGATCCTCACACTTTGGGCTTGCAGTGGCAACTCGAGTACGAACCTATTCAACTCTACTGGGCAGTGCGACGAGTCGGTCGAGCGGGTTTTTTGGAGGCGACAGGTAGGAAACAGGGAGTTCCCGCGTAACGCCAGAACACGGGGAAACTGAGGAGGGGGAATGTTTCCCATCTCATGCGAACAAACTGTGGGCTAGTTGACAGTAGTCAAATCAAGAACAAAGTTGAATGTAATAGCACGCTTGCTTATACGAGGATTTTACGTGACCCTGTGCTGTGGCACAACTACAACATCTTTGCTTTCCTCCAGTTTAATCAATCGAGCAAAATGGAGTAGCGCTCTTTCCATGACGTTTCCCATGTGTCGAGGATCATTTTGTTAATCGCAGGACTGTCCATATCTGGACTGACTTCAGCATTGACGAGTGCATTTACGAAGTCATTGCAGGCTTTGGTCAGGGCTGGATCGTAAGCCACTTCCGTGACATATTTTTGCATGCGAATGGCACGTGAAAGGAAGTCCAAGTCAGGGGAAGCCGCATCTGACCGAGTGCTGAGGCACTTCTCGGCTGGTTCCAGGCAATCCAGGTACGCAGCGACCACGAGTGTGGTGAGAATGACGTTGTACGCATTCATGTGGGAAAGCATAAGAATGCTCTCCAATAGTTCCATACTTCTCTTTCCTCCCACACGCCAAAGACCGTACTCGGTCTTTGTACTGTTCTCCTTGGCAGGGTGACCATTCTCCCCTCCGTTCTCCTGCGCTTCTGTCTCCCCTTCTGTAGATGCTTCAAATGTCCATGCCTCAAACTTGCCCTTACTGGTGTGCTGGTCTTGAGCGACCATCAGCAGGTTTGGCAGACCTACCGGGCCCACCAGACCTGTCGCAGCCATCAAGAAGCGGTGGGCTGGCAGGCGCTCCTGGAGCATATCGGGGTCACTGTTAGCGTTCTCAGGGATACTGGTGTTGCTTGTGGTAGCCTGCAATTTGCCCACGGCAGCACTGTCTTCGTCTTTGGTAACATCCACCGCACTGCCCGCCTTGGTCACCCCTGTATTGCTCACTTGTTTGAGCGGAGCATCAGACGAAGCCGTCTTCAAGCAAAGTATCAGTGATTTCCACGCTGGTAGAATTATAGCGACCAGGTCGTCTTCGACCTCCGTCAGCCAAATGGGCAGCATCTGGCCAATCTTGTGCACCCACCGCAAGCGTTTGCCTAAATCCGCTCCGAATCCACCGGGAAAGGGTGCACCGTGCCTCTCCATGTAAGTACGCAATCGCGGTTCCACCTCGATACCCACATCTGCACAAACAAAGAGCAGGAATGCTTTGTAGCCAACAGCGGAAAGGATACTGTCTCGTTCCACATTGGGTGCCAGCATATGTGCGTCCAACTCGCTCAGTTCCGTAAATTTGACATCGCTTGCCGTCCCGTTGCCCTGGGGTTTCTTCAAGGAAGAATTGTTGCTGCCCAAAGATCCAGCCCGCTTGCGCAACACACCCTTCACGTTCGAGGTTGATGGCGTCGAAGTCACCTCATCATCACCCATATCCAAAACCATGTCCGCGTTGGAAATTGTGGGATCAGTCCCCGCGGCAGCCAGGTCTTCTCCATCGACGCCTGAACCTCGCACCGGCTCCAGTGTCATTGACCCTGAGATTGTTGGATATTTTTGGTCACGTGCACGTCCACTTTCCCGGGGACTGGGTGTATCTAGCTCTGCATCTAGGTCCGCAAAGGAGACCGAGGTACCCCGCAACCGCCCGCGCGGTTTGGTGGGAATTGTATCCCGAATCGCCGACCGTGAGACACGCTCCGATCCGGGGACTGACCGTGGATAGGGAGTGCCGGACGCACGCCGTCGTGAATTGATCAGCGGACTACCAGGTGCGCGGTTTTTGGTCTTGAGATACTCTGTGACCTGTACACTCATTTCATTCAGTATGCTGACGGTCACGGCGTAGCCAAGGTGTCGCGGAGGCATTTTCAGCTTTGGGAAGTGGAAGACGCCACCGACTATCTCGGCGATTCGTGCCATATCAATACGAGAGTCACCAGGGGGCGGTGGCAAGGATCGGAATGGTCCTTCCATGTTGACATTGTGGTAGAAAGGATCCTGAGAGAAATCAAAGTCACCCTTCATCACAGCCTTCCGTAAGGATGCCCGTGAACGTTCGGAGTTCGGTCCACAGAGCGTCACTATGAGTGCCCGAATAGTTTCAGTAACGTCTGTCATTTGTGTGGCCACGTATTTCTTCAAGTAATTACCCTCACTGCTCTTAACATCGCAGAGATCGCTGAGCAAGATGTTGATAATGGATAAAGCCTTCGCAATCCCTAAGGGCAACACAGGATGTCCCTCAATCCATCCGCTGGTCAGGTCAGTCCGACTGAAAGCGGGTTTAAAGAGAGCCATAACCAAGAGGTTCCTGATCACATTATATTCTGTGGTCTGAAACCGCATGATAATGTTATCATGAAGGTTCCGACAGAACCATGACAAATCTTCCGGAGGGTTCTCCTTGGCCGCGTTTGCCAATGCTTCGAACATTTCTGAATATAAGCCTCCAATATTCTTTACATTCTCAATGTAAAGCTTGGGCCCAACATCCCGTCCAATTTCGAACGACGTTCCTGCCTGGACATGGTGTTGCAAGAGAGGGCCTAGGATTTTCTGCATCCATGGCAGAGCAACACGCTGAATCACCTTGGATACGATAAGGAATAGGCTGTTCTGTTGATCCTCGAGAATACTATTGGGGTTGCCTGCTAAGCTTACTGCGTAGGGAATGAGTTCGCGCATAAGCTCTCCGATGCGTCTATGTCTCTGATACACATCCACCACAGTCCCGTAGAACTCTCGCTTGATCTCCCACTCAGCCGCGTTGTCCAGGAAGTGGAAAACGGAGAAAGGCGACTCCAATAAGAGCCCACTAAGGCTGCTGCTGATGTACAGTGGTACTACTTCAGTTGTGGAACGCATTGATCGGATGCGAATGCGAGGACCACGAAGTTGTCCCCGAGGAGTCTGCACATCGTACAGGGCGACAGACTCTTTGTCAGTTGGTAAATCAATGATAGGTAAGGACACCATACCCAGAAGAATTTCACTGAGCAAAGCCTTTGCATACAGGAATATCTTGATTTCCGAATGCTTACCCTTGAGATCACCCAGCATTAACCCGTGCTTCCATACAGGGGCACTGACATTAGGACTCTTCTTTGTGACGCAGACAATTTCTGTATCCAACATAACAACGCACCAATACTCTCCCTTGCTCCATTCCGCCATCTCTTCAATGCTGACGAATACATCGTCTAGCATTTCATGCGACTGAAGAATTACACTTCGCAGGGCGGACAGGGCAAAGTCACGATCAGTAGCGTTCTCCATGCGAAGGAAAATGTCACATGGCTGTGTGTAGTCCCGGATCATAACCACAAAGAAATACCCAATCACACTCGCACAAACTTGCCTGACACTGGTGTTGGTTGCAATTGGGAACTCTAACGCCAACCCCGGAGAGCCTTTCTGCAGCTTCCGCCACAGGATATGCTGTTGACCAATCTGACCCTTACCCATAAGGTGAACCTGACTTGCCAAACTGGTCAGAGATGGGACATGTTTTACCTTCTTCTCTATCGCAGGTTGCGACTCGGCACCGGCTTCAAGTTCTTCAGATGGTGACGACACAATCTCAGGTGCCTCTACCAGATTAGATTCTGCGATGTGTGCATAGAATCCGGAGTTCCTGAGCAGTTTGTTTCTCACATTGTACAATTTCTTTACGTCCTTAGCGTAGTCATCTGCCACCTTCACCTTCGGCCTGGCCTTTGTCAACTCAAAGGTGAACTTCCGCGGGCTGTCCTCGTCTACTTTCAGAATACCATCTATGAAATGAGACGGCTTCGGCTCATGGTTGCGTTCTACTACGAGGATGGAGGCGTTACAGGAGAAAGGAATGCCCACAGGCATCTGCTCATAGTCAAATTGTGGATTCGCCATTGTGTTGTGGCGTTTCTACATAGACTCAATCTCTACCCAGCTCTGACTGACATAGTGAGATGCCTGAGGTACGGCGTTTCTTGCACCGGTGATCTTGCAAACGTTATCTTCACTACATGAACTCAGACTTACCCTTTTCTAAGGTGGCAATTGACCCACGTAGAAGGCGCTCATTTCATACCACCACAAGCGATCCCGTCCACCAAGAATCGGTAATTTACACTCATTCCTCCACTGTCAACATTGGACAAGGGAACCCCGTCCCCCCTACCCATCCCCGCTATCGCAACTAATCAACAAGCAAAGTAGCATGTACTGGTACCGCCCGCCCAACCCAATCCCTCTAAGAATATATATCTCCCGAAAACACAGTCCTCCTAATTCATGAATAGGAAAAAAGGAGGGGTGCGCGCCGCTTCCTTGGTGCGCCGGTGTTTGGGGGTGGAGGCGAGTCAAAAAAAAGAGATCTTCGACAGCCCACTATGCTTTCCTTACACAGTGGTTACTCGGAACAGGACGGCCCTTTCGCCTCATCCGTCTCGACGGCCCCCCCCCCCCAGAGCGCCTTCCCAACCACCCCTGACGCCCACCAGTCGCAGGCGTTTCTTCCGATTCCCATTCCCTCCCATTCCCCACACAGAACCCTTTCGTCCCCGTGCCGGTGTTGCAGCAGTCATCACTTTTTCCATACGTTCTCTACCGTTGGAGGCTGTATAAAATCGCCGCGCAAAAAGCCACACGAACACAACGAAGTGGTGGTACGCGCATACCAACAAGGCAGGCCGGCAGAACGGTAAGGCTACTCGTCCTTTGTCCTTTTCGCTCTGCATTCCACCTGCGGGTCCACCGCCGCTGGGGCCCCTTTCTGGCCCATGCCCGTCCGTGTGTTTGGTTTTTCTTCTCCGTGGGCGCACTGCAAAAATATTTCTTCCTGTTTATCTAGGGTTTCCATAGAGAAAATACAGCGTTTGTGCGAGGTGAAGTGCGTGGAGCAAGACACATCGACGCGCTCACCTTTTGTGCGTCAGAGTCCGTGCCCTTTTTTTGATTTCGGGTGTTTCTCAGTCTAGGTTTGCTGCGGACGGATTAGGACCCTGCTCATTGGCTGGACCGTAGATTGTGGCACTTTTGTTTATGGAGCGGACTCTCTAACCGATCACTTCCGTCGAAGAGAACAAAGGAATTGGGATGGGCTCTGTCGGGTATGGAATTTTTGGGCCCCCGAGTCGCAAGCGGGCAACACGCATAGCTCTAAATGTGGTCGCAGCGGGGTAGTAGCGCAAGCAACGGTGCGCCAGACTGGGCTTCTGCCTGTCCATACTCGTCGAAGTTGCATCCGTTTCAAGACCCGTTTTGTACAGTGGGGACGATCCCATGGGAAGCTTACTTCACCACTGCGCCAAAGAGTCTTTGAGCATGGACCAACATCCACTACCGTGTCCTGTGCAAAGGCAGCTAGCTATTCGCGGCTGGAGGTGGCCATGGAGAATGGGGATGGTAGCGGATCACTTCGCCGTTATCGAATGATGAACAACCCACGTTAAATTAGATCCTACATAGTGTCACCTACGATACAAATCTACCGTGCAACTGCTGGAATTCAGGGTGGTTAGTGGGCTGTGGCCATGCTAAACACCACTGTCCCACTAGAGCAGATGTGGATGACGGCATCTCCGAAGGATATACGCCATGTGAATGCGCTAAAACGGGAGTCTGATATTGGGATAGTTAGGGGCCTAATTTTTTGCCCCGGCGGCTAAGGGGAGCAACGGCGGAGCGAGTTCCAGGCGCCAGGTCGGGGTCTCAGAAAGGCAGAGGAGAGAAATCCGATATTTCCTAGCCACATCGCCGTCTGCACAATTGCCTTCCCAGGACGTTTCAAGTTGGGAACCAGTTGCGAACAATGTATGGGCAGTGGGAATATGGTGCGTCCTATTCTGCTATTTTGGAATGCACTAGTTTTCAGCATCTGAGCGCAGTTTACATAGTGAGAGAACTGCGAAGCTGGCATGAATTGTCACTCGTGAGTGCCCATGGTTAGCGACGTAGTGAAGCTACTTTGCATGCGAGTTATCGATTGATCGGGCAATATGTGTGGGCTGACATAAGATTGACGGACCTTTTTATGCAAACGAAATAGCAATATGTGACTCGTCAGGGAGTTCTTTTGAAACAGGATGGTGGGCACAACGGAGCCAGCCGACATGGCTCTTACGCCTGCGCAGGTGAAGCATCTGTGGACAATGTGTGAAACAGCTAATACTAACGGGGCTGGAAACACTGCACCAGAAATAGATATCAAAGAATGGCCTCCAGCGTTATCAATATCCATATATGACGATGGAATAGCATTTGATGGGCCGGATGAACCGGAAGAATATGAAAGCGATTCGCGGAGATCCCGGAAACGTTCGATACACCCTTGGTTGCCGTCTATGGAAGGATTTCTGAGTGATATTGCCCGTGGTTACATTCCTCATGGTCTCGTTTCACTACTGAGGCATCTTGATCCCCCGCCGCGGTATCGTAATGGGAAACTACGATTCCAGATTATCAACTATGGCGATATGCATGGCGAGCCCACGAAGAGTATCATTGAGCTGCGACCGTCAAATCTCAGCACGTCTTCAGACGTTGCAGAATTCGTGTATGAGGAGAATCAAAGCAACGGCATGCGAAAGGGCGCAATTTTGGATGCCAATGAAGTGGAGGCGCAGGTTGTGAATGCGATGGCAGGGCCATTATGTCTGTCTCCGGATCCAATGGTTGCGATGGTGGACAATTGGATGGCGCATAATAGTGAAGCAATTGGCTTCCGGATTTCGAGCAGTTTAGACTCTCAATCTATCCCTACCTTTTCACATTTGATGAAATGGTGCGATGATTTTGGTAATATGTCTCTGGGTCAGGACCCTGAGGAAGGACGCGCTTCTTCGGCAATTGGCGTGAGAAAGGTACTGAGAAAGATGCGTCGGAAGACAGCAGAATCATCTCCATCTGGATCGCTTGTTCCCTTAACTCAGCTGAACAAACCATCATACCAGGACCGTGTGAAGATTCTCAACGCGAAAGAGGAGAAGACTACCCCAACATGGCCCAAAGGGATTAAGGTCATACAACCAAAACCGGATCCGAAGCTAGAGAACGGCAGTGCAGAGCGGGAATCAGGACTTCCGACGCGTGCATCTGTACGGCAAGAGCGATACATGCTGCCTACTGATCCAGAACAATTCATCGAGATTAGAGCACATCCTGACCTGCCAGAAGGAGCCTGGATTGTCAGACTGTTTGCTGGCACGGGAGATACAGATGTTCTCCTGACCAAGTTTACATCTATGAGTGCAGATGATGGCAAGGAAAAGGTTTCAAAGATCGTCGATGAGGACGAACATGTCTTGTTCGACAACTCGACGCTCTACGATTTGGATCCTGATGTGGATGAATTGGTGGAGAATGAGAATGAGCGTTTGCCATACTACATCCCGTCGAAACCCGTAGAGAAAACTGATGCCAGCAAGGAGGAGAGCACGAAGGATGCTACCGAGGAAAAAACGAAAGGCAAGAGCAGCATGAACATAGGAAGTCCAGCAACGTCAGTTAAAAGCAATGTTACAGATGCATCTGCGACAGCAGCAGCAGCCGCGGCGGCGGCGGTGGTATCCAGTTCATCTCGCAAAGAAGCTGAAGATAGGAGACGTCAGCTGGTGCAAAACTCAGCTCGTGTGCGCGTCGCAAGTGAACAGGCTGTGGATGCATTGTTCGCAGAAGTGCGCCGACAGAGTCGTCGTCAAGGACTGAAAATGGTTCTTGGTTCGGTCAAGAAACCTGACGAGGCGAGGTCGCCGTCCGTGGCTTCTGATGCCGACACCCCAATTTCACCACGTAGCAAGCAATTGCCCACGGTAGCGGGAACAGTGAGTAAGAAACGTAATGGTAAGGAGCCTCTTTCGGTCCGTCGCCTGAGCGAGTCGTCAGTAGGAAGCGTGTCCAAGAAGAGCAAAGGCATTGCTCCGTCAAAGCTAAGCGCTCAAGCCAAAAACAAGGCAACTTCTCACAGCACGCCAATTGTCCCGGACAAGGGGAAGGCATCAGCTGGGAAGATGGCCAAGACTAACAGTATCCAGGCAAAGGCACCAGCGTCACGAGCAGACAGCCAGACAGGCAAAGGCAAGAATGGACCCAAACATGACAAAAGGGCACAGGCTGCTGCAGCTGCTGCAGCAGTTGCGGCTGCGGCTAACAAGGATGCAGCCAACGATATCAAGAGCCACGCAAAGGAGAGGGCAAAGGGTAAGAAAGGCAAAGAGGGTCCAGACTATGATGCTGCGAATGCAGCTGTAATGGCTGCACTAGCAATGCAAAGTGCAGCCGCTCAACAGTCCACTACCACCACGTCCCCACGCAACTCGAAGACAAGTGCAGGCCAATTTGCGCCGTCATCTCGCAGAAGCTCAGAAGCCAAAGCGCCTCTGGGAGAAGAACAATTGGCAAGAATCGCTGCCACCAAGGCCAGGAATCGGGAGAAGATGGCCAAGATCAATATCGCCAGTGTCGCGAGTCTGGTGAAGACGGATGGGAATGGGAAACATGTAGGGCCGGTTAGGAGGTCGCCGCAGCAGATTGCAGGTCACTCAGCTCCAGCAAGCAAACGTGGTCTAGATGCCACGCAGCTCAATCAGCTGCAGGCGTTGCAAAACCAGTTGGCATCTGGACAGTTGCATCGACAGCAACAGCAACGCACACCGTTTGCAGATGGTGCTGGTAGTCTTCGAACCACCTCACAGGCTACCCTGACGAGCACTGCCGCCGTTGCTCCTAGGACAAGCGCGACTCCGACGGCCTCCACATCATCAGCTACCAATGTGCGGTCCACTGTGGTCAAACAGGGCGATGTCTCCTCGTCGGCAGCTATGTATCGGCGAGCGAGCCAGCAGCAGTCCCTTGGTCAGGTACCTCAGCAAGGTGTTAGTTCGAACACCACAACGCAGCAACAGCAGAGGCTGCAAGCACAGCGGCGGGCTCTGAAGCAGTACATGGTCCATCGCATGCGGCAACTGGGTAAAACTTCGTTGACCCCTGTGGAGCAACGAAAACTATTTAATGAATTTCAAGTTTTGCAAAAGCGCCGCATTGAGCAGATCCGGCAGAAGCAGATGCTGGCACGACAGCAGCAACAGCAACTGCAGCAGCGGCCGACAGGCAGTGCCGTGTCATCCTCTGCGAGTGTTGGGCAACCAACACTAACATACCAGCAGCGTCTGCTCCTGCAACAGAAGCAACGGCAGCAGCAGCAGCAACAACAACAACAACAACAACGCCAGCGTCAAGTGCAGGCACAGGTACAGCAACGAATGGCACTGGATGGCAATGGAGACCTTTCCGACCTTTCCAGCATCTTGCAGCGTGGTGCCAGCAGTTCTGCGAGCGATGCCCTGTCCAACATTCTTGGCGGAATTGGAAGCAGCTCGCAATCACAACCGCTGACCTCACCGGTCTTTGGCAATGCCGGGTCAATGCCAGGGTCTCTCGGTGGTATGGGTGCTAGTGATGACCTCCTGAGTAGTGTACTTGGTACGGGAAACGCGTCCAGTGGTGGATCAAATTCACTTGGCCTTGATGGCAACAATGGAAACGCCAGCCTGCCCTTCAACACACTCAACAACAATGGCCCGCAGCAAGGCATGGACATGAACAATCTCAGTTCCAGTGAGATTGAAAAGTTTTTCAAGGATATATCCCGCTAGAACAATATGATGCCAACTAGATTCCGTAGAAACTTTTATGATTAGCACGACACATCTTGTTTGCGGCGTTCCTAGTCATGTAAGGGAGGAGCGCCTATATACGGGAGGTTCCCGGCCTAGTTTTTAGCTGTCCGCTCCCCGTACGGCTGGCGCCAAAACCCCCCTCCAAAACCCCCGAAAGGGGGGCTTTGCAGGGGGCGGCTCCCTGAACTAAGGAGTGTCGCGAACCCGCCGGGTTGCGATGGGGTATCTACGGACAGTCGGGTCCTACCAGGTACTTCAAAGCAAAGACAACAGATACCAGACACGCAATACTCTCTTGGTCCTGCTTGTTCCCCAATACACTTGAAGCTGTATATGTGTTATGGGGACTACTGGGACAGATGACGGGACCAGAGCCGTGTAGTTATGTTCCTAAAGAATGTAAAGGAAGAACGCAACCTTCACAATGTTCGGTTATTTGGCATCTTTCTTTGGGAGCCTGAGCAGCACCCCTGAACCGAGTCAAAGTGAAGACAATGATGCCGAAGATTCAAATGCCAGAGCTTGCTCCGTACCAACGCTCAGGAAACGGGCTTCACTCGCAACATTTGAGAAAGAATCGAAGCACAGACGCATGGCGAATTTCACTCCTGTGAGTTCTAGAGGCACATCAGAATTACACATTGAGAATGCCAGCGGGAGCCACTCAGATTCGGACCCCATTGATAATGCTGGCTCCACCCCTTTATTGCCCGAGAACATAGAACCAGTGGAAGAAGGTGAGGAAGAACAAGAAGCCGTGTCCCTGCTCCTGAAGAAGAATGTAACGGAGGAAAAAAATGGAGGGAAGGCCAACCAAAGGGATCATGTCTCCCGGGAGAGTTATCAAGATTATGAAGAGCAACACAGCAAGGGACCCTCAGAGGACTCGGAAAAAGAAAACGGAAAAGCCAGCTGGGAACAGAAAGATTTAAGATCACATGCACAGACGGATTCCAAGGCGATTGGACGATTGACAAGATCAAGAGGTCTTGCAACTGAAGTAGTCGCGGAATCTGAGGAGTCACCAGTGAAAACGCACATCATGCGGCTTAGAACACGAACTATTAGGAAGCCTGGGAACACGTTGTCAATGGATAAAAAGAAAGATCGGGTTTTCTTGAAGCATGCTTATGCATGGGCCTCCATCGATAGCGACTCTGATGACGATACTAGAGACCTAAAGAACATCACGCTCGGTGACGGAGTGGACCCAAAGAATCTTAAAATCTTGGAGGATATTGCAGATAAGAGAAGGCGAAGGGAAGAGAAAGTTGGCCTATTGACTTCAGACGATGAAGCGGAGGAACAACAGCAGGCAAGCCGGCAAGGAGACACGGCCACTTTTGCACAGGTGCTCAAAGCAGCTGATCTTGGTGACATTGGAGAGACTGAGGAGTTTGTCCACTTTCCGTCAGATAACCCTGAGTGCCTTTGGCAACCTGTGAATGTACCCCATGTGCTCGATGCCATTGCGGAAAAGACCAGCAACCAAGGGTTCGAGATTGCTCGCTTTGCTATATTCTGGCGCTTGCGACATCGGGACCGTATCGATAAGAGTGATCTGACTCAGCGACTCTTGAAGATGCTGATTGCGGGGTTGTTTTCTAAGAGTCCTGCGAAGAGGGCCAGCATTCGGGAGCAATTTGAACTAGTCCTGCATCGCATCCGTGGCCTGGAAGGATCACAGGGGGTAGTTTGGTTTCTGGAGAAAGAGTCCTTTCAAACATTTCTTAAGTGCTTCCGGGTGAATGCCAGGGACGAGGAGACCATAAGCACGTTGAAATCGAGTCAGGCTTTCGAGGATGTGACCACGGACTGGCTCCGTTCGGACTCCATAAATCAGCGGGCCAAAACTCGTGCGTACCACCAGGTTGGGCAAGCCCGGCAATTAGACGAGGCTGAAGTAGGGGAGCGTGTCATGTATTTATTGCGCCTCCTGGCCAAATGTTTAGTCATGGATGTTGTGGAGTACAGCACTGCCGACTGCTATGAAGTACTGAAATTGTGCTATACACATATTCCTCTTGGTGGTGGGTTGGCTGCCATGGAGCTGGTCAATAGTATTCTGGCGAAGACTTCTGGCGTTGCCCCTGAAGAGATAGTCTATGGAATAGCGGGGTCAATACCGGCGGCGGAAGCAGAGGCTGTGCATGTGGTGGCCATCACCCCTCCGTCCCTGTTTAAAACGAGGTTATGTAGTGCATTGGCTGTGCTGTCCTCCCGGCATGTTTTGGAATCTTGGACGGCAGTCAAGACCAAAGAGTCAGGTGTCCCGGGAGAGTCACAGAGCGACTACGATGCAGTGCCCGCCGCGAAGAGCAAGCCAAAGCCGGCCCTGGGGGACGTGCATGCATGCTTCATTGGCTCGGTCGAGACATTGCAGCAGATTCCTCTTGGACATAGACTGTTGCACCACACTGCCGCAGCTCGCACGACTGAATTTAGTCAATTGTACAACGCTCTGTGGCTTCTCAATCGTTTATACTTTTTGCTACCGTCGAATGAAGTCCAGGCAGTTCATTCAGACCTGCAACGCCTGCTCACTCATCTTGAAGGTGGCATTCGGGATCATTCGCACTTTTTTGTCGCCCGAACAGAGGTTAAAGGTCTCGTCACACGTTTTCAGACACAGATCCGTATTGCAAGCGATTCGTACGATCCGCTCAGCGACAAGAATCTCGAAGCCGCTAGTACCCCGATGCGGGAGGACTTGCAAACTCAGTCACAGCAATTGTCACAGCGATCGGCGCTAAAGCATGTGGCCACTAAATTGTTCTAATAATTCAAAGAGCCAAAATGTAGTATAGTACAAGGAACATGTTTTGATCAAAGGCATAGCCCGCTTTACGGTTTCCTATCCCTTGTTATGCCGATTCCCCCACCCTCTTGGGTGCGTGTCCTTCCAGTCGTCGTCCGCTCGTAGCTTTCGATACTTTTCGTCGTTGTCAGCATCGTTGTCAGAGTCGGCCTCTTCGTCCTGGCCTGCACCTTCACAATTACCAGCGTTCATAGGACCCCCATCAGGCAGCCGGCCGGCCGCAATCTCGCGATCTGCCCACTCTTCGGGAGTCATTGTCGGCGGCGCTGCGGGATACCCTCGACCAAATACGCCACGCATAATGTCATCCCGGGTGATCTTCAGAGGGCCGTGAGCCAGTGGGTCGCCTGAGGCGATCGCTTGCTCCCTTCGTTTTCGCCGGGCCTCGTCATCACGCGCTATTTGCTTCTCTAGACCTCCCTCGCGCTCTTCGATGCCGGCAATTTGTTTTAGCATAGTCATCTCCTCGTGCCAGTAACGAGCATCGCTCAGCAGTTCCAGCATTTGCAAACGCAGGCGAGCCAGAGTAAAACTGCGTAGTAATTCATCATCGACAACGTCTTCATCGATTTCTCCCTTGTTCCCGATCGGTGCGAGGGTGTTGATCTTGGAAGTCATTTCCTCAATTTCACCTTTGAGTTTCTTCTCCTCCGAGCGATGGTTGAGCAGCAGATCACGCCGAGCCTGCGGGTTTGCCTTCAGCGTATGCCCGTAAAATGCAGAATGTAGCATGGAGCGCAGCAGCTTGGCCTCATCGTTGCGGTTCAAGTCTGTCGCGCCGCCTTCCTCGTTGTATCCGCACATATCCATGTAGTCCTCCGCAAAGTTGCGCACATTAATCAGCGCCTCCTGCAGGTATTGTATCCTTGTCTCTTTCTCCATACTTGGTCTCATTCCCAAGAGCTTTGCCCGGTAAGCCCCCAAAGAGAGAAATTGTAGATCCAATGTTGGTACATCGTCTATGAACTCGTTACTGGAGAAAATGTCCAGCGCATCAACCCGGTGAGCTAGCGTACCGATGTTCTCGATGGCCCGGTTCCATTTGGCCTCATCGTATTCATCTTCCAATTCACTACAGAGAGCAACTGTTTCTCTCAGTAGAGGTCTTGTTTCTTTAATTTCCTGAGGCATAGTTATGGTGTACTAGTCCATGCACCTTTCTTCCTCTAACACTATTCCCATACTCCTATGAGTCCTTATTCCTATCACTGGTTGAACAGAATAGAACACATCTTGCGCATAACATCTTGGAATTTGACAATATCTGGAAAATAAACACCAGTCAAATACCAAGCCAAAACGGTTGTGTACACACTCTTCTCCACGGGACCTCCTTGGCACCGAGCATTCCGGAAGGCCTGTGATCCACCTTCGGGGCAGAGCCGTTGGGCACTCGAAGCGGGAAGCCCGTCGGGCTCTGTATAACACCACAGCTGGCCAGTGGCTTTTTTGGCTTTTTGCGACCCGTTTACCCGCCACGGCAAAATTAGGCCCCGGTTCAAACACTGGACGGGTCAAAGACAGAAATGAGAAACCCCTCCCTCCGCCTGGGGAAGAGGGATGAGAGGTAAAGTGGTTGGTGTGTGTCAGGACGCCACAACAAATCCTTAGCTGAAGTAATATCATCCCTTACTTTTCCGCAATTCACTTGCGCAAAAGTGCATCGTTTTGCGTTGGTAGGTGAGTGGGAAGAATGAGGGGATCTCGGAAGCCCGGCAATTGAGCGCGGTGGAGCCACGTATTCGAGAACAGGAGTGGAATGATCTAGGGTTCCAACACTGGTGTTTATTAGCAAGTCTATTGAGCTTATGGTACGGGCCATTGAGAGCAGACATTGAGACCTGTGGCAAACCTGAACGTGAGAGATCACAATTGATACTGCAAGACCGCAGATTTGCTAGTAGAGATGGGGGAAGTCGAAGTTCATTACCGCAACAAGGCCGAATTTGACAAAAAGCTCGCGGCAATCAAGGCAGATGGTCACCAGCGTCTTCAATTCATCACAGATTTTGACATGACCCTGACAAAATATAATGTCGGTGGCGTAAAGGGGTCGTCTTCTCATGGAATTGTAGAAAACTGTCCCGACCTTTCAAAGGAGTACCATGCAAAGGCTCATGGACTCTTTGAAACATACTATCCCATCGAAATCGATCCTAATCTGACCAACGAAGAGAAGTATCCCAAAATGGTAGAATGGTGGAGCAAGGCACACGACGCCCTAATCGAAGCCGGTATGCGTCGAGAGTACATGGAGCGAGCAGTTAAGGAAGCCAATCTAGCCTTTAGAAATGGAGTTGAGACAGCCCTGAAGTGCTTACGAGATGCGAATGTTCCTGTCTTAGTGTTTAGCGCTGGGCTAGGTGATGTCATCGATGAGATCTTTAAGCAATACATGGGAGGACGAGACGGCAACACGCACATTATTGCCAACTGGATGAAGTTTAACGACAATGGTCTCTTGATTGATTTTCAGGGTGAGATCATCCATGTCTTTAACAAAAAGGAACAAACAATCCACGGAGAGTTTGCCGAACGTGTCAGGCAGCGCCAGAATGTCATTCTCTGCGGTGACTCACAGGGCGATGTGCACATGGCCGACGGTGTCGAGGCCGAAACTGTGCTCAAAATCGGTTTCCTTAACCACCATATCGAAAAGTCGCTCCCAATTTACAAAGGGATCTATGACGTAGTAATCACCAATGATGCTGAATTTTCATTTGTGAATGACATCCTGAAACAGACCTTATGATGCAGCTTCTCCTCTAACTATTGACAGGAGTTTCCCGTTTCAAATTACACTTGGCGTATAGTACGATTTCTTAACTATGGTATGGGTTTGCTATTAATTGTTAAAGAAAACTACGATCCGAATCTACGTAGATAGAAATCTTATTCCTTCTTCTCCTCGGTCTTGCTTCCCCCGCGCATAGACATAATCAGGTACACACCAATAGCACCGCCAAGCACCGCAAAAACAGTCTGCATATACGAAAAACATTTTGAACAAGAATTCCAAGTTAGTCTACAGTTCCGATAGTCATAAATCCCTGAAAGTAGGTCTACCACCAAATACTTACATTGCGCCGTCCAGCCCGGGTCACGGTGTTGAAGATGCGTGGATCATGAGGTTCGGGTTCTCCGCCGGCCATTTTGACGATATCAAGATGTTTCTTGTTCTGACAAACAATTTATCCCTTGTTTACTAGTGATGAACTCCGTAGCGGAATGAAATTGGAAGGTTTGCCAGCCTCATATAGGTATGCTGAAGGCGAACAGACTGAATGAACTACACCCAGGGTACTGTGTGACCGGCTCACTAATCCCAAGCCGGGTTCTTGATTGCATCGCAGTGTGTGCACACACCACCATTACACGGCCCGTTCAACAATTGACACACGGGGGGTGTAGCGTGCTACCAGACCCTCTGTATCCATTGTTTGGACCAATTGTTTATGTCCAGTGGGTGCAGTACATTCACTATAATGAATGACAGGGTGAGTAAAAGGGACCATGACGGTAGTCTCAGTATTGAAATAGGACAAACACCTGAGGGGAGTGAGGGGGAGTCACAATAAACTGATGCCCCAAAATATCGTTAACTTGAAACATTGATAACTGATACTCTAACATACATACTTATTTCAAATTAACTACCACCAAGCGCTCGAGGGAGAAGCGACACAATGAAGGAAAATTCGTCAGCACGCGCAGTGATCCACCAGCCCACTTTCACTGCTGCTCTAGTAATTCTTTGTGGTCACCCAATTTCATAAAAAGTCAATGAGACATTCACTCAGCGAAACCTTCGTCGCGAGTGCACGAGGACGGAGTTCATTGCCCATGCGTGGGTGTTCCCGAAAACACTTCAATGAATCCTTCACTATCATCGTGCTAGACTTCCGTTCGAAAGCAGTGGAGGTCTAGATACACTGACCATGGCAGGCACGAATACCCTGCATGCTGGGTTATGGATCGACTGAGAGCGCTGTGTGTTCCTGTACCGTGTTCGGTGCGCGCTGCCAGCGTTTGGCAGCTGTAAGTTGTCCACCAGAGTTGTCCTTCGTCCCCATGTCATGGCAACCGTGTTTCGACGTCCCATACATATTGTTCCTTTGTTTCCTTTAGGATTCGCTATCCCTGGTCTCGATCGTCAGGTGGGGCTGAAGGGGGGGGGGCTTGTTGGACCAGAGCCTGTGGAGTGCGCGCGCCAAAGAAGTATTTAGAGAGGGAGTTTTCTCAACATCTTCTTGTCTTCTAAGATGTACGTTTAAGTTGGACAAGGTTAGAAGACAAGACTGGGCTCACCGAGATCCTGTGATGGCATCTGACCGTTTCACAGTACATATAGTACGCGATTGGTGCACAAAGATAACCTGAGCTTTAAGGTACCTACACGCCAATCGCAAGAGGGTAGGAACTGGAACGTTCCTCATATTCTAATTGCGCGGTGCCAGAAATGGACAATTCTAATAATGAACATACTGACAAACCTCTAAGTTTCAAATGGGTAAGGGCCCAGACTCCCTGTGGAACAAAGCCGACTCAGCCCACGCTCAGTAACTTTCAACTTCCTTTGACTTCTTATGCTGAATTCATAGAACTAGCCTGTGATGCGGTACCATCGGCCGATGCGGACTCGTTTTGCCAACACGTTTTAGTCTTCATCGTTCGAAGTCTCATCGCAATTCGACGATTTCTGGTAAGGCGAGCCAAGATTCAACTGTGTGCATGGAATGTTGAGTAATAAGCATGTTTCGAATTCCGAAGGAAATTAGCTCTTGCGTTTGTCTGCGACATGGTTCCCCGGGATTCGTTTGCAGACCTCGCGAGTTTTCGCCAATCCATCCACACAACAATTGTTACGAGGCTCCCCGCCCGCGAAATGAAAGGCACATTCAGCTTTCGATGAATATGACAAGGAGCGCCCAAGAAAAAATCAATTAGCTAACAATGTCTAAAGAGTGAACGCAGCCCAAACTTGTGACGAATTGTTGATGTTCACTTGTCGTGGGCTGACGTGTTGATAAGCCCAGTGCACAGGGTTGGTCAATACATTTACTACTAATATCCCGCGTGCTCATACAGAGAGATAAAGAGAAGCGTGCGTTCAAACAGTTGGGGCTGTTCATGTCTTCCCCTTTATCGGATTAGGAACATCCAAACGAATTCGCGGTCAGGTTGCCAGCCATTATCAATGGTCTTGGCCAATGCCGCCACTGTTGTACCTCCTTTGATTTCAAGTTTCGACTCCGAGTCTTGTGTGGGCAGAAGTACTAAGAAACTGAGACACTGGACAGATTAGTGCCCCACTCACCGCTGCTAAGTTTACGGTCCGAATGAGCAGTATTGTCCCGTAGGATCCGACCTGGGATATGTATTTTCTAAGTTGGAAAGAAGGGAGGCTAATCAGGTCCGAGATATGGGCCGCGGGGAGCGAAAAATACTTCACCTGTCAGGGTCATACATAGGACGAGTGCTCAACAGAAACGTCCGATAAAGTCATACGAGTGAGCCAAAGAAATTCGCAGGGAAGGGGGGAGGATTGCACGCACCCTTGCTGTCCGGCGCACTCCGGAGTGATCCGGAGTGTATCCGAGCGATTTGGGGAGGAAGAGGAGGGTGGGGGGACGTTCCCAATATACCTACGTGTTTTTGCGTTTCCGTTTAACAGGATGCGTTCGGTTGCATGTGGCTGGACTCGCTAATGGATGTCTGCGTCCCGCTACCTCAAGTCTCTTGGTTCTGCCTGGTGTTGGAGACCCCAATTACGGTACAATAGACCAGTGTTCAGAGCATAGGCTCCTAAGACCAAGACGAGGTGTGAGAGAATTCTGATTTCGTCCACCTTACTGCTGGACTGTGAACCCGTCCACAAGGACGCCTATAATATGATTATTTATATTGCTTGTCCACTCCATACTTCCTCGGAGAAACCAGCGCTCGCGGAATAGACGCATTTTTGTGTTTCATCTTTAGAGAGGCTTCTGCTGCCTCGTGGGGACTAGACGCGAACATTGCTCCCAATTTCACTTGATACAGCCAGTGGGATGTCAGTGCAGCCATGGTCGAAACAGCTTTCATTTCACGGTACCGATGGAGCGCACGGCATTCACCAGCACAATTAGGTCGGCATAATGATGTCGTCTGTGACCAAGCCATGAATTGGGAGTGCATTTGGTCAGGCTCCTCTTGATATCGGATTTCGCCCGCCTGGATTACTCTCGACTTGACTTTTCCTTGGTTTTGCGTTAATGAGAGCTGCAGGGAGAATGGCCTGTGAATGCAGATCGATAACCCGCACAATTACCTCCGTAACCCCACTTACATCGTCGAGTCAGCCATTACTTAGTAAGGATACCTGGATTGCTGATGGGATATTGACTCCGTACACACCTCACCAAGCATATGGGTCAGGGGTACCTAGCTGTGCAGTAGGAGGACAAGAGTACAACAATAGCGTTTCCTTGTCGCAGGTCCCAAAGAAACGCATTGTATCAAATGAACGGATGCGACCGAGATATATAGAACAGAGATAGTCTTCTGCCTAAGAAGTGGTAGGAAAAGATCAGTTAGAAAACAAAAACAGAAAACGAAAGACCCTTCCATCGCGGAGTTCGATCCAATTACAGTTTTCTTCGCTCACCCTCAGCTCCGCCGCTGAAACGTACACCCACACAAAACACAGGCCCCGAAAGCATCTCCAGGTTCTGGACGAGAAGTAATTGCCCTTTGTACTTCAGCTTCGACTACTGTGAACGTACATATATCCCCGGCCACGCGCAGGGTGTGGTTCTCCCCCTTTTTTTGCGTTTTTGTCGCATACACCGCGTACTGTTTCTGTGTTTCTCTTCAACCGTCAAGGGGGCGCAAACTTGCTCGTGTTTGGGACCCAATGTTGCAGGGAATCATGACATTCTCCGAGTCACGGTGGTCTAACTTTAAGCATTGGCTGCGGTTGCTAATAATTTTATTGTGCGTTCCCGTCGTCCAAGCTCACCCTATAGCCTCGTTGAGACTACGCTACATGTTCTGCGAGCGCTGTTCCCCACTCTCCTTCGTATACGTTCAGAGTTTTGTTTCCTTACCACGTAAGAGAAACCGGTCGGGGTGAGCGGCTTCGAGACCTCGTGTCGCGCCGGAGATTTTCTGGGTTTGTTGGGGAACAAAGAAGGTATCGTATGTGGCGACACAAAGGGACCCTCGAGGGGTTCTGGAGGACGGCAAACTGTGATTGGCACCTACTTAGACTTCCTCAAGGTTTATGCTAAGCTAGTTTGCTAAGGAATTTCTATGGAAATGGAAAGAGTTCAGTCAAAACGTGCGGAGTATAAAGATACCCCTTTATTTCCCTTTGAGCTCCCGCGGGCGCATCCTTGGAGGAGGAGCGACACAGATAAAGCAAATTCAAACACAATGGGGCTTGGTATAATTTGTGCCCATATGCTGGGTCACAGTGCAGCAAGGACATTCTGACCAGATGATGTCAATGGTAGCACACCACTATTGCACATGGAGGAAGCAACGTGTACTGAGAAGAAAAATTTTATCTCGTTGTTCTTCTCTCTGCTCCGTGATGTTCAGGTAGTATTCAGGGTCGTCTTCCCGTTGCTTTCGCTGTCCACTGTTGCCCTAGCTAGTTCCTGTTGTAGGCGGTGAAACCGTGTGGTGCGTCACTATTTATTCAGTACATCCAATATGGGAATTTGAATGGACGGGGTCAAGCGCGGAGACGACACCATCAATGTTTGAGGCGGTGTGTGATCCTTGTCGGTGGCGTCAGCGCCAATTTATTGGCTGAAAGCCCTCTCCCTACTGTCGCTCGCTTCAGCCTCCCACTCATGTCATCTCGTCTCATTCTTATGTATACCAGGTATTAAGCTGACTATGCTCCTCGTGCTCGTAGCTGAGTCCAAGCTGAGCTCCGCCCATGCCTGGTTAAGGCAGCCGAAATGCGCTGTAAGCGTTTCTTCGTTCCTGCGCAGAAATGAGATTGATTTGCTGCATATATCGGTAGAGAGGAATCGCGGGCCCCATCGAACTCCAAGACCGACTTTCCGAGTTACCTATGAAACCCGAGATCGAAGGGCAATAGGCAATATGTGCAAATCCCCGGCAAGACGGCAAGCCCGAGCACTTTTCGTTTGTGAGTGCGCTGAAGATCCTACGCAATCCGAGGGAAAACTTCAGGAACCAACAATGCAGCATAAGAGTTGGGGACCTCGCGGAGGGCGTTGATGGGAAGAGGGGAAAGGGATGTTGTCGAGAACCCCCTTCCCCAGACCTGCTGCCCTAGGAGCCGACCTGTATACAAAGTACCGACGAACTTTTGAAACGGAAAACCGCTGGTCCCAGCGAAGGGCGGGGGCCTCGGCAAAACTGCGGGTGCGACCATTGTTGCGTGAAAGGTGCTGTGGTGCAGAGAGAGAGAGAGAGAGACAGAGAGACAGAGAGAGAGCGCGACAGAAAGAAAGAGAGAGAGGGAGAGAGGTCCCGCGCCAGAGGGGAAGAGCGACTTCTTTTTCTAGTTAAGTTTCAGCTAGCAAAATTCCTTCCATTGTTCAATTCCCCAACCCCACGGAGTCGATATGTGCAAGTGAGACCACTGCGAGCGTGCCCTGTTGCACGAGCATTTCCGAATTCCACCTCTTTCCCCCTCCCCCTCTTGGAACTCAGTGTGTACGACATTCCCCTGCCCCCACTTGTTTCTTCCTCAGTACTTTGGTCTCATTGCTTTTTTATTCTTCATTCGAAGGCTGGAAAAAGTTTTTATTTTAGTCCAACCGCTGTGGTGATTCGTCTGTCCGCCGGTGGCCCTGTATGGGCTTCCCCCCTGTTTTTTCCGTTTGGTAAGCCGAGGATTGGGGCGGGGCTGCGTCACTGCCCCTTCTGTTTTCTCCTCCTTTTTCTTCTTGATTCTACAGCTCTGCATGGAACCGGTTGTCGGACAACGGAAGAATCAACAGGGGTATCAATTAATGGGACCCAAGAACACACCTGTACACCGCACCGACGAAGTTGACCGTGAACATCCGAGCTCGAGGCTCACGAACGTTTTGGTGTGTGCTCCGACGAAACAGAAAACCAGTGCTGGTTCTTTGCCTAGCGAGTACGGAATACGAAAGTTATGGTTCCACACTCCCTGGGTATTTTGAGGTTCCGATCACCGCAACAGGTATGGGTGTGCTTTCCTTTTATCCGCACTGTAGTTACTTACAGGGATCAGTTTTCGGGTATATACACATGAGGAATAAAAATGGACGAGCATAGCATTCAAACAGCGTTGCTCTTTATTGTGACTCTGCTGCTTGCATTTAACATTTTGCAGCAGCAGCGGAGCTCCCGGTTGATCCAGAAGGAAGGGACTGCAGAGAAACTGGTGGAGAGCAAGTCCCATGCTTCGAGCAAGGCGCCGGAAAAGGTAAAGCCCGCACAGCGCACGGGTGGCATGTGTCCTGTGGGAGCGGGTGGCAAGAGCAGTGGCTACCGCGGCGCAGAGGCTTCTTCGGAGTACTGCCCGCCAGAGCTGATGTTGAGTATGGAACAGCGCAGGAACGTTCGTGGTCGCCGATGGGGTGGTGCCTCGAAGGTTTCTCGCATTGAGGACCTTCTGGTTCCTCAGGACTTGACAAAGTTTGGTCCTGATGACCGCACTCGCACCATTGCCAGAATTATGGGTGCCATTACCCGCGCTCACGGACTGCGCGTGAACAATGAGTCACGAAACATTGTCTTTGATATTGTCTTGGACGAAGTTTTACAGTTGTCAAATTCAGAATACGGTTTTATTGGCGAGTGGCACCAGGCACCTGAGGTGGAAAGGCCGCACTTACACACATATTCAATCACCAATATTGCATGGACCAAGGAATTGAATGCCTTCTACCGGGAGCATATGGAGTCGGGTCTGTATTTCTACGATTTGAACAATTTGTTCGGCCACTGTCTCATTTATGGTATGCCAATCATCTCGAACAGTCCCGCTGAGCACGAACTCTCTGGAGGTCTGCCAGTTGGCCATCCTCCTCTTAACGCTGTGATGCTTTTGCCTTTCAAGGACAACGCCGGGCAAGTCTATGGGTGCATTGGCATTGCCAACCGTCCCGGTGGTTACAACGAGGATGTGCGCGACTTCCTGAGCCCTTACATTACTACCATTGCTCAGCTCTTGCGTTCGTACCGCCAGGATCGCAAGGCGGAAGAATCCAGGAAGGCTATGGACCGGCAGAGTGAACGCCTAAACGCGGTCATCGAAGCAGCCAGCTCAGGTATTTGGGAAATCGATATGGAAGATAACAACAAATTCTATGCCTCTGCGGCTACGTACAGAACGCTTAGCATGGACGTCCACCAGAATTCGGAATTCAGGGGGTTGAGCATGTTTGAAGCCTGCGCCGTAGATGCCAAAGAAATTGAGGCTCTGCGCGCTTTCTTTGGAGAATGCGGGAAATTTAACGATGATCCGTTGACAAATACTCGACCGAGGTGGAACGAGCACATTATCCGCATGTCCAACGCAAAGACTGGTGCGGAGCAGCACATCCTGGTGCGTGCGAACACCATCGTTACCAAGGACCCCAAAGTACGCATCTCTCGCATTGCCGGTAGTATTGACGATATCACACAGAAGCTTGAAATGGAACAGGCAGTAATTCGGGCCTCAAACGCCAAGTCTGAATTCCTCGCCAATATGAGCCACGAGATGCGCACTCCTCTGAACGCCATGCTGGCAGGGTGTGACATCATTGATAGCAATAGCAGCAGCAACGAGGTTCACGATATTGTCAACCTCATGCGGGTCAGTGCGAATCACTTGACTAACCTGGTCAATGACGTCCTTGACTTTAGCTCTGTGGAGTCTGGCCGGATCAAGTTTGATTGGGGTCCAGTGGATGTCCAGCAGCTCCTGGCTGCTGCTCTGGATATCGTTCGCCCGCAGGTCCGCGACAGCGTCAACCTGGACATTGTTCTGACAACACCTGTGAACAAGGTGATTCATCTGCCTCATACACGGGTTCTTCAGGTTCTGATCAATGTGCTTAACAATGCTGCCAAGTTTACTCACTCCGGCAATATTTCTTTGATTGTCGATGGTGCACCAGAGCTCATTGAGGGTCTGGAGCTCAGTGAAGAACATCCGGAGGTAATTCTATTCAGCGTCAAGGATTCTGGCATCGGTATACCCCAGGAGAAGCTCAATGCCATCTTCCAACCGTTCACCCAGCTAGACATGTCCTCACAGAAGAAGTACCGGGGTGCTGGCGTGGGTTTGGCTGTGTGCAAGAAGATTTTGAATACTATGGGAGGAGACATTCGGGTGTCCAGTGCTCAGGGTGTCGGTTCCACGTTCTACTGCTATTGCCCATGCAAGTTTTTGGGTGAGGACAAGTTGGTTCGGGGATCCATTTCCATGATTCCCCGTGTCACTGCACAATATGAGTCTGACTGTCTTGCTAACATTCGCCGCATGTCCTACGAAGCGGACTCGGAGACCCAATCTACGTCCAATTCGATTCCGAACTCGAGCTCCAATTCCAAGGCATACAGCTCAACTGAGGAGACTGACGGAGATTCTGGATATTGCGATGACTTTTACACTGCCGATGTGCTGGTCGCAGAGGACAACAAAATCAATCAGAAAGTTATCACCAAGCTCTTGGACAGTGCTGGCATAACTAGCTATAAATGCTCGAACGGAAGCGAAGCTGTCAAGGCGGTGCAGGCCAGGGTCAACAACCCGTTCAAAGCCATATTTATGGACATCAACATGCCGGTCATGGATGGAATTGAGTCCACTCGTATCATCATGAGTCAGTGGGACACTTGGACTGGTGACCGCTCTGTGTCCCGTCCCAAGATTGTTGCCTTCACTGCCAGTGCCTACCGAGAAGATGAGGCCAAGTGCCGAGAAATGGGCATGACTGCTTTCCTGCCTAAACCTGTTCGCAAGGAAGACGTTCTGGCGGTACTGCATCAGCTCAACCTGACCGCCACAGGCCCTCGTCTCAGCTTTGCCGAGACTGCCGATATGAACTCCACTTAATGTCTGTGTCGAGACCACATTTCCATGCATATCACATATCTCCTATTGAAAGTTATTTCTCGACACACAGGCACATAAAGCATTCACATAGAATCATAAAATATACATCATGGCCATTGCACTATACATGCATTTCTGCTTTAGTGGATGTACGCACCTCTACATTGGCCTGGCCCGGCTTCTGGCCAGCCAACTGTTCACGATGCTGCGCAATTCGCCAAAGAAAGGCGAAAGATTAACGAAAAAGGGATTCCCCCGGGGAGGAGAGGGAGGGGGATCGACGGGAGTCATCCCATCGTCATCCCATCGTCATCTAGCTGAAATGGCGAAAACTCATCGATAGGTATGCTTTCGTGGCAAGCTACTCGACGAGTGCCTTTGAGAGTAGGTTTGGAAATATTTATGTGCCCTTAATCTTGAACGTGCTAAATTGTTCCACTGAAAGCTGCGTGATCCATAAACGCTCAAGGTCAAATCATGAACTCTGAACACAAACAGTTGAAAGGCTTAACGGCTGCTGATGCCTACAAACTTTGGAAGGAAATCGATCCTGCGCAGTGCAAGTTGGAGAGACTCAATGGTCGCTATAAAGCTGGAATTTGGACGCTCCCAGGTCTCAGCCATCAGACTACAGTCAGTGTCATGAACGTGGTCATGGACTGGGCCGGTCTGAAGGGCTGGTGGGGCAAGCAATTTACTGGCGATGGCCGTGGCATCAATATCTGCTACCCGGACGCAGATAAGATCTTTCAGCGTACGAAGAGTCTTGAGAAGCGCTGTCCTATGCACATTGTGGTACAACCATCACTAGTCGACGGAAAGCCTTGCGTTTGTGTCCAATATCGCAAGGAAGATGGTGCCTTTGCCCCTTGGACTGGTGTGTACGATGAGCTACGTCCCTTGGATGACGATACTTGGATTGGTATGGCGGCCCTCAATTTTGGTGGAAGCACCTTTGCATGGGCCACAGCCAATCCGTTCCTGCTCGAAAAGGTTGGCCCGGCGGAGTAAACCGCCTCGCATCTCGGCCAAGTTTGCTCAGTGTCCAGGCCCTCTTTGACACCAAAATACAATCCTTGTCCCCAACGGTGTTGATGGATGACTTATTCCTTTGATTTAGAATAGAAGCAAAGGCATCCCACACCGCCCTCCCCCCTCACGAATCCATGACCATTTCCCTCCCCTCCAGTCCCAAATGAAGATCCTGCCAGAGTGCGATTGTATCTCAGATGCCCACCCGCTACCGTCCCTGGCGACCCGTGCTGTCTAACGCGGCCGGAGGGAAGGGGGAGGAAAGGAGGGGGCTGGCGCACCGCACACAAAATAGCACACGTCCCTCTTTTCAGTCGCTGCGAGACCAAATAAAGAAAATTCCGATGCCCTTTGAGAGACCCGAAGCTTTGGCTTCCCGTTTATTTTGCGGCGGACTGAGGGTGGATCTCGGTTAATCTGGTCCATTTCTTGTTTCCTCCGACGGTTTGTCCTCTTTATCGACGTTTCCCTTTCGTCGTGGCCCGATAGTGGAGCAGTGACACATAACGGGCAGGGGAAGCAAAATGAAAGGGTCGAAACTTCCCGGTGGAACCAATATTAACTTGTTGCGGGGTATTCTGCTATGTATTCTTGGCGGGGGGTTGTTAGCAATAGAATGAATGCGTAGTAGCAGCGTATACGTCTCAGTCGCGGTGCACTCAGCAAGCCCAGTGTCCCCAACCACGCACCAACCCCAACCCAAACACAAGGGGAGCGAACGCGCGGGGACTGAATTTTCCCTTTGGCAAGCCAGGGGCAGCGGGTGAGATTGGAAACCCCGGAGTCTCAGAAAGGAAGGTCTTTGGAGTTCAAGATTTTGTCGAAGAATGCTGAAAAGAGCAGCTATAAAATGGTAAATGCTATGACTTCATTATGGTTATAAGAGAATAATCTGCAAAGAGGGATCCTCGTGTTGAAGAATTGCTAGAGGGTGATGGCACTTCGTCATCTAATATACGACAACGACAAACCATTGTGAGGAGTTTGTCCTCGGAAAATCAGGTATGGTGGACCCTTCGTAGATCATGTCTTCATAAGGGATGAATTGTAGTGTATAAATATGTTAAGGTCTGGGTCCTCAGCGAGCTTCCAGAAGTTGAGGTCTGGTATTTCAAACGGTGGGTCGCGAACACATTCGCGGCAAGGTTCTGCTGATATCGGTGGCGCCGCCAATGTCAGGCTGGGCAGCGGACAAACGACCCCACGGGGGGATCGTGCCTTTAGTAGTCAGCTAGGCTATTCGACTGGGACTGCTTCCCCGCTGGCTTTATCACAGGCACCGCAAAAGCCAACAGAGACGAGAATTGATGGCCTTGGCACCCTATCAGGAAACGGACAAGACTGGGACTACATCACACCTGGAAACCAGAATGAGCCAGCCAACTACGATCCGACGGGCAAGTCCAAACACAAAATAGGGCACAAATTGAAAAGATTTAGGTCTCACAGCACGAGACTCGGAGCAGCCTGGCGCAGGCGCCGGCCGCTCTATATTTTGGCACTTATTGCTGCCATTATGATGCTATTATACATTTACTGGGATGAATTCGTAAAAACGACGGAAGCATGGTCATGGGACTACGAGGTAGGGTTTGTTACCTCGGCCCCATCAGGAGACAAAAGTCCGCATAACACTCAACACTTCCCAGACACAGAATTGCCACAATTTTACGTCATCATCGACGCTGGAAGTAGTGGGAGCCGCATCCACATTTATGAGGCGACCTATGACGAATCAGGTGAATTGGAGGCCCTAGAAGCGATGCGGATCGGAGACGACAGGGAGATGGCAGTGTTAAAGATTGAACCGGGTCTTAGCTCGTACAGCCAAACACCAACGGATGCTGTTACCAGTCTCAAGGAACTCATTGACTATGCTGAAAACCTGATTCCAATTACTGATTTGCCAAAGACAAATCTCTACGTATTGGCGACGGCGGGTCTACGCCTTCTGGACGACAAGACTCGATTGCGCTTGCAAAAAGCAATCGAAGATGAGTTACCACATCAGACTGCAATGAAATTGGTAGAGGTGGACACTCTCGACGGACAGTGGGAGGCTGTCTATGCATGGCTAAGCTTCAACTGGATGCAGGGTAAAATTGTCAAGGAATTTGAGAACAAAAATACTCACAGTCTCCCTGGCCAAAATTTTCCATCAGGACATAAAACGTGGGATGAGATTAGTAGCTTTCCGGTTATTGACATGGGGGGCGCCTCCGCGCAAATTGCAATGGAAGTACCCGGGTCACCTGGGAAGCTCGACCTGGATGAAAATGATCCCGTTGTCTCACTTCAGCTGAGCTCTGATCATCCAACGTACCGCCTCTTCATTCATTCCTACATTCGGTTCGGGGCTAATCAGGCCAGAAAACGTTATCTCAGGTGGCTGCTGGCCAAAGAGTCAGGGAAAGGAAACGCCCAAGGAGACGCTGGTTCACGCATTCATGGCGACAGCATTGTTCTCAAGGACCCATGTCTGCACCCCGATCGCAGTGATGATGAGGAAATTGACAAGCTGAAAGTTAGTGTTGAAGGGACTGGAAACTTCTACCAATGTGCTGAAAATCTGAAGTTTCTCTTTGACAAAACCGCTCCATGTTCTAACAAGCCCTGTGCATTCAATGGCGTGCATCAACCCGAGCTCCCATGGGGAACACATGAGATCTTCGGCATCAGCGAGTTCTGGTACACTTCTTGGGATGTATTCCACTTTACAGGGCCCTATGACGAGGACACATTCGTCAAGGCGGCTGAGGCATGGTGCCTCCGTGACTGGGATGCTCTAGTGGAAGAGTACGATGCTGGTCTTTTCCCAACTGCAGGCCGCACTCGTTTCCGTGATCAGTGCTTCAAGTCTGCCTGGATGCACACTTTCTTACACTATGCCTTTGAAATGCCAAAGTCCGCCACCTTCCACCCCATTAGCAAGGTCAACGGTGCGGAAGTGTCCTGGACCTTAGGAGCTCTTTTGCACCGCATTTATGACGGGATCACTGAAGCTCCAGTGGATGATGAGGATGAAGGCGGTGACGCGGAGCAAGAAGTCGCGTTGCAGCGCAAGAAGCAGCAACAACAACAGCAAGAAGGCACAGGAACAACTGATGAACACTTTGCCGACGGTCCGGTTCCCCAGTTCCTCGGTCTTGTGTGGTATAATTGGATGGTCGTTTGCACCATCGTAGGCGTTGCCGTCTACATCTGGCGCCGTAGGCAGAGGAACACCATTAGCCTGCCCACTCACGCTGATGTAAACAACGGTGGCATCAACGGAGACCCATATCGTCAGATCTATGAGCGCGGATCCATGTCCTACATTTAGGCAGAAGGTGTTCAACATACATATACTGATACTCTGTGTAGTAGTAATCTCTGGTTTGTCCCTTGCCTGTGAACAGCTGCCCATTGCTTACAGTTTGGGTTTCGAACTAAGACTGCCAGGGAGTCATACGAAAGGTTGAGGCTTGTCGCCCACACCACCAGCAAGCTCATAGGTTTTCAAAGCCACGGTCACAGCAAGTTCGTCGCACTGCTCCCGGGTCTCGGCTTCTGCGTAAACACGGACGACGTCTTCAGTGCCGGAAGGACGCACGAACGACCGACCCGACGGGTATTTGCGGACAATCTCGTCGATAGCCTCCTGCAAACCTTCCGGGGTCACAACTGTCTGCTCGGCATTCGTTGTCGTGATGGCGGTGCGATCGGCAACGCGAACCTTCATCTGACGATTGGGTAGGTCGTTGTACTTGGAATTCCATTCAGAAAGGGACCATCCTTTCAGGGCCAGGCAGGCCTCGACCAGCAGGATGTCAGACAGAGCATCACCGACAGTCTCGTTGATGACCCGAACCAGAGCGCTCAGAGTCTTGTAGGCAGTCTTACCCGTATCGTTCAAAGCATTGACGTCGACACCCGCTAGACGCTGCTTGGTAGCAGGGCTGAAGATGACTGTACCGTGGCCATTGGCCTCAAAGTACACGCCGACGTCGTGCTTCACTGCCTCGTGGTGAAGGTGCTTAACACCCGTAGGAGTGAAAGGGGCCTGCAGTTTCAGTTCCTGGGTAATGTACTTAGTGCTGGAACCGTTTGCGTAAGCAGTCTGCACGACGGCGATTTTTGTGTCAAGGCCAATGGCAGTGAATAGATCGGTCAGGGCCGTAGCAGCGAGGGTGGCAATCTTATCACCGTCAAGTAGGCAGAATTTTCCATCATCATTGACGTAGTAGTAGACCACGCGGTCGGCATCACCGTCCAGGGAGGCGGCGCGGTCACCAGGTTTCAGATCCATACCGGCAGGTGCTTTCTGGCCGACTTTCACGTAGTCAGCACCGCAGTCGTGGTTCAGCTTACCTGTGGTACCATCGTTGTAGACAGTGATCTCCAGCACTCCCGCCAGCTTTTCTCCAAAGGCTCGGGCCTTGGGTGCTCCGACACCGTTAGCCGCATCAATCATAAGCTTCTGCGTCTTGTGGGCGGCGGCAGTGACACCCGTGTCCAGTACCTCTTTGTAGGCTGTGCTGAGCTTGGTGAAATATCCTTCTTCAGTCGGCTCACCATACTCTCCATTAGTGTTCAAGCAACATACGATGTAGTGCAGCTGTGGAGTGGTGACGATTCCAAGATCCTGCACGGTGCCACCAGTCGCTTCGATGCCAGCGACGCACTTGGCGAGCAGAGCCTCGCCTGAGGGCCGAGTATCGCGACCCACGACGACTAAAGGCTTCACGGTAGTGTCGACTTTCTGGTCTTCAATGATTGATTTCACTACGGCCTCGACCCCGTCGGCGGAAGCGTTGGCCAGCTGTGTGGCACAGGCTTCCCAACTGGATTCGAGCATCTCCCCCAAAGGGTCGACAACTTTGACACCATTGTCTTCCTCAGGGTTGTGGCTAGCTGTGATCATTACACCAATACGCTTACCACCTTGGGCCTGGGAACGAAGGGCAGCCAGGACACCGATGCGGAACATTGCTGGTGGTAGCTTGTCGGCATGCATGCGGAAACCCGCCGTACCGTACGTGTACTTGAGACCATCAGGGATGGGATTGTCCACACAACCGGCTTTGATTTTGTCACTCATCTCTTCAGTCAACTTGAGCAGGAGTATTTTATTGTTGGTATTGTCCATTCATAACGCCAGGTTCTTTTTGTCTGATCTGCCATCAGTCAAGTAACTCTCCACCCACAGCTCTTGTACAATGGAGTTCCCGGACAACCCAATGATCGCTGCGTGTCCGGCCCCTTTCGACCGTTTGATCTGATCATTTCCATAGTTGCGGTTCGGTGGTATTTCGCTTACTTTCTTTTTTTTTTGTTTTTGTTTTTTCTTCTCGGCGCAGAGAGAGGGTTTTGGCAAAAAAAAAATCATTGGCTTTTTAGATTGGCCCCCTCCCATCCCAGAGGAGGGGGGGGTGGGTGGTACTTGGGCTCTCCGCAGTACTCGGCATACGGCGCGGAAAACAAAAGGGAGCGCGCACGGTTCTATGAGCGGGAAAGAAACAAAAAAAAATACAAGAAAAAGAGACAACAAAAAAAAAAAAGAGAGAGAGAGAAAAAATTGGGCTTAAGGCGGGGGTGAAGGTGTAGAGATCTAGTCTCCCCCCCCGGGGGGGGGAGGGGGCCTTGGCTTCTCGCCACAATGGAAAAACCCTTCTTCCCCGACCGGCCGATTTCCTTTTTTCCGGGGTCGGCTTCTTCTTCAGTGGGGACACACTTGCCCTTACTTTTTTACTGAACGAGGAAAGAAAAACCCGTCCCTGTTCGGACCCTGGTTGGGTAAGGCCCGGTTGAGGAAAGTGGGGGGAGGGGGGGAGCGGGACAAGAAAAGCTGGGCCGGGCCAGTGAAAAGGTCTCCCGTCCTCGTCCGACCGTGGTGGGTGGCCGGCACGAAGGGACGGGCAGGTAGACTCTCATGGCTGCCAATGCTTTCGGGGTGATAGCAGCCGTAAACCACGCTCATGTCAGTAGCAAATTGTATGGAACAGAGATAAATGTGTATGAAATATTGCTGATGATCGAAAGACGTAAAATCACCAATGGTTTGATAGTATTCCGCATACCCACTAGCTACTCCGGAGGATGTGCGTAGTCCATGACCTTGCGATGCAGACGGTGTTGCAACCGTTGGCTGCGGTAATATGCACGCAGGAAGTGTTTTACTCCGAAATACAGCAGCCCGCCAACCAAAGTGCGGTGAAATTGTGTCTGAATGCGACCACGGAAGAGCACGCTGCCTATGGTAGCAGCAATCGTGGGCAACGCGAGCGCTTCAATAATTCCACGGGCGAGAGGGACCCGGTCGTTTGAATCAAGCACCTCTAGGAGCATCTCTTCGTCCTCATCAGTGATGCCTGCTGCCGCCATGTCCTCCCGAATGACCTCTGCCTGTACCGCCCGTGCGTAAGCGGCATCGTCGGTTCCGTCCTGTTCACTGGTCTCAAAGTTAGCCTGCTGTACCGTCCCCTGCCGCTGCTGTCTTCCTTGCGCCGCCTGTGCGTCTGCAATGCGAGCAGCAAGATCACGTCCACGAGGACGTTGGCGTCGTTGCTGTCGATGGACACCCACAAGCATGACTGGGTGGATGAAGTTGGGAATCACAAGCATGCAAGGAATCATGGGCAAAGTTGTAAACAGAACTGCGGGATCCATGCGCTGCAAGAGTTCCAGACCCTTTTCCGTACCAATGATCTGGCATATCGCAAAGCCTCCATATGTGACTGCACTGAGGTACATAGTACTGAACATCATACCAATTGCAGCCAAGGGGCTTAATGCGTTGGCGGCCGCATCCAACACGTCAATAACCTTGACAAGTGCGTCATCCTCCGTGCTTTGAATAAGGTACTTTACCTTGCATTGCGGGCAAGATACTGATACGCTAATATTCCCTTCTTGCTTTTCGTCGATCCATCGCTGTATGCACGCTTGGTGGACCCACCGGGTCGAACCCTTACACAGACATGGCTGTGCCCAAATCTTCCTGGTCTCTCGGCTGCGAGGAATTACCTGCTCCTCACCAAGACATACCCAGCAGGTCCGTGATTCTGTTGGTTGAAACGCAAAGCGCTGTGCTTCATCGGTCTCCATGTCTGCGTGGTATGCAAATCCTCCGCGTTCGTATTCTAGACGTTGTCTCTCCAGCTCAGCTTCGTCCATTGCAGCGAATAAGCCAAATATGACACCACTGGTTCCCAAAATTGATGGTTAAATTTATTATTTAAATCTAAGCCTTCACACCATCTTGATTCCGCCTCTTTCTTCTATATTATGTAAACACCCGACCAATAGTCGCTGTTCGCTTGACTTCTGGTCACGTCACGTCATATTGCCATAGCAAGTTCTTCTTTTGAATACCTTTTTTTGAATACCATTCAAAAGAATCTTCCCTTGATCGCTTCTGTGAATACGAAGCACATGAATTTAAAGGTAGAATAGGGACAACCGGATGGGTGTCCAAACCTTTGTTGGTCCAAGTGCTATCTTGCCTTCAGATGGCTTCTGCTGAGCTATTCTCCACTGCGAAGAATTGAACCGTGCACCTTCCCCCGGCTACCCTCACCCGACTGGGGGCGTGGCTTCGGTCTGGTACTGAAAGGCCTCGGCTTTACTGCTTCTTTGCCCCAGAAACTCAGAAACTCGCTCAGACGAACGGCTGGAGAGTGGGGCAATGGGGGGGGTGGTTTAACGATAGGTCCTGGACTTTCAAAGTAACTCGTCTGGGGTACTCAATCCTGCTGCAATTTTTCGGTATTTAGTCTATATGCCTGCTTCAGTTCTCATGCTTGATGTCGTCGCGATAAATATGACTTTCTATGGTTGACAGCATTTCGTCCGTCATATGTCCGCCTCCCTTTCTTAGCCAAACTTCCTCCTCTTGATCACCAAACCAGCCCGCAGTATTTTAATCCATTTAAATATTTTGTTAGGGGTTTGCTAATTTCCATGGGTGCGGAACGGGTGAGGGTGAGTCGGTCTCGCTGATGGCCCGCGGCCCGTGACGGTGTTGGCGTGGACTTTTGGCGCGGTTCGCAGGTGATCCCATGTGCGGAATCAGCCGAAGATATTTGAAGACTGGGATGTGGGAATTGGATATCAGGCAGTTTTCTGTTATAGAACAATGGGCAAACCAAAACCGCAGGGAACAATGAGCACAATAGCTAGATTTATGGCTTTCATTTGGTAGGGACTACCCCATACCAGAATCAAGACTGGAGCGCTGCTCAGAATGAATCACGGGGACGATACTGCGCCACGGGCTCTCTCAAAGCGTGAACAACGGAGACGCGATTATGAGCTAGATGAAGCACGTAAGGCTGGCACAGCCCTTCCAGAACGTGATGAAAAGGGTGAAGTGATCAACCCGCACCTGCCTAAATTTATTCGAAGTGCGCCTTGGTATGCGGATAGAGGCCATCCTTCTCTTAGCCACCAACGGAAAGATAAGGGGGCAGAGAGTGAAAAGAAAGAAATTGAAGCCGGTAAGAATGGGCTTTGGTACAAACGTGGACGAGAGGCCAAGGATTTCTCCGATGTTGGAAGCAAGTTCCGCAAGGGAGCTTGTGAGAACTGCGGAGCAATGGGACACAAACGGAAGGACTGTCTTGAAAGGCCCCGCAAGCGCACAGCAAAAGGCATGGGAACCACTCTCACAGCAGAAGATATGGCGCAGCCGGAGATGACGCACACTTTTGAGAGCAAGCGTGACCGTTACGCGGGATATGATCCGAAGCAGTACAAGAGCGTGGTACAGAAGTTTGCATTGTTAAGGAAACTAAAGAATGACATGAAGAAGGATGGTCATGATAAACGAGAAGCAGATGAAGCTGAAGATGTTTTCAGATTGTTGGAAGGTGAAGATCCGAACGATTCCGAGCTGCGTGCCATCCTGGAGGAATTGGCGGAGATTTCGGAAGGGTCTGATGATGACGAAGAAGACAGGGAACGTTGGAGCCAACTGACGGACGCAGAACGGCAAGAAATTGATGCGCTGAGGGCCGGGAGAGGAAAGGAACACAACCTGCGCCTCCGTGAAGACACTGCCAAGTATCTTCGCAATTTAGATCCAGATTCTGCACACTACGATCCGAAGAGCCGTAGCATGCAGGAGGATCCGTACTCGGGGAAGGACACCGCCTCAGCAATAGCTGCTTACCACGGCGATAATTTTGAAAGGTACACGGGGGAGGTCAAGAAAGTCACAGAGCAACAGGTTCTGGCCTGGGAGCTTGCGGAGAAAGGTAAGCTGCAAGCTGACCTGTTTGCGGAGCCGACCAGGGCGGCACA
Organism: Corallochytrium limacisporum; assembly: GCA_002811645.1. Classification (NCBI taxonomy): domain Eukaryota; genus Corallochytrium; species Corallochytrium limacisporum. The sequence goes on from PDIP01000008.1 coordinate 125,560, forward strand.
GAGCTTAGCGCATGTAGTCGAAGCCAAGGAAGAACGAAAACGGGAGATTGCTGATGCCATTCGGGAAAAGTACGGTGATGGCGGCGGTGCAGTAAAGCGACCATCAGCATCTGCTGAAACAGAAGAGCCAGACACTCATGGCCATACAGAACAGTGGGCCTCCTGGAACGACACGGAGGGTAATCCAGGGTATGCTTGCTGCCACAATATCATCAAGAACTCTATTTGCACCGGACAGGCTGGCCGGAAAGCGCAGACTGCGCAAGTGGCTATGCAGGAACAGGCCAAGCAAGGACAAGAGCAGCAGAAACCGAAGTCATTGGTGGAGGAGCATGAGGAACAGTTAAGGAAAGGTTTGGTACAGACCAAGACCATTCCTGCTGATGCCACATATGCTGACTTCCACAGCAAGCAAGGCAGTGATAGTTACAATGAAATGGAAGTCCAAGATGCAATGAAGCGCCTGCAAGACAATACAGTCACCACGGACGAACCAACACATGCTGAGCTTGAAGCGTATCGACGGTTGAAGCAGGCGAAGGACGATCCCATGGCCGTAAAGAAATAAAGAAATTAGAACTACATGCAATTTTCGTATGTTTTTGGACTATTTGGTGCGGCTTAGTTCACTACTAATCGAACGGAATGACAACGGAACGGTATCGTACGTAATCGCGAATGATCCAGAATGAGGAGCGGATCTGTTTTTCCGTATGGCTTTCTCGCATGGATGTAAAGAATTGGTGCTTCACACGTTCGCTCACCACGAGATTGTCAATCTCTTCCAGGATCCGCTGCAGAATGGCGTCAAAGCGTCGCTCAATGATTTGGTGAATGAGCCACAGTAGCTCCGCAATGTCCACCAGGACGTACCGTGGCAAGTCGAAGGCCACAGCAAGGAAACGACGTATCAGGCTGTAGTCGTACTGCTTTAGAAAATCGGTCGTGACACCGAAGGTGATAGAGCTTGCACCGCCATCGTTGTTTAATCCTTCGGACAGAACCTTGGAATACAGTTCGCATACACTGCCGTTGGCTTCCCGGTGGTCCATGCACACTCCGTGATAGGCCAGCTGCATGACCAACGCGAACAGATCGCTGGTCATAAAGTCTACGGGATACCACTTGAGCATCTTGCACTGCAGACGGAAGAAGTCTTCGACGACATGCGGACTGTTGGTGAAGTCTTCCAAGCTCTGAAGTTTGCCAAACACCTGCTGGCACATCAGGCGATGCATGTCGAGCAGAGGCTGCCGAAACGTATCACCGTACGGTCCGAGTACGTCCATCAGTGTACACGCGACGTAGAGGTAGGCACTCTGACCACTGGCATGGTATGCTTTGGCTAGAAAATCGACAAGCGGCATGAAGAAATTCTGGGCTAAGATACCCAAGTTCTTGATCAGGTACCGAATGCATCGGCACAGATTCTCTGTCATCCGCGTCTCATTTGTGTACAATTCAGCTGTTTTCTCAAAGTAAGGATACAATTCCTCGGCAAGCGCGACCATAGGATTTTTTTCATGGCTGCGCTGTTGTGCAGGTGGGATCTCTACGCTCCGAAAGATGTGGCTCAGCGAGTACAGTACATTCTCCAATCTTGTCTTCTCTCGCGACTTGATCCGTTGATCGTTGTCCACCTGACTTGACCACTGTAACAGCTGCACCAAATCAGAAATGAAAGGACGACATAGGTCATTGAGAGCGACCTGCATTTGTTCAGGTGGCATATGCAAAATGACAGCCATGGTACCCTCCAGTGCGTCATTGTATTCCGCTGGTGAGACATGCGACTGCTCAGCGGCGGTCAGGAAGTGTTTAACCGTGTTCAAATGCTGCACAACGTTGGCACGGCTGGACAAGAGTACTCTACGTAGAGCGCGGCAGCTATAGTGTTGCAGGTCCTTCACCTGGACTGTCATGATACAGATCTGCAGGAATTCGCCTACGAATTCGCTGTGTGTACGCAACCAATCGTCCAATCGACCGAGCAACTGCAACGAAGTCGCTCTCAGGCATGGGTGATTTCCATCCTTAGCAAACGACACTGCAGTGGCAAAGACATCCCGTGCCATGCGCGACTGATCCGCATCAATCATGGTGATGATCCACGAAATACAGAAGAGACGCGACTCCACAAGTTTCCAGTGTACATTTCCTGCGGTCAGTCCCCCAGCATGGCCATTGCTTACGCCTTGGAAATTGTTCAGAAGTAGTTGGATGCACGGTTCCACGTCGACCATTAGCACGCAATCCTCTAAGATCTCCGCTGCTTTCTCGCGCCGGTAGACAGCTTCGTCGTTCTTTGACAGAATCTTTTCTACGTCCTCCGGTAGCTGAACCAGGTCAGCCAGCGTCAGAACCAGCTGCTCAAAGTAGGGTCGGAAAGTGGGGATCACCGCCGGACGATTTGCATCGATTCCATTGGCCAACTGGTACCAGAATCCAAGACATACTTCACTAATCTCGTAGTCTCCATACTTCGTACACACCAGAATCACCTCCACGATCTCCAGCCAAGCTTCCGAGGCTTGATCAATAATCATGTCTACAAAGCTCTCACCAAGATCGCAGAAAACCACAGCCAGATGCAGGATGGTCTCCGTGTCTTCTTCGTTTATGGCCTTAGCCAGATTCTGCCGCAGGCTCATGACGGCAGGCACAATCTTTGCCATTAACGGATCGTATTGCTGACGATCGTCACAAACGTACAAAATAGCAGAAATGGCCTCACATGCCGCATCCGTGAGCATCGGCAAACTCACAGCTTCAAAAGTAAAGGAAAGGATTGGAGATTCAGCTAATTGTACAATCTCCAGGCACTCGTATCTTACCCAAGCAGCCAGACAGCGGAACAGAGCGCGATAGTTCGCGGCAAGTGTTGCCTCATCAAGCGAATTTCCTTGTGACGGACTAAGTGCTGAAAAGCACTTGTTCATTGTGTCTAAAGCCTGGTTGCCGAAGCGATACAACTCATCCCGGAACTCATACCGCCGCTCATCATCAACGCGCACCTTGTAGTTACCAGTCTCATCCGGCAGTGATAGTAGGAGTTCGATCAAAGGCAAGAACTCGGAAGTGTTTTGGACCTGATTGAAAAGACCCAAAACTGGTCGAATGGGTTCCTTCCAATCCTCAAATTGCAGCGCAAGGTCTGCCACAGCAGGCGCCAACTGCCTGATCAGTATGGGCTCCGTACGGTTTCCCGGTTGCGTAACAATATGCAACAGTGAGTCTCGTAGGGACGGCAGAGACTCCTTGGGCAGCTCCACAAGGTCGTCTTCTATTTTCCGTCGCATGGTCATTGCTGCAAACACTTTTGCATCCAAGGGTACATCAGTTGTGTTCAGAATTATGTCGCAGACCTGCCAGGCCTCTTGCGACTTCTGTACCTGCTCCAACCATGTCTGTACACTAACGTCACCGCCATGCATACGCTGCAGCGCTGCGAGCACTTCTTGCGCCTGAGCGTTTGGATCTGACATCACGTTTATTTGTACTATGATGGACACTCTCGGGAGTGTCTCTCTACTATGTGATCATATTGAAGCCGTGCTCAATGACGCGCATATCGGCAGTGTGGTGTGCATGGGTCCTTCGTTTGAAGTTTCCCTTGCAGATTATTATCTCAAGACAGGCGCCTGTAATAAGTAGCAACACACGAAAGACCTTTGTCTGAAGCGGGCACCATTGTGTTCATCGAATGCCACGGGGTCTTCATTGTGTCGTCTCAGCATGGCGCACCCGTCCGTACCTTCTCCGCCGGCTAAGAGACCGACCCTCGCGGGACTAAAGCTGAACCTATTGCCGCCCATATTGAATTCCAATTAATGACTTTAAAATGTTAGGGGTCATCTTATTTGATACGGTGGGACATTGAGAAGGGATAGTGGACATAGTGGGGGGATGCGAATGAGTCCCTAAAGTTCTTTATTTCATCTACCAGCAGCCATGTTGTGCCAAACAACCGCAGTGTCCTGCTCGGTACGGATCGGAATGTTGGACTTCAGGTTGAAGATCCGGCTAAGAATGAGCGAGAAGAGCTCACGAATGTTGATACCATCCGCGGCACTGCAAAAGATAAGCACGGCATTCAGTTCCTTGGCAATTGCCAATGACTCTTGCTGCACCTTGATGCGTTCGGCATCCGGTAGCTCGATGAACTTATCGTACTTGGTGCCCGCAATGATGGGCGCTGCATTGGGGTTGCCCGACATGGCCAATTGGTACCAATCCTTTAATGCCTCTAGCGAATACGGCTCACTGAGATCATAGACGTAAATCAGCGCCTCCGATTCCCGCGTGACTGTCGGGAAGCTGACCTTCTTAAGAGTCATCTCTGTACGCAGCCCAAGATCCCAGATGCTGAAGAGCACGGCATTACCGCGGATGACAATCTTCTTTTCGTAGTTTTGTACCCGCTTGGTAGAATTGTAGGTGCGATCGAAATTCTGCGAGATGAAGCGATTGATGATGGATGTCTTACCCACTCCGTGGTCACCCAGAACTCCAACTTTGACAATGATTGCCGGCCGGGCAGCTGAGCTCATATTTGAAGTCAAGGACGTGATGGTGTTCTGCCGAGAGCTTGTATCTGAAGTCGATGACGCGGGAGATTGACTACCCGGTTGTACCTTCTCCACCAGAGAGGTCAACTGGTTGCCCTCTGCGCTCTTCCTCAAGTTCAAACTGTTGTTCTTTGACTCTGCGTCGACGCCACTGTCCGTGGAACTCATGGAAGTCTGTGCACCTACCGCATTATTGGCCGCAGCAGCGGCTTGTTCCTTGGCTAGCTGCGCAGAAATGGCAACACCTTCTTCTTCTTTGAGCGATATTGTGGCCTCACTGATCACATCATCGAACATATTTGTGACCTTGTTCACTTCATCTTCCTCAGTAGTGGGCGTGTCTATGCTTTTGGTAGTTCCAACCGCGCTCTGCTGCTCTGCGACAATGCTTTCCAGCTCCTTCATGATCTCATCTTGATCAAGGCTCATTTCCCGCAGATCAGGATTCTCCATGCTAACATCCCGTGTTGATGATGCATTGGATGCCGCCAAAGTGGACTGTGAACCAGACGTGTACCGAATATTGCCTGCTGCCTGGCTGCTCACATTGCTATGAAGACTGCCCTTCCTTCCTACGAGCGTTGCGTTGCTGTCTTGTGTTTCTAGCGGGGCTTCTTCCGGAATGCTTTGTCTGCCGCCATCCTCTGCAGATGAATTCCGTTTCGCCATTGCTGCTCCGGCGCGTCTGCTCACAGTCGTGTAGTCCTTTTCCTTTATACCCGCGCTGTTGTCAGACAGCCATTGCTGGAGGCCCTCAATCCAGACCTGGGTATTATCTCCTGAATTCCTGCGCCATACAGAAGGCGGAGGAACAACAATTTCATTGCCTTCAATGCTTAACTCATCGACAGCAAGATTTTGTAGGTACGGAGGCAAGTGTGTGATCCGGTTGTAGCTCATGTCTAGCTTCTTTAGTAGCGCCATCCATTCGGGTTCCTTAGGAGGCCATGTTGCTACCTTGTTATGTCCCATAAGTAATACTCGAAGGTTCCGCAGCTGCGAAATTTCATTGGGAATTTCTCTTAAGCGGTTCCACCGCAGATCTAGCTTGTATAGCAAGTGTAGGCTGTTCAGCGAAGCTGGACACTTCTTCAGCTGGTTCCTGCAGACGACAAGACACTGTAAGTGCTCCTTTAACAGACTAACCTCTGCAGGGATGCTTTTTAAATTCTGCCCGGACAGATCCAAATCCTTGGACTTGCCTTCTTTGGCTTCACGCAATTTGCGTGATACTGCGCTGCCCATGTTGTTGGCTTATATTTTGCTACTTTTCCGCTGTTTTAGTATCCTAGGTCATGGTTCGACCCATTTCGCTACCATTTCGTCAATTTATCATTCACAATTGGATCAATGGAGCATGACTTGACCATGAACTGAGAGTCAAGTACCGTGTGTGCATGTTCTGTTTTGTCTACCACCCTGTCGGACTCCTTCAAAAAGATATTTCTTGTCTGAAACACCATGTCACTGGAAACTTTAAATGAGAGTTTTGCCCAGCAGCGAGTGCATCGTTTCACGTCCAATTACAAAAAATGAAACTAAATGCAATCGGAAACATTGTAAGCTTGTCACAAACATAGAAGCAGCACAGCAGAGCGAAGCACCTCTAAATTAAGAACCCCTGTTCACAATGCGAGGCAGGAAAAAGGCCTGAACCAGACTGAGCCCGGATCACACGGACCTCATTTCTTGCCCAGTTGAGCGAGGGCCCCTCGCCCCTCTCCTTTCGCCCCGGAAACCCACGGTCGCGCACAGCAGCAGCGATAGCCGCACCACTTCGCCGAAGTGTCACATAGAAAAGTAGCAGACCCGAAAATGCAGGCCCATACACTGGGTAACGAGACATTAAACTGGAAAAAGTAAGCGGGAAAGAAAATAAGGGAAAAAATAGAGTGGCCGAGGCACACACAGCAAGAAAAGAAAAGGCAAGAAGAAAGAATGAACGGTTTCGCGCTTTTGAGGCCCGCGCGAAAAAAAGGGAATCGAAAATTCGGGCCGGCCTTTTTCTCAAGGTGTTCGCCTCCCTGCGCAGGGAGAGTCGAAAACCTCCTTCTTATCTATATGTCATTTCCAACAATCATCATAAATGCTAGGACAAGCTCTCTGGCTTACGCTTTAGCCGCCTTCCCAGAATCCCCCCACACTCTTGAACGCCATGGGGTTCCCCTCGAGCGATAACGTAGGTGGGTTCTGTACTGGAATGCATGCAGGTGCAAGCCAAATGAAGTGGCACACGCACACGCACACACACACCCACCCGATGTGCTACACCGGGATGTAACCGATTCTGCGTATTCGCGATGGATAAAGTTGCCAAAAGAAGAAATTAGACAGAACAAATTCGAAACGTCCCGCTAACGGTGTGTTCTGTAGTTTCAATGGTACACGCAGAAGGTATTGCCGCGAACCCGACACGGCAGCATGACTGAGAATCGCGGCAGCGGCCACCAGCAGTAGCGGCGGGCACCGTCCGAGGACGAAACTAACCAATTTTTCGTAAGCGAGAGAGGGTAGAAATCATCCACCGAGACAAAATATTGGCCAATGCTGGCGCGCGGAGGGAGAATTCGTGGACCACTGCCGACAAATGAACAAAAGGTAAGCGGGAAGGGGATAGATGAGCTGCGATGGGAAGCTGCCGAAACCCATGCTTCCCTTTTACTTGATCATCTTTTGAACTGGGCTCCGGTCGTTTGCGATGCACCACTTGGACACTCGGGTCCACGATGCATTGATTGAGAAGGAAAGGCAGGGCTGGACCACACGGGAAGGTCTGAAACACTTGATCAAAACACCAAAGAATGCTTGAGAACCTACTACCAACAGGGACACCACAATGAAGTAGTTAACAATCGATTACTTTAGGAAGAGGGTCCTTCAGCGGGAGGGAAGCAATGGGGTTCCCTCCGACAGACAAACAGGGGACTATGGCGGAGAGTTTCCCTGCCCCCCCGTGACAAGGGGACTTCGCTGTTTTCTGAAACCCCACTCCCGCCCCCGTTGGGTGCGGTGGGGAGGGGACCCAACTGTTTCAGTGTCCGAACCCGTTCGGGTTGCTTCGAAAACTTCAGTGTTTCAACGTGAGAACTGGGTTTAGGACGAAAGACCCTACGGCCGCCGTGTGAAGGGGGGGTGAAGCTGATGTCAACGAAGGGTGACGCTGCGACGCGGTCACAGCCTCATAATTTCATACAGTTAGTACTGAAATTGATCAATCCTCCAACGACGGTTGGGGGGGGGTTGTTGTTGTTGGTGGGGGGCGGGAAAACAAGGAGGCGGGGAGGAGGAGAGTGTTGTCTTGGCTCCGATCCGTACGCGCATCGAATGCTGAAATGGCGTGGGGAGGGGAGTCCACTTTCGTGCTAACCGGGCCCCGGCCATTTGAATTCAATATACGGAAACACCGGGCGATTCGGGTCTGTGCAGGAGCGAAGGAGAAAAAGCCGGCGGACGGGTGGCGCGCGCCCGGGTTTGATCGTGAAAGTGTCGGCGGGCCACCAGAGTTTGCGAGCTTGAAGGTTCGCCTCGCCACACACAGGAGACACAAGCTATCTGACATTTCTATGTCCGGAAGTGAAAGACGTCGTGGAGTCTAGACAACCATGAGGGCACCATTATGGTGTTAACTGTATGGTGGTCAAGTTGTGATCTAATTTTGCAACTGGGAAATCATGACATAGAACGAGTTAGTTAGTCCTTTGACCCTCAGCTAAGATGGAGAGTGCTGCGCACCCCTTCATGTCTATGGAGACAGCTCTGTTGTATCCAGAGGAGCCAAATTTTGTCTGGGATGATTGCAGCGTTTTCATCAACGAAGCCAAACCTGAGTGTTTGATTGAAGTACAGACGGGGAGGCTGCGGACATGTAATTTAGAAGTCGATGTGGTGCAGAACGCATCCACAAGAGCAAGCAGAAAATTCGACAAGGCACCAGTGAGAGTCACTGGTGATTCCGATACCACAGTCACCCCACATGAGGACAATCTTCGAGGGCGAAGTCGAACCATCTCACTCCCGATGGAGAAACCACTTATCAATGCAGCACTGTCACCGGATTGGATGCTTCTTGCTTTGCAATTTACGCCAAACGAGGTCTGGGTTGCAGGATTTGATGGGGGCCATGTCCAAGGTGCTGACGATTCCGCGGATCTGACGGTCGGGACCAAGGGTGTCAAGTTGCGCACAAACGTGCAAGGGGGCCACAACGCACGTATCCTTGGCTTCTTGTGGACGTTTGTGAACGAGCTAGTCATAATCACAGACAGGTCCGTGGAATTGTTTCAGATTATTGTGCAAGGTGATGGGAGGAAGAAAGCCTTGCCCACGAAATCGTACTCCCTGTCGGTGTCATGGTACCGCTACAGTGCAGAGAGACATGTACTAATGATTTGCGGTAACCCAGATGGCAGCCTCTTTGTGCCGATTCAGTTCAACTGTGGAACTTGCCACAGACTTATGAAATTTAATGTGAAACCAACAGTGAATCGATTCGGCACGGCTAAGCCGCGCGCACCGATGATGTTCTCAGCTGGTCTGAGTTCAGTGTGCAACATTTACGGCCAACTTTTGGGCGTCTTTGTTGTACCCATCGGTAGAGAGGAGCAAACAGCTGAGATGAAGAGCAGCAGAATGAGTCCAAATGCTGATGAGTGGCCAGTAAACCTCATGGTTTATAAGATCACCCAGGTGCAATCACAACAGATCTTGAACTTCCCGTTGCCAATTACAAAGGTGCGCAGTTTGTGCATTATGGACAATCTGGTGATTGTCCACGGCCAGCATGCAAGCATGGCCATCGATCTTTTTGACGTTCTCTACTCAGGACAGCTCACGTCCGCTCTCAAGCTTTGCTCCGATGTGACTTCACTGCAGCAGAGTACAACACATGATGCTCAGTCTGGTATTGCCAAACCATTCATCAATGCGAACACTACAGTGGAGGCTATCCTGGACCACGCCCTGAACACCCCAGAGAATGTGGTAGAACCATTGAAACACAACACTCCGATACTCATGGGTCCTGCACCGGTCTTCATGACACACGCGCGTGGAAGTCTTGCAGGACTGGTCACCCCATTGAAACAGGGAGATATGGACGCCTCGTTCATGTCATCTCACATTCCGCACATCCAACACTATGCCTTCCTCGGCCATGCTGCGGCTCTTGCTGCCTCAGAGGGTCATTTTGCCTGGTTCGAGCTCGACTTGTGGGCGGCAGAGTTTTATGTCGTCGACCCCTTGCAGGTTGTGGCTTTCCACATGCGGCGACGAAAAGGTCGACCAATTCTGCGTGCATATCTTCTGCAGCAAATGAAGGATGTGGTGCATCTGAACAACCCGGACCATTTAGATGATTTGTCCGCGATCCTGCGCCTGGTTCTGGCTGCGCCTGCGGATAAGGCGTCATCACGGGAAAGCAGTGACCTGCGCTCCACGGATTCGGAAGTGACTCCCATGAGTCTAACCCGCGGTAGTTCCGCTGCACACTGGGAGCAAGGAACGACCAGCAGACTCGGGCTCCTTCGACGCCGAGCGACTCAGTACATGACGGCACGAGGTGTTAATCCAGGCTGGCAGTCAAGTCCTTTAGATCTAATTCTCGTGTACGTCCGTGGATTGGACCTAGACAGCATTATACTTGACGTTGTCTTGCCAGCATCACGTGTGATCAGCAAGGTTGAGGAGGACGAGTATGACTATGATGCTGTATGGCTCGTCCTCATGTGCTCGACAGTGATGGAAACTAGTCTCCTTGTCAATGACGGTGCGGGATGTCACGTGTCGCAGGAGACCATGGCAAAGGTGCGCAGGCTTCTTCACAAGGTAGACAAGGACGATATTGCATTGCAGCTGGCTGCCATGCTCCCGACTCAGAGTGATACCACTGAAATTAATCGATACCGCCGCGAAGCTCTGCAGTCCGTTTTCAACAAACTGAGCGTGGACACACTCATTTCCGGCGACGTTCCCTCAGAGCAGCTCCTGACGTGGACACAGGCGCAATTCCGGCAGGCCCAGGACGAGAACGATGAGAAACGCATGCGTGATATCATTGGCTTTGTGGAGAAAAGCGGACTCACTGATCGTGCTAGAGAGATATACAACACCGAGGCACTCCAGTGCCTACGAGATATGCACCACGAACTCAAGGCGATGCAGATGCAGCATTAATTATGGGCACTCTGAGTAAAGAATCGTATTTACAGTATCTATTTCAGTACGTTAGCAAACGGCATGTGACTGTGAACCGCAAGGTCCTTCACTCTTTCTTGTTCCCTTCGCCGTCTTCCGCATCTGGTGTCTCTGTGGCCTCTGGCTCCTCCATCGCAGGCAGCAAGTCTACCGCACTGCCTCCATCTACCAGGGCCGGAAACGAGGACAACGTCTTGCGCAAGGCCTCCATGTTAGTACTGGCAGCTGGAGAAGCTTCACTTTCTTCACTCTCTTCCGTATCAACGTTGAGGGCATCAACAAGGGTTTGCACGTAGGTGCCAGTTAAGGTGGCTCCGTTGTTGCGGCCGAGCATATGCAGGCCCTCCTCGACTTGGCCCTGAAGCAACAGAGCCGCGGCTTTGTACAGTTCGTTGGCTTCCTGATGCTGCTGTGTCTCTAACTGAACTCTGCTGAGCACATCAGTCACGGCTTTCAGATGGCTTCCGTCTCTCAGGCGCAGCTGGGCATCAGCAATGACAAGCAGACTGTCCTCGCTAAGGGCGTCCGCAGGCACCGCATATATTGCCTGCCCGACAATGCGATCAAGGGCGGTGGAATCTCCACTCGTCTCTTTGGCCTCAGCTTCTTCCGAATTCTCACCTGCAGTTGGTTCATCGCCCTCCTCACTCTGAGCCTTTGGTGGACTAACGAGAGCACTCGCAAATACAGCCGCCTTGTCGCGGTTTCCGTGGATGACCCGCAAGAGTGCGTCGACCTCGGCAGCGTCACACGGACTGGCCTGGCGGGCTTCAGCGCGGTACTTCAGCATTTTCAAGCTTGCTCGGATAGCCTTGTCGCTGATATGAGCTCTGGATTCCAGAGCCTGCGCCAGAATGAGACCGTCTTCCTCACGCGGCAGGAAGTAGCCGAACTTCAGCGGTTCCGTTAAAATGTCGACTGCCTCCCATGACTTCTTTGCTCGCAGGTAGGCACCTAGCATGGCGGCTGCCGTCCTTTCATCGACAAGATGGTACTTCAATCGCCAGCTGCGCGCAATTTTCTTCAGACTTGACAAAGCTTTGTTGCCTTTTGGTCCTTCCTCAACACTCTGCCACGCACGGAAAAGGATGTTATTTGGCACGCCCGTGTCAGCCAGGCCACGGCCCTTCTGTTTGCTTGGCTTTCCTTCGAGCTTCTTTTCCAAATATTCAATGTCTTCTTCTAATGTGGTGAGTTCATGATGTCTGGAAAAAGATGTGTAACGATCAGCTCCATTGAAATCAGCGGAGGTGGGCTCTGCAGTTAATTCCACGGGAACAGCCAGAGACATTGGGCGTACCCAAAGCGAGCTACTGATTCCTCGGGAAACCCGGAATCGGACTGCCGTTTGCGGCAGTCTAAGCATAGCGTACTGTAGATGTGCTGAGTACTATTTAGACTGTACCCTAAACTACTTAGTATGTTCTCTTGAACTCAAGTGCTGCCGTTCTTCCACTTCTTTACTCTCGTTCCACCCATATCATATAGATCTTCATATGAACGCTCAATCCGGCTAAAAATCATAAAATTTAAGATACCTGTCACCTCTATACCATTGAGATCCTATGCAACACACCATCACCTGCGATATGCGTCATGGCAGACACTCGTTCCAATCCCAGCACAGCGGCCCCTTCCCATGGGTGTGTGTGTGTGCAGAACTCCCCCTCCCCCCCC